>CM038677.1:683424385-683997494 GCA_021605205.1 Aegilops longissima
GCATCCAAGAGTCATTGTGGATTGCCGGTGAGCAGATCGTGAAGGTTCGGAAGTCTACCTTGAAGACTTACCAGAGTGATTGGGCGAGGACTGTGTGTCCTTAGCTCAAGGGGAATAAGGTGAAGACGCGGTCTTCTGAGTTGAATCTCAGCCTCCCTAACCAGATGTACAGTTGTCACAGCAACTGGAACTGGTCCAACAAATCCTGTGTCTTCAACAAGTGATTGGTTCTATCTTCTCCCTCACCTTTACTTAGAGTTTGTCTTCGTGAAGTCATTGCCTATTTGTCATACCTGTTTGACTTCAACTCTTGACTACTTTTGTTGATTGGCTTCTCACTATCTTCCATCTTGATCCTACTACCAAGCTGCTATTAGTCTTGTACTTTCACGTTATTGCATACTAGACTATGGTTTGCTTGTTGTAGTTTATCTTCCGCTGCATATGAATTAGGTCATTTCTATTGTTTGTCTTTGAAACATCCATGTTTTGAAGACTTTCCTAAAAATCGCCTATTCACCCCCCCCCCCCTCTAGTCGATAACTAGCACTTTCAATGGTGAACTGCTTGTGTGCCAAATATATGTGGATGACATTATCGGCTGCACCAACCAGAAGTATAGTGATGAGTTTGGATACATGATGCAAGAGCAATATCAGATGTCCATGATGGGTGAGCTGAAGTTATTCCTTGGTCTTCAAATTCGTGAGCAAAGGAATGGCATCTTCATATCTCAAGAAAAATACCTCAAAGATTGTCTAAAGAAGTTTGGAATGCAAGATTGCAAAGGTTACACGACGCCAATGCCAGCCAAACACCATCTGGGTCCCGACGACAATGGTAAAGAATTTGATCAAAAGGTATACCGCTCCATGATTGGTTCCTTACTTTACCTATGTGCATCTAGGCCAGATATTATGCTTAGTGTTTGCATGTGTGCTTGATTCCAAGCGGCACCAAAGGAATCGCATCACTTAGTCGTGAAGTGAATTCTTGATATTTGGCTCACACCCCAACACTCGGATTATGGTATCCAAAGGGCTCGAAATTTGATCTGGTTGGATTCTCGATGTTGATTATCTTTGGTGACAAGGTGGATCGCAAGTCTACATCGGGCACATGTCACTTTCGCACGATCACTTGTCTGTTGGTCTTCAAAGAAGCGAACGTATCACTCTCAACTGCTGAATCTGAATACATTGTTCTTTGGATCTTCTTGCGCTCGACTTCTATGGATGAAGCAAACTCTAAAGGACTATGGCATCAATCAAACAAGTACCTCTCTTACGTGACAATGAAAGCGCCATCAAGATTGCCAACAATCCAGTCCAAACTTTCGAAGACAAAGCACATTGAAATTCGTCATCACTTTCAGAGATCATGTCATGAAGAAAGATATTGACATCATTCACGTCAACACTGAAGAGCAACTGGCAGATATCTTCACAAAGTCATTGGATGAGAAAAGGTTTTGCAAGTTACGGTGTGAGCTAAATATCTTGGAATCCTCAAATGTCTTGTGATCAGGCACACATCCTAACACTAATGCATTTTGATGACTTAGATGTGCAACACACGAAGTAAAGTATATCTTCAATCAATGAAGACTTACATTCTGAGTGTGAATACATTAACATGGAATTTTACTTCGGAGCGCCACGATAATTGTGCGCCGTGTCTGGGTCTAATACTTCCTATACGGTGGGTAACGCCACCACCAAATTTCTCTGTTTGAAGTTTTTCACTCATGGCGTTATTTTTGCTATGTCTTCACATTTGGTTTGTCTTCAAATTTCAACTAATCTTCATGATTTTATTCACTATGTTGATTTGATTGCCTCCTGATATATATATACTAGTGTTCTGTCCTCTACAGCATTCACTTATAGCTATGTCTTCCTAGTTGAATCTTTTGAACTAAGTGAATGTGATCGGACCCTAATCTCTCTATGCTTTCTATCTCAAACTTGATCTGTCCAAATCATATGCATTCTATTGAAACTGTCGAATGTCTTCACTGCGTCCTTGTCAGCAGAAGACACATAGACAAACATTAAGTCTGTTTTAAATGACTCATCCTTATTGTTTGAAATCCGGAGAAGCCGGAACGACCATCCGACAAACCTGGCGGGCGTGGGAACGTGGGACAACTATGAGTATGTTGCATGCTTGCCACGTGCCCCTCGATGTGAACGCCGAGAGGCACTGAGTAATTGCGCTGTGCCGCACACTTCCTTATAAATACATGTCCCCTGCGGTAAAGAAAACCTTCTTCCACCTCTCCACCTCGTCAAAACCCTAGCGCCACTGCTAGATCTCGACGACGCCGGCGACGAAGCGCTTAGCTGCCGCGACTTCTCCGACGCCTTCCTCACGTCGGCCGCTAACATCGTCCTCTCCGCCGCCGCCGTAGGTGTCCTCCGTCGCCAAGTTAGGGCACGGTGGATTGAACTGCTCGGTCTCGTACTCATCCCATCTAGCAGTTCTTCGTGTGGTAAATATAACTCTATTTGTACCATCTTTTTGATCCTTAAAGATTCATCCTATTTACCAAAATTGGTTTCTGCCTATACAATGTTAGATCGATTCTGTCTGCATCTCATACTGCCTAGTATATTCACTTAAGCTTCATAACTAGTTGATTCCTCACTTGTACTTATTCACGGATTCGTACAAATCTGGAACCAACTCTTAACATATAAGTGAATGTCTTCGCATCATGAGGTCAATGTCTTCACACTGATTTATCTTCAAAATCTTACGAGAATGCATATGACCTCTTCCCTTCCCTCGCATCTCTAATGCTTTATCACGGTACATGTCCGTGGGAGAATCCTTGGTTCTCATAGTCGCATTAGTTTGCAGAATTCTTACAAACATCACATTAACTCTCCGAAGACAGTTCTGTTTGTCCGACAAGCGAAAGCCTTTGAAGCCTTTGAGCGTGTTGAAGCCATTCAGGTTTGAAGTTCATGGCTGCGAGAAATCGATGAGGAAGGGTGGCGGATACAGCGTCATGGGGAACATCAAGAGATTTGCACGATGATCTCGCGAGCTTTACAAGACAGATCCTTAAGAGAATTATAATCAGCGAAGACACGAATCCAATGGATTCGACGATATTAGGCTGAACAATGGTTCAAATACAAGTTAAGTGAACCAGGAATACGCGAGAAGAATGCTATCAAAAGTCCTTGGGGTGATATTCTCTTTGAGGCCTTCCACCTAAAACGAGTTGAAGCTATTGCACGGGTTTCTATCCTTGTATGGTCCGTGGACCTCAGCTGAAAATCTTGACCCATCGTCATTGCTCACGGTGTCGTGGCGATAATCTCTTCAAGCGCAACTTCCAACACGCAAAGGCATCGGCCAAGGAAAACAAGAAGTCATTGGGATTAGACTTCAACCCTGGTCCCTCTGCTCCCGTCTTGACGGCTCACGTGATCACGAGAACCCAATGTCATCGGTCCTTTCTACAACCTTGATGGCCTCATCACTCAAATCTCGGTCCAAGGTGCCAAAGTGGATCATTACGATGATGATCTCGACAATCGATGAAGCCCTACTCCTACTCCAAAGCCGCGAAGCCAAAGAAGCCTAAGGCTTCTAGATCATTGCTCCTCCAAAAGCTTCACATGCGAAGCCAGCATCGCACCTCCACGAAGGCGATTATGCGATGCGAAGATCTATCACGTATCTCCAAGAAGGCGGAGAAGAAAAAGAAAATCGTCAAAAATACTGATCGACCATTAACTCCTGCTGCCATTACTGCGAGAAGAGCACATTGATCTATCCAGCGATGACGATCTTGCGATGAAGCTCTTGAGCAAGCGATCAAGAGCAAGGAAAAGCGAGATCTTCAATGATTTGCCTCTCTTTGATGTGGCAATTATCCATAACTTCATTGATGAGTGGTTTGACACCCCAAATATCAACTTTGAAGATCTGCAACTTCCCATTGGCCTCAGCGTCTCCTTCAATGGCGCCATTGCTTCTGAGCTAGCTCTTGCTCAGCGCATCGTTGAACTGAAGCACAAGATCGACTATGAGAAAGCTCGGTTCAAGAAGCATGTGGCAAAGCTCAGCGTGCAAGATGTCAAAACTTCAAGATCATGCTTTGCGAGCTCAAAGAAGCCTTTCTCAAGAAGCCTTGAAGAAGCTAAAGGCTCGTGGCGCATGAAGAGTATGGTCGACAAGTGTGTGCTAGCCTACAATGAAATTTGAGAAGCGCCAAGGCTCTTGGTCGCCTGGCATTGACCCCGAATGGCTGCAAAGAAGAAGAAGCAATCAACTGACCAATCTGCACCTTCAAGGCGGGAAGAACCTCGCATAGTCTTCCCAAGCAGCATGGTAGCTCGAAGCCAAAGGTCAGTCAACCGCTTGAATCAAGAAGGCGAGGATCGCCGAGGTGAAGCCGAAAAGGAAAAATCCTGAAGCCTCGATGTTGCTCCCTCCAAAAAGAAGCGCAAAACCAAGAAGAATCAGGCTGCTCCCACAGAGCCCTTAGTTGTTGAACTTATCTCAATGGTTAGCCATGCATCCAACACCAAGAACGACGGATGATAGTTCATGATCCCGCTTCCACGAGGCTCATGAAGTGAAGACATTCCAGCATTGATCCCATCATCTGCTGAAGACATTGGTCACAATGACAATGTTGAAGATGATGTAGTTCTTCCTCGGATCGAACACAACTTGGTATCATCGCTTTGTTCTCACGAACAGCGAACTCATCGACATTGGTCGCCCCTCGGCGCCAATTGCTCAGATGCATCATGGGCTGATCACCCACAACAACAAGACTCCCGAGTACTCCCTAACAACAACAAGTCACACCACTGCGCAAGAAGAAGAGGATGACTTTGAGGCCCAGCCAACTCCATCTCCAAAGGCGTCGCCAACATTCCGCAGAGCCGCAGGACCAAGGCCTCAAGTCCCTCTTTCGAGCGTTCGAAGGAGAAGTGCACCACCAATCTGTTGCACGTCAAATGTTTCGAAGCCACTCCGATTGTGAATGTCTCCGTGTCCAAGCCAAAGCTGCTTGAAGACAATCCGCTTACATCGGCCGATGACAACCTGAAGAAGAACGTGTCCGTACTCCCCCATTCTTGAAGAAGCTGTTCTGAAGTGAGCGTGCGTCTGCCGACCCTCCACTCATCTAGTGGAGGTTGAAAATCTTGAGGCTGCCACCACCAACACAAATGAAGCCGGTGGCGTAGTCATGGCTGAAGCAAATGTGGAGCTGCACCAATCAATGTGCGAAGCCAATGATGCAAGCTGCTCTCAAGCATCATTGTGCGCCTGACGCCTCTGTTGTTGCCATTTGCTCTGTTCCGCCACCAAGGCCCCATACAATTGAGCAAGCATACAACTATGATCGGTGATCAACATCAAATGGCCGTTCTGGTCCCTCCGCCTAATGCCTCTGGTCCTCGGTTTGATTATCATGTTGAGCATAGGCCTCGGTCCGAAACCAAAGCCAAGACTGCCAAGGTTCCTGTGTATCGCCACCTCTACAGGGTCCTTCAATGCAAATGGCTTCAAAGCCCACAACACCTTCTTTGACAGAGCAAAGACCCCCTACTCAAGGCCAAGAATATCATCATATCGTTTCTGGAGCTATCAACAACAAAGCTATTACTCCTGCGTTCTGTATGATCAAGGGCGCATTTTCCCTCATATGCGCCTCGACACTGAAGCCATTGCAGGACTGCCATGCTTGGAAGAAGCACTTGACTGCTTTCGTGATGCAGGTCTGCTCAGCTTTGTGACAGACAAAGAACATTGGAATGAGGAACTTTTGCTTCAATTCTATGCTACCCTCCACATTCGCGGCTACTACAGGGATACAAAGACTTGGGTTCTCGAGTGGATGACAGGAAATATTCATCATGAAGCCAAAGCTCTTGGCGTCATTAAGCTTACAGCCTACCCACTCCCGGAGAGCTGTTCGAACTCGATTGTCAACTCCACCGCAATGCCTTTGGAGAGCATCTTCCACAAGCCAGAGCCCAACATGAGCCAAATGTTGAGCATGATGAAGCCTTTGCCACCTGACGTTGAATACCCAAAGGAGTTCTTTGTTGATGACCTTGAGTATCTGCCTCGCACAATATATCACATCATCGGTGAACTCTATGGCCTATCAAAGGGCATCCATCACCGCAAAACTAGAAGGAGCCATGAAGACATTGGTCTTTACATCCTCAATGGCATCAGACTTCAATACACAAGAATTCTTCATCCGCAACTGGTTGCGTCTCGTTCGACCTTTTGGCCTGAAATTCTATGCTCCATGGGTCATCGCCTCATTAAGCTACACTCGCTATCAACTATCGCCCTCTGCCCACAATCATCGATCTTTCTACGAGAGGTTGATATGTCGATTGAAGCCATATACCGTGAGCCTGCCAAGACGCCTCTTTGTCTTCAAAATGCTGATCACCAAAGCTTCACTCAACCCATGGAAGGAGTCAAGCGAGAACTCGTGTCTATCCAATGGTAGGGAACACTCAGATGCCTCACCGTGCGCAAACTAAAGCTACCGAGAGCATAATTGCCCAAAGGCCTAAGAAGCGCTCTCGCCCCTAAATGACCGAGAACTTCTTGTGGCATCGCATCGTAAACAAGACAAGCATCACTTTCGGCTCAAGCGACAGATGCAAAGCCTCTTGGTGGACGCCAATCGCATTCAAATCTTGCCACCAAGAATGCTTTTGTCACTCACGAGACCTGTCGGCGATTGTCGTGGAATTGTCACGGCAGATGTCCTCGTGAAAGGACTTAGTCGCAGGGCCATCGTGCGGGTTAACTTAGAGGGTTAAAGTGGACACAAAGACACGGGAGTTATACTAGTTCGCCCCTTCGATGAAGGAGAAGCCTCGTCTAGTTGTGATGGGATTGATGTGATTTGGCGACTAGGGAGCAATAGCTTCGCCTAAGCCTCAATTGTCTGTCCCTAAACCGCCGCCGGTCGTCCCTTATATACACGGGTTGGCCTTTCGGCGGTCTCTGAAGTCCCGACCGGCTCATACAAGTGTCCGGCTCGGTCTCTTCTCTGTTATCTTACAGCACAAGTTACAAGACTAAGGCGGTTTACATAAACGGACCCTTAATTCGCCTCTGGGCTCTGGGCCTCCTCCGTGGGCCCTGATCTTGGACGAGGGTAACCCGGCCCCTCCAGGGCGGTTCACACTCAGTAGTTATCTCCCCAACATTAGGCCCCAGATTGACTTGAACCGGTTCATGTTAATCTTCAACATTTTTAGGAAACTCTTGATCTCCCTTCATATTTCGTAAACCGCCATCTGCTTGAACCGCCGTGGCGTCATCCCCGATTCCCGTGTCGTATGCCTTGGCGTCATCTTTAATAAAGAAATCCAAACAGAAGATTCCTTCATTTAATACTATCCGGAAATCGAGCGACCATCTGCGCCGTCCGCGCTTTTGACTCCTCGATTCGCTTTCGTTAACGCCTCGTTCCTTATAAATAAACCGCAGGCTCTTTCTCTTCTTCTTCGCACTTCTTCTTCCTCGCGACGCTCCCGCTCTTGAAGCTCTGCCGTCGCCGCCGACCTTCGACCGCCCAGCGTCGGCCACCAGCCACAGATCAACCTGACCGACCGAAGCTCCTTAGCACTCCTCCGCCGCTTCGGCGCATCGTAAGGCTCCTCTTGAACCCTAGATCCACATCTGGAGGTCCTGTTCCTCTTGTAGTTCATGGGTGTTCATCGTGGCGTCCTCATACCTGCCTCGCCATGGCCGTATGATTCGCCGTAGTACACATCCTGTCTGCGGCGATCGCTCCGCCATCGCTTTTACTCCTTGTTCATCTTGCATTTTGTTCAGATCTTCTTGTTTAGGGCCTTACGAACCTTCCCGCCTCTATGAGGCTTGCATAGGTCGCAGAAATTTTCTCACCGAACCTTCGTAGATCTAAATTACTTCCATTCGCATGTGAAATCTGTTTCATTCACACTAGATTTTCAGTTCTGTCTTTTTGGCGGTTTGACTTTTGATAGCTAATCCGTCCTCCATTAGTCCTCGCTTAACCGAATCGAAACTGCCGCGAATCGCCGGTTTAACATTGTATAATGTGCCTGAACCGTGTAACGGTGAACCGTTTTTCCCTTTCGCAGTTTAGTCTTCCGGAATGGCCCCTCAATTCTCAGCTTGCAATTGGGTCCGGTCTAAGGCCACCGAGACGCAACTCAACGGATACGTCACCACCGGCGCTTTAGCTGCTAAAATGTCCTCCATCAAGCGGGTTCCGGATGCGAATGCCCTCCCAATCCGCAAGAAGGAGAAGTAATTGTGTTTGTGCAGCACTTAGACCGGGATTCTGCCCACCGGATCAAAATTCTTCCGGATGTCCTTGCCGATTTTCAACTCCATCCACGTAGAATATTGGTCCAAACTCCGTCCGTGTCAAACATATGCAATTTTCAAGTGTTTTGTGAAGTCTACCTTCAAGAAGAACCATCTGTGGAGCTGTTCCGGATTTTTTCCACTTGAACCGTCAGTACAGAATTTTACGATGGTCCCAACACGTAGCTGGGCGGCGTTTCAATCCGTAAGAGGAAGGAAGTGGACTTTCCTCACGCCAAACACCACAGCCATCCAAAAGATTGGAACCAAACCTGGTTCTATCGCCGAACACTTGCTCCCCGCCAATGAGAATCCTTTGCGGGTTACCGTCCTCACCGCTCAAGAACCATCATCCGCTGCCTTTTACGCTTAACCGCCAAGGAATGTAAGAACTTCGCGCCTCAAATTATCAAGCTCCGGGCTCTAATGGCCAATGGCTTAACTGGTGTAGACCTTGTGCGGTGTTGGGTTTCTTGGGGCGTCTTGCCACTAAGCCGCCGGCCCGGATTGATGCACGAGTACACTAGCAGCCTCAAAGACCCTCAAAGACGTCACGAGTTACCAATAACTGAACTTGAGGTCACAGAGATCAGAAATAAGATGCTTGATGAACCGATCTCCGTCTGCAGCCTAACCGGGTTGGCTCCATTCTCGTGTTGCCAACAAACCGCTGCATGTAAGGCTCTGCTCACCGCTTTTCGGGCCTTTAATACTTTGTTGATATTCATCAATCTTTGTTACCTCGCAGGCTAATAGCTCCTTCTGGAAACGTACCAAACCGGCTCGGGCGCCGCGTGTAAAGTCCAAGGCCACCAAGAAGGCTGGCAAGAAGAAAACCGCCGAGTCTTCTGATCCGCGGAGGACGAAGAATCGGTGAGGTAAAACCTGATATCCTTACGAGGGAGTCGCCGTAAACCGCTCTCCTCTTTGTGTTTCTTCTTGCTTGTGATTTATCCCTTTGTATTCCTTTGATGACAATTTTACCTCCCGTGATGATGCTTGAAGCCGACCATGCCGACCTGTTGAGGTAATCTTTCTTTCTTCGAATCCGACCTCGTGCGGTTAAAAGAATTGACGCGCCGTCCGGAAAGTGAAAAATATCATTCTGTGCTTATTTAAATCAAAACCTTTCCTTGAAGACACAACAGTCAAGAGCGCCAGACGACCCGCACGATGGTCAACGGATTTCCTCATCCGGTTTACGGATACACCAACCCGGAAGCGTCGTCCGAGGTGACTTGTTCTCTGGCGTTATCCCTTAAAGGTTTCTTCCGATGTCCTCTCAATCCGTCGACCAATTATCGGGCCTCTTCCAACTCTTCTCGGCGGTTCATCAACCACGCAATCGCCTCCGCTTAAAGTTGCTGCAGGTACGCATAATCGCTGTCCCGCCAATTCGGTTTACAATTGCCTTGGTCGATTTGTCTTAATTCAATTCCAAATATTGCAGCACCAAGGCTCGCTTGAGTAAGAAAGCGAAAACCCTGGATCCTACCGCGGATGTTGATCCGGAGAAGACCCCAGAGCAAACCCACAAAAATCCTGAAGTCGCCAAAAATAGCTCTGGTGAGTTGTACAAAGACGACACTGCTGATCCGCCAGAAACTGAACCGGAGGTCCAAGTGGAAACCTCGCATCCTGCTCCACCGAGTTCGGCCACAGAGCGGGTCGTAACTGTTGAACCGCCGAGCCAGAGCATGAAGGCACCAAGCCCAAAGAAGACCGCCAATCCGGCCAGCCCGGTCAAAAATGATGATGTTATTGTGACGGGCACTGGCTACACCACTCCTAGCCAACCGGTCGCTTTAGCAAAACACAGCGCCAAGGAAGATTCTGCCACTATGAGTAAAGATAAGGGGAAAACTGATCTGTCAGCTTATGATAACTTCTCTGCCCAAGAACTTCACTCCGGGTTTCTGAACCGGCTCTACACAAGCCGTGACTTTGAAGCTGGTCTGGTAAACCGTATGAAGGACCGCTATGAGGTAATGAGTTATGCCTTTCTTGTACTTTTGCTGTATAGTAGCCCCCAAGGGTCGGTTCAACTTAGCATAGTTAAACCGGGACTTAATTTATGCCTCCCCATAGCAAACTGAGATCAACTAGCCATTAGCCCCCAAGTGCCAAGTTGAATATTTATATTGAGCTTGGGACTTTATAATGAAACAACTAACATGCTCCCTTTGTTATCAGAATGAAATATACCAGCAAACCATGCAACTCAAGGACCTTGGGCCAATCTGAAACTCAACAAGCGTAAACCACCAAGGCCAAGGACGAATTGAAGACTGCCTTGGCCACTATGGAACAGTTGAAGGAGCGGTATAAATCCGAGCGGGCCAATCGACACCGAGAAGGCCGGTTTGAAAAACGGGCGGAAGATCTTTGAAGCGGCGCTTAAACCGTGAATGAAGAGCTTACGGACTCAAGCGCCAAGTGCATGCCATGACCTCTGCCATCTTTGGTAAGAAAACTTGCAATCGATTATCTCTATTTTGATATTCCGCGGTTTAACTGAGCTGTGCGAAACCGGTGCGAGCAAGCGTATTGCTCATCTGGCTCGATGTGCGGAAGAAGCTCAAGGCCGCTTATACGCTGATTGAGCAGCTGTATACCGCGCCAATAAGCGTCATATGTGCCACATCATACGACAACACGGCTCCGTCCCGATCGAGATACACTGGACCGGCTGTCCATGGTTCGGGGCAGCTTGAAGAGTTGAAGCGATCCGCGGCCCGGGCTGGCACCCTACTGGCTCTAACTCGTGCCAAGGCGTGGATAGCGGGTCTTGATCCGGCTGACATAGCCAAGGGTTTCCCCAGCGCTCAAGAGAACGGTGAAGCCTTTGAAAATGACGCTCAAACGAATAACAAAGGAGATCGTCACCGGCGAGTCAACCGGCAGCGAAGCCAACTGGCGGTTCACCGCTCTTTTATGACGCAAACAACAAGCGGGTGGAGTTTGTCATTCCCGAAGTCTGAGCCTTGTTCCTCCAATCCGTAAGCACACTTATGCCCCGACGTTGATCCGGTGAGCTTATAAGTGAAGAGGCTGTCTTCGGGCCTTAACCGGATTGACCGGTCTACCAATGACTTCCGGGCTTTGGGTGATGAAGAGGAAGAAGTTGAACCGACGCCATCGCCCCTCTACTTCCGTCAACCCGGCGAAGAAGCGTAATCCGTCAAGCCGGTGGCGCCTCAAACTGCTAGTCATAACACCACGCTAAACACCGGCCTTGGAAGGCTTTGTAATAGGATAGTCAGCACTTTGCTTTGAACAATGCCTTTATGACCTCAGTCTGTATCCCTTGCATGGTGGTACTGACACCGTGGATTTGATGAACCGTCAACTTAGTTCGCCTGCAATCACAAATTCTTTAAACCGCCACGGCGGCTTGTGTCGCCAGCCGGCTTGTGACGCTTATATATTTATATAAGAAAATATGGATGTATATGACCAAACTTTATGATACAAAAATACCGCCAAATGTCGGGCATGCGGTTGGCTTAACCAACCTTGAGGCGGAGGTTATATAAACCATTACCATCAAAGGAGAAAACAACTCCTGTGCTTAGAGTGCGGTTTACCGTGTAAACCGTGTCGGCATGACAAGCCCCTGTTACTCCATAATGGGATGTTAACGAGAAAAATCAAACCGAACAAAATCACCGGATTAAAAATGGACCGAATTCCGTTACCTGACAACTTGAATCTGGTTTTAAAAAGGTTGTCGGTTTAAGAAGGCAAATAAAAATCAAACAACCTGGAAGCAAAGGCAATGATAAAACCGTTTGCGAGAAGAGGCTTTACTGAGCCTGATCAGATGGTGTTACCATGGTCGGACAGGACCAAGCTCCCCATAAGGTGTAGCGATGGTTCAAGTCAGCCAGGCCCCCAACTGAAATCGTGGCATTATGCTGATCAAGTGGCATGGCAATGGTTCGGGTTCACCAAGCCCCAAGTGATTCTATGGCCTTAGGCCGACCAAGAGGCGTGATCGGTTCAGACGTGACCATGTCCCCAAGTGATCCGGTGGCTTTCGCCCATCAAAAGGTGTTGCGTTGGTTCGACACCACCAAGCCCCCAAGTGACAAAAACTTCAAAAGCAAGACCAAGGGTTAAACCGAGGCCGCTTTGCGACAACATCTCCATGTACCCAAACCGTACTTTTTACGTAACGGATACCCGCTTTAGCCGAGGATCCGGTTTATTGCTTTTATTCATAATATATACATTGTCTTAATATGTACATAAGTGGAGCCGATGGCTCGTATAATAAGGTCAAGATGAGCTATGTTCCACGGCTGTTGGTCTCCTCTTCGACGTCGTGAGTCTTTTCGCTCTCGAACATCAATCGATAGTATGACCCGTTGTGCAAATTCTTGCTGACCACAAAGGGCCCTTCCCAAGGTGGGGATAGCTTGTGCATATCATGCGGTCTTGAATGAGCCAAGCACCAAGTCTCCTTCCCGAAGGTTCTTGTTCTAACCCACCGACTGTGATACCGACGAAGATCCTGCTGGTAAATCGCCGAACGAGCAGCCGCCATATCTCGCTCTTCATCCAGTCGATCCAAAGCGTCCTGCCGTGCTGCCTCGCTATCGGCCTCAACATAGGCTGCCACGCGGGCGAGTCATGACGGATATCGCAGGGAAGGACCGCCTCGCTCCGTAGACCATAAAGAACGGTGTGTATCCAAAGGATCTGTTAGGGTAGTATTGATACTCCATATCACGATGGTAGCTCTTCTACCCAACAACCCGGCGTCCTCTCTAAAGGGACCATAAGCCGGGTTTAATACCTCTCAAGATCTCTGATTAGCTCGTTCCGCTTGACCATTGGACTGCGGGTGGGCCATCAAGAAACATCAAGCGGATGTGCTCTCGCTCACAAAACTCCTTCATGGCTCCTTTGGACAAATTAGTGCCATTGTCCGTGATGATGCTGTGTGAAACCCAAACCGGAAAATCACCTTTTGATGAACTCAACCGCCGTGGCGCATCACACTTGCTAACGTGCTCGCCTCTACCCACTTTGTAAATTTATCAACCGCCACCAGCAGTGGGTCTTCTTAATCCTTGGACCTTTTGAAAGGTCCAACCATATCCAACCCCAAGTCGCAAACGGCCAAGTAATTGGAATCATCCTCAATTCTTGGGCCGGTACATGAGCACGTCTGGAAAACTTTTGGCAACCATCACATCGTCTGACCAGATCTTCCGCATCGGCATGGGCAGTCAACCAATAGAAACCGTGGCGGGACGCTTTGGCCACCAAGGACTTTGAACCGGCGTGGTGACCACAGTCCCCTTCATGGATCTCACGCAATATCTCACGGCCTTCGTCAAGGGACACACAACGCTGAAACGCCCCTGACACGCTGCAACGATGCAACTCGCCCTTATATATGGTCATAGACTTAGACCGCCGAACTATCTGCCGCCGCCAACGCCTCATCTTCCGTAACTCGCCCGGTTCATGTATGCCAAATAAGGGAGCGTCAATCCGAATGACATGCAAGGCCGCCACCAACCGAGCCTCCGGATCAGAATAGCCAAATCAACTTCATCAGAAGCTTAACTCGACGGATTGTGCGAGACATCAAGGAAGACATTACGGGACGGTTTACGTTGAGAGCCCAGCCGGCTTAGAGCATCCGCCGCCGTTCTTCCGATGGTCCACATGGTCCACCTGATATCCTTTAAAGTGTCCTGCAACAATATCCACCTCCCGACCAGATGCGCAGCCATGAGTGGATCTTTGGAATCCCAAGTACTGATACTTGCCGGGCCACCAAGTCCGAGTCACCAAAACACTTAACCCGCTTAGATTCATCTCCTTAGCCATCCGGAGACCATGGAGCAAAGCCTCATACTCAGCTGCATTGTTAGTACAGGGGAACATTAAGCGAAGAACGTAATGAGAACTTGTCACCTCGTGGGGAAGTTAATCGACTCCAGCCCCGAGCCCTCCAATTGCTGGACCCATCAAAGTGGATGGTCCAATAGGTATGATCCGCTTTTCTTGGTAGCGCTTGCAACTCTGTCCAATCGTTAATGAAATCCACAAGTGCCTGAGACTTTACTGCCGTCCGAGGCACATACCTTAAACCGTGTGGCCCAAGTTCTATAGCCCACTTAGCGATCCGGCCGGTCGCTTCCCGGTTCTGTATGATATCTCCCAAAGGAGCTGAACTGACCACCGTGATGGGGTGCCCTTGAAAATATTGCTTCACTTCCGCTTGCCATAAAAACTCCATATACCAGCTTACGCCAATGCGGATATCTTTGTTTAGACTCAATGAGGACCTCGCTAATGTAATAAACCGCCGTTGAACCGGATACTCCTTCCCCGCCTCCTTCGTTCCACCACAATGGCTACGCCGACCGCCTCGGCATTAGCAAAGAACATATAACAGAGCGGCTCCTTGTCAATGGGAGCAGCGAGAACAAAGCGGTTGGCTAACCGCCGCTTTAAGTCCTCCAATGCCTCATCCGGGTGAACTCGAATTTAACCGATCCGCTTTTCTTGACATCGGTACAAAGGAATGGCCTTCTCTCTAGGGCGGTGATAAACCGCTTAGCGCAGCAATCCGACCGCCAAACGTTGGACGTCATTGATACACTTTGGCTTAGCCAGGGGAGGTGATAGCTGTAATCTTCTCCGGATTAGCTTCAATCCTCTGTTGGACACAAGGAAACCCAATAACTTGCTGCGGAACACCAAAAACACACTTGGCGGGTTAAGCATCATCTTGTACACCCGCAAGTTGTTAAAGGTTTCTCTCAAATCCTCAATCGGTGTTTCCTTCTTCCTTGACTTAACCACAATATCATCCACATAAGCATGCACATTACGGCCGATCTGTTCATGCAAGCAATTACATGACATAACGTTGATAAGTTGCTTGGCGCTCTTGAGCCCAAAAGGCATAGATACATAACGAAGGCTCCAAAAGGGTGATAAACGCCGTCTTCTCCTGGTCCTTAACCGCCATCTTAATCGATGATATCCGAATACGCATCCAAAAACTCAACGCTCACAACCCGCCGTAGCATCAATAATCTGATCAATACGGGAGGGCGAAGGATCTGCCGGACAAGCCTTGTTAAGATCTGATAATCCACGCATTACGCGCCAAGTGCCATTCTTCTTAAGGACCAACACGGATTAGCAAGCCACTCGATGGAAAACTTCAACGATAAACCCTGCCGCTAAGAGCACGGCAACCTCCTCTCCAATGGCCTTGCGCTTTTCCTCGTTAAACCGCGAAGAAACTGCTTTACCGGTCTGTACTTGGGATCAACATTAAGAGTGTGCTCGGCGAGTTCCTCGGTACACCGGCATGTCGAAGGTTTCCATGCGAAAATGTCCCGATTCTCACGGATGAACTTCGATGGCGCGCTTTCCTATTTAGGATCCAAGTTAGCACCGATGGTGAACTGCTTGGACGAATCGCCGGGCACAAAATCAACAAGTTTAGTCTCACCACCGACTTAAACTTCAAATCTGGATCGTGCTCGTAGTTGGCTTCTTCAACGGGTCATATCTGCGGATCAACATTGTCTTTATAGTACTTTAACTCTTGATGGCACAAACCGACTCTGCATAAGCCGCATCACCTTCCTCGCATTCCAACGCAATCCGGCGGCTCCCGTGAACCGTTATCGTCCCTTTGTGACCCGGCATTTTCAGCTGCAAATAAACATAACAAGGTCGTGCCATAAACTTAGCATAAGCCGGCCGCCCAAGCAGGCGTGGTAAGGGCTTTGGATCTTCACCACCTCAAACGCCAACGCTTCCGATCCGAGTCATGTTCATCTCCAAAGGCTACCTCGAGCTATCTTACCGACCGGGTATGCTGACTTGCCGTGCACCACGCCGTGAAACACTTTATCTTGGGCGGCCCGAGATGCTTATCCGTCAACCCCATACGTCGGAAGGTCTCGTAGTACAGGATGTTGATGCTGCTCCCTCCATCCATGAGTACTTTGGTAAACTTGTATCCTCCCACCTGAGGTGCCACCATTAGGGCTAGCTGACCCGGAATGTAAACCCGGGGAGGATGATCCTCTCTGCTCCATACAATAGGCTGCTCTAACCAGCGCAGGTAATGCGGTGCGGCCGGTTCAACAACACTGACCGCCCGCTTCTGAAGCTTGCGGTCTCGTCTGTCCAAGCTGGTGGTAAAGACATGGTACTGTCCACCGTTCAATTGCTTTGGATTACTTTGGTAACCCGACTGCTGCTGTTGTTGATTGTAACCCCCTTGGTTCTGATTGTTTTGATTGTTCGATTGCCTTGCCCGCCGGGATTACCACCGAACCACGGGCGAATTTCCTCCATCAGAACCGGGCGGACCACGAACCGCCGCCGGCCCTTGATCATACCGAAAGCATTAGAATTTTTGAACTCCCGCATAATATAACAATCCTTCCGGGTGGTTCGCGGTGCCTCCTTCGTCCCATGCTTCGGACAAGGTTGATTCAATAGGTAATTCAAACGCTCCGGATTGTGGCCTTGTGCACCGCCCGGTTTGATTGTTTACCTTTGCGCCACGACCCTTGTCCTAGCGTTGGTGTTAGCTACGGCCCATGTTACCGTTAGCCTTACGCTTGTTTCCCCATTGCATGCCGAATGATGCTGCTGGCCTCTGGAGTTGCTATTCTGCTTTCCCTTCCCTACTTCGTCATCCTCAGACTCGGGATCCTTGGTACTATCAGAATCAGCATACTTTACCAAAACGCCCATGAGCGTGCCCATGTCATTGCAAAAACGCTTCATGCGACCCAGCTTTAACTTCAACGGTTCGAACCGGCAGTTGGCTTCTAGGGTTAAAATAGCGGAATCAGGGTTGATCCGGTCTGATGAATGTAAAACCTCCGAAACGCGGCGCACCCAATGTGTTGTAGATTCTCCCTCTGCCTGGACACAAGCCGCCAAATCCACCACAGACATGGGCTGTTTACAGGTGTCTTTGAAATTTTGAATGAACCGGTCCGCGAATCGAGTCCACGAACTAAGCGAGTTGGGTGGCAAATTTTTCAACCAAGTACGGGCCGTACCTTCCAACATCATGGTGAAATACTTCGCACACGCAGCTTCGTCCACATCCAGCATCTCCATGGCCATCTCATAGCTTTCTATCCACGCTTCTGGAGCCAAATCGGCGGTATAATTGGGCACCTTGCGTGGCCCTTTGAAGTCCTTGGGCAAACGCACATTGCATAAAGCGGGGACGAGGCAAGGCACCCCCAATGAGCCGGCCGTGACCCCCGGTTCGAAGATGGTCGGACAAACCGGTGCGAGCTGATGGTCCTCATGTTGTGCTGTTAACTCGGCCTCCCTACGTGCCCTGGCCCGGTCCACCACCACTTGAGCGTCTTCGAAGCCACCGGTCGGGTTGTTGCCTCGAGGCGGACCGCGCTGCGCGTTGCTTGACACGGCCGGTTCATCCGTGCGCCGGCTATAACTCCGGCTTGGGCGGGGGGTGGAGTGGATCCGGTCCCGACTGTATGAATACGCTTCCTGTTGAGCCAGGGCCGTCCCGAGGAGCTCCTTGACCCGGCGTGTTTCTACCGCCTGTGGTGAATCGCCCTCGATCGGAATCGCCTCCAATCGTGCCGCAGCCGCGACAAGGTTATCCATCGGGTTGGAGTAGTGACCGGAGGTGTTCGCGACAACCTGGGCGCGCGGTATGATGGCGAGGCTGATCTATCACACGGGCTGAACCGCGCGGCCGTCCAGTGCTTCCGGCCGGTTTACCACCGGTGGCTGATTCATCGTCCTCGCCTCGGGTATTGAAGAGCTCTCTTCCCTCGAAAACTGAAGGCAAACGGGATCTGTACTTCCTTTTCATGACTTCATGTGATGCACTCTGATCCAGCATGAGCCTATAGGCCTGTGCATCCAAAGCAGCCCGTTCCGCCGCCATCCTTACGTCCGCGGCTGCCAGATCCGCTTTAGCTTTAACGATCTGTTCCTTCACCCTTGCAATCTCTGCGTTGTGCAGGTCCTGATCCGCCGGGTTAGCCTCCGCCATGAGCGCAGCCAATGCGTCGAATAACTCTGATAAAACTTGAGCCGGCGGGCGCACAGGGCCTCCTTCCCCGGCTGCCACCACCGCTGCTGAACCGGCGACGATGGGCGCCGCGGTCGAAGAGTGAAGCGTCGCTTGTGTACCGGCCATGAAAATTCCAACCCGGTTGGGTAGATCAAAGGGGTCCGGAATACTCTCTCCGTCGGAACAGCCTCGATCCGCCATCTTGCACCGGTACAAAGACTTCGGTTTCTCCGGCGGATGACTCGTCGCCAGAGTAGACAACGGTTTCGCCGCCAGATGCTGATCCGCCCTCATAGTCTCCGTGGATGACTCCCACGAAGCACGCTTGACAACCGGTTCAGCCAGGGCAGGACTCTTCTTCGCTCACGAGCCGTCTCGACGAGGTCGGTGCAGATGCCCGCCCAGCCCTGCTCGCCGATCTTGCCGATGAACACGTGTATGCCACCAAAGGGGACCCGGTACCAGACTCGATCGAGCCGGCCTCGGGCCCCAAATCGCATCGTCGATGTAGAGTTTGCCGCGACGACTCTTAGTCATCCGCCCACAAAGATAGCCTTCGAGTCCTTCAACTTGCCCTCTAAGATCATCAAACCATCGTGCGATAGCCCCACGGTGGGCGCCAACCGTCGTGGAATTGTCACGGCAGATGTCCTCGTGAAAGGACTTAGTCGCAGGCCATCGTACGGGTTAACTTAGAGGGGTTAAAGTGGACACAAAGACACGGGAGTTATACTAGTTCGGCCCCTTCGATGAAGGAGAAGCCTACGTCTAGTTGTGATGGGATTGATGTGATTTCGGCGACTAGGGAGCAATAGCTTCGCTTAAGCCTCGAATTGTCATCCCTAAACCGCCACCGGGTCGTCCCCTTATATACACGGGTTGACGCCCGGCCGGTCTACAGAGTCCCGACCCGGCTCATACAAGTGTCCGGCTCGGTCTCTTCTCTGTTATCTTACAGCACAAGTTACAAGACTAAGGCGGTTTACATAAACGGACCCTTAATTCGCCTCTGGGCTCTGGGCCTCCTCCGTGGGCCCTGTTCTTGGACGAGGGTAACCCGGCCCCTCCAGGGCGGTTCACACTCAGTAGTTATCTCCCCAACAGCGATCATGGAAGAGTCTGACGCTGCTCAGTGCTGAAGCAGATCTTCAAGACGATGGCTTCACTGAAAGATTCAAGTTTGACTCCACTCCTCCACGGAATGTTGTCCTACGTCGAACTCCATCCCTTGAAGACTTTGACTATTCTTCCTCCGTGGCAACTGTAAATGCCAAAGTGATCGATGATGAAGACGATGCTACTTCACCGCCCCCTACTTCTGCACGCATCGACACTGCACCAAGTTCGTCTGCGCCGCCAAACAACAACGACAACCCTGCTGCTTCACCTACTCCTCATGGGAACGAGTAGATGCTCTATGTCTTCAAACCTTTTTGGTCCTTACTGACAAAAGGGGGAGAAGCATATGAGTTTGATAGTCTTCAAGCGGGTTCATATGGGCGGTTGCTTTATATTTTGCCTAGTGTTTACAACTCCCGCTTTTGATACATTTGGTTCTTTGAGTTGTAACACTTAAACTCGATGGTCGTCTGCTACTTATTTGCTTTTCTGTGATGCGATGATAAATTCCGCATGTGCGATGATAACTTCCACACTTAGATCATTCTGCAGACGTCCATTTTTCATTATGCATGTCATTCTCTTAGTTATATCATTTCATGCATGATGAATTATCTTCATAAGTTGAAGATGATCTCCACAAGTACAACCTGCCATGTGCATTTGCATTCCAAAAGCAAATTACTTATATGCACATCTTCAGGGGGAGCCTTTGCCACTTATGAAGACAATACCCTATCCTTTACAATTTCACATACTTTATCCCGTTGAAAACTTCAACCAGTTTGTCATCAATCACCAAAAAGGGGGAGATTGTAAGTGCATCTAGTGCCACCCCTAGTTGGTTTTGGAGTATTGACGACAAATTTGGTTGAGGGACTAATGTGTTTGTGAGAATTGCAGGATAACACAGGTAGTGTCCCTCATTGATTCGGTTTACCTACCGGAGATGACCCCTAAAATGTATGAAGACATTGACGACAATGGTGGTATGTGAACATATTCATGTTGAAGACTATGACATGAGAAGACATCGAGTGAAGACTATGGAGCGCAAAGACTGTGTCGTTTCGTTGTTTCCTTTTTCTTCTTTGTTGAGTCATAGGAACCACCGTACTATTAAGTGGGGTCCAAGTGAACAAAGTCGAAATGATCAAGTGATGCTCAACCCAAATCCTATGTCTTGACGAAGACAATGAGAGCAAATCTTATCCAGAGTGGATGAGTCATCTTTGCTTGTAGCCCAAGTAAAGTTGTCGTGTGTGTTTGAAATCGACCGTTGGAACACGTGTCGGTTCCTTAGTGACCAGGGTCATTTCGGACATATCAGGTCGGGTTGCCTAGTGGCTATAAATAGCCCACCCCTACACCATAAATTGGTGGCTGCTCAGAGTTAGTGCACGGCTTTTGTCGTTTGAGAGCAACCCACCTCGAAGCCTTTGAGAGAGAAATCCTTGCGAGGACAAAGCCCAAACACCCAGAGCCAAAGAGTGTTAGGCATCATCAAGTATTTCGTCTGCGTGACTCAAGACTTATTACACTTGAGGATTGTGAATCCTCCACCGGTTAGGCGTCGCGTTCGAGCATCCAAGAGTCATTGTGGATCGCGGTGAACGAAGTCTGTGAAGGTTCGGAAGTCTACCTTGAAGACTTACCAAATTGATTGGGCGAGGACTGTGTCCTTAGCTCAAGGGAATAAGGTGTAGACGCGGTCTTCGAGTTGAATCTCAGTCTCCCTAACGCACGTCATACGTTGTCACAAGAATCGAACTGGTCCAACAAATCATGTGTCTTCAACAAGTGACCGGTTCTATCCTCTCCTCCCTTTACTTAGAGTTTGTCTTCGTGAAGTCATTGCCTATTTGTCGTACTGCTTGACTTCATTTCTTGACTACTATCGTTGGTTGGCTTCATACTATCTTCCATCCTCGATCCTTACTACTAAGCTGCTATTAGTCTTTGTACTTTCACATTATTGCATACTTGACTATGGTTTGCTTGTTGTAGTTTATCTTCCGCTGCATATCAATTAGGTCATTTCTATTGTTTGTCTTCGAAACTTCCACGTTTTGAAGACTTTCATAAAAATCGCCTATTCACCCCCCCTCTAGTCGATAACTAGCTGGGAGCCGACGCAGAGGCCCCGACTCCTCTACGTAGCTGCGCTAACCTGTATTTCACAGCTACGGACTCCTAAAGTCCTAATGACTTTCGTTTGCAATTGCTATGTTCCCTGTTGGGTTTTAGATTGGACCCTAATGATTAGATTTTTATTTTAGCTAGGTGATTACAGATCAATAGGATGCATGCATACGCAAGGTTAGGGTAGTTCTAGGGAGATCTATTGTTGCTACACATTAATGTCTGTTGTTTTACAAAATCCTGATACATCACGTTCTCTGTAGTGCGTTGCTCTTTTGGTTGATATGTGCAAGTAATGTATGCCGATTGGAAGTTGATCCGCATGCGTCAGATATGAAGAGAGGGAGGCAACACAATGGACATCAATCGAGTTTCAGAAATAAATGTTCATATAATCAAATTTCAGGATTGTTCATCTTCATAGGTTAATTCATGAACTCTATTTTATAGGTTCACTTCTTACATAGGGACAAAGTAGGTGTCACAATCCTGAACCCCCTGTTCATGTTGGGTCTTCAAGGAGCTTACTTAGCTTGACCTTGGGGTTTTGATCTGGTGAATCACAAGCTAACAATAATCTGTTGTATGACTACAGTGGGTCCTTTAAAAAATAGGCGTCCAACAACTGTTTATATGATCAACTCTGAAATAGTAACACAACAAATGACAACAGATGGTAGTTTGGCATTTATGATCAACTCCTATGAAATAGGTACAAATCAAATGACACGATACTTATCCAAAAATGATGAACTATTTTCCCATTGACAACCATCAAGTATTGTACAATTTGATGTATGTATATGGATGATGAATTTGCGATGATGAGGCCTTTAGCTACTAATCCATTTCTCATGATTTTTTGTGCCTTTTATTTGGGTTTTTTAGAAGCCCTTGTTATCTATTACTCCCTCCATCCGAAAATACTTGTTATCAAAATGGATAAAAAGGGATGTATCTAGAATTAAAATACATCTAGATACATCCCCTTTTATTCATTTTGATGACGAGTATTTCCGGACGGAGGGAGTATTTGAAACTTTTAGGTCCCAGAGATTGCACATGTGCTGGAGAACTCAGTTCTTCTTTTCTTTAGATCGGGCTGCAAAGCAAGTTGCTGATGAAGTGAAGTAGATGATTCAAAATGAGAAGAAATTCATTGTATTTATTTACGATAGTGAACTTGAATTATTTTGGTAAACAATTTCGTGAGCTGGCATTACACCTATTTTGGTAAACTATTTCGAGAGCTGGCATTACATCATCCGCTGCGGCTCTTATTTCATGTGCCTTCTTGAAACAACACATGTAGAAGAAAATATGGTGAAATAATAAAGTTTGTAGAGCAAGACAATGGATTCCATCAACTCCCAAGTCTCAAGTTCTTCATGTTTTCTGACCTAAATATTAACGTGAGGTGAATGAAGATGATGTCATGTCTTGTTGCAGGGTGATTGAGGAGTAAATGCAAAGGTACAAAGAGTAACTGATAAGTGTGTTTGAACAATGACAATTGTTCACATTAGGCATTTGCGTAGGTACTGTGTGCAGTTGCAACCCCCACTCATATGTGTGAATTGAATCTACTTCCTTTTCTTCCTGTTCAAATATAGGGTAAAAATAATGTTTAATTTTTTATTCAACCCAACATTTATTTTGTTGGAATCAAGTTCAAGACATGTCTTTTCTTGATTGTGCAGCAGAGAGCTGCAAGAGTGGTGGACATGCAACACAGGGAGGTGAAAGAAGGGAGGATCAGGAAGGATGGAGGGAGGTGACAAAGCTGGGAGAAAGGAGGGAGACACCAAGGAAGGTGGCATGGGAAGAAAGTGAAGTTGTGGCCCAAGGCTAGAGTGTGATCGTGTAAAATTGGTACCTTTCAATCAATGCTCAGGTTCATTGTCATTTTTAAAGTCTGGCACTTGAAGATCTACACAATTGTTGTCGAGGAAGATGATAGACTCTATGAGGATGATAATTGGGGTTATTGTGAAGCTCAATGTTTGGTGGAGTACTCTCGCGGTAAAGAGGACAAGGCATGCAAACATGAGTAACTGATAGGTTTGTGTAATCACTTCCATTTTTTCTAGGAACATTGAATATAATTGATTTTGTAAAGAAAGCGGTAGAGAAGACTGTACTTTTGGACCTTCAGGTGAAGCGGGAATTATATCATTGTGATATCAAATAATTGTTCATTGATTGTTTGAATGAGTTGTTGACATATGATTGATGTATGATAAATTTGCGTTGTGAAGTATGTGTATGAATCAAGTATCGCCCACTTCTTTGATTTTATCGGTTTTGCTAAATCTCAATGTGTCTGAATTTTTGCTGTTGTGTCACTGACTTTTTGCTTTGCACGAGGCCGAAGACGGGGATGACATGAGGAGAGCCAACCACAGCGAGGCCGAGCCATGTACAAGCCCAGGTGGGGGATGGGTGACATCAAAGTTGTTCATTGAGGATGGCCGAGGCGGCAACCAACATGGCGGTGGTGGGAGGCCGAGGGGAGGGGGGAGGTGATAGCCGCGGGTTGCGGGGGTGGAGGAAGGAAATTAGGCTTGGGTAGGGCACGATGAAGGAGGAGTAACTGTTTGGGAAAGGAGGGAGAAAATGAATAGATGGTAGCATGTTCCTAGGGTTGCGGGGATGGAGGATGGAAATTAGGCTTGGGCATAATGGAGGAGGAGTAACCATTATGGAAAAGGAGGGAGAAAATGAATAGGTGGTAGCATGTTCCTAATCGTTGGATATTGTTTTTATTGTCAAAAAGAGAAGTGAAGTTTTGTCAAGTATCTAACGTATAGGTGCCTTCCTAATTTATTTTTAATCATTTGCCCGTAGCAACGCACGGACATTCTACTAGTCATTATAACAGGCGGCTCAAATTTCTCTCTAAAGAAATGCTTATCCCCACACCTCCGCCACGTCACCGATCCGCACCACCAGCCTCCCGCCGCATCCCACCTTCTGATCGCAATCCAACGGCCCAACCCTTCCATCTCACGGACCGACCCAGCAGAGAGCAGACACCTCCCGCCTCCAACCCCCCAAAATTTCGGGGCTTCCCTCCTAACTCCGCCCCATATAAACCCGTCACATCCGATTCCCCAATCCATCCCAAGCTTCAACATCCGCAGCACTCCCTTCTTCTTCTCTCAAACAAATCCAGCGACGATGTCCGGGCGTGGCAAGGGCGGCAAGGGGCTGGGAAAGGGAGGCGCCAAGCGCCACCGGAAGGTCCTCCGCGACAACATCCAGGGCATCACGAAGCCGGCGATCCGGAGGCTGGCGAGGAGGGGCGGCGTGAAGCGCATCTCCGGCCTCATCTACGAGGAGACCCGCGGCGTCCTCAAGATCTTCCTCGAGAACGTCATCCGCGACGCTGTCACCTACACCGAGCACGCCCGCCGCAAGACCGTCACCGCCATGGATGTCGTCTACGCGCTCAAGCGCCAGGGCCGCACCCTCTACGGCTTCGGAGGCTAGATGCGCAGTGGTTCCAGCAGTGGGGCAACTTCCTCGTTTGCTCTGTGTCATGTGTGTTGAGTGTTGTGCTAGATGGGATTTACTGCTTTGGTGTGCGTCGTTCTGCTCTGTCTTGGGTTCAGTAGACTGTGTAATACCTGTTCAATGCAATCAGTTCGATTCTGAATCCTGACGAAATGCTTCACTGTTGAATTGTGATTTGTTTTCTCTGGGACCGACTGATTTGATCTGCTTGGACAGTACAGCTGCAGTGAATCAGTCTTTTACTCCCTCCGTTCCAAAATAGATGACTCAACTTTATACTAACTTTAGTACAAAATTGAGTCATCTATTTTGGAACGGAGGGAGTATTTCTTAACACTCGTTTCTTCCCAGATTAGATTGTACTGCTCTACTGAATCTGGCTTTCATTTGTTCAAGTATTTGGCGCTAGTTGCTTCTCAGTTTAGATCCCATATCTGTACTGGATCATCCTTCTATCTGACACTCGTTGCAATCTGTAGAAGAGGCAAGTACAGTGTCCAGTGTTTTGGTTTGGCATCACTATGGAATGAACTTTGAATATTTCTGTTGCTTTCAGTGGTATGAATACTCATAAATATGGCTTCTGTTCCTGAACGCTACATCAATCCTCTGGAGCTACTGTCAGCGTTGATATGGTACTGAGGCTCTTCACTAAACATATGTCTTTGTCCTAATTGTACTGTTCCTTCGAGGAATGAGCAGTAGAGATTTTTATATTCTTCTCTTCAAAATCTTGTTCCTCACTGTGATATACAGTGCAACCAAGTCATAGGTTGTTTCTATGTTCTTTTTGATAAACTTTGTAGCGATATTGGTCATTCTATAGAGTAGGAATTGTGTGACTGGGTTCCTTAGATCTTCACTGGTCAAGCTACACAAATGCAGTAGGTGATAAACTTTTTATGTATGTATTTCATGACACCTAGAGAAGGCAATAAAACATGTCATGCAATGGATTATCTCTGGGTTTTCGTTAGAGTAGCGTTACGAAGCTTGGGTGCATCTGCACCTGTGTGTACAGTAAATTTTAAAAAAATCAACCAAACTTTAAAAAGTCTGAAGTTTATACACATGAAAGATAAGAGACTTTTCTAGGTGTTTGCAAATTTTGGTGTTGAGACGACATCCGTGGAACTCGATTCAATTTTTTTAAAGCTCCGTAAGTGTCCAAAGCTGCAGAAAAATTCAAGCTCCAATTTTGCCTTTTCTTTGTAGCGAGATTCTCGTGTGCCATGTCAGCATGAAAATTTGCAAGCACCTAAAAGAGTCTTTCATCTTAGAAGTGTAATTTTTTAAAATTGGTTTAGTATTTACTTGTTTTTACTGTTCATTCAGGAGCATTATCCATCTCACAATGCATTTTTATTTGTTGGTCTTTTGGACTGCTGTCAAGCCGTGCTATGAGATTTTCTATGTCAGAACAATGAAGCATACATTGTTATGGTACATGGAGCGTTGGACTTATTTAACTCACCATAAACTGTAAGAAACCCTTCATATTGCAAATAAATAAGATATCAGTTGGGTGCTCACTTATTACTTGGTACGTGTTACCTCTCACATCATATGGCCATATCTCCGTATTTTATTTTTGTCCGTGGTACACGAATTTCTACATTTGAGTACAGGCAAATACATGTCTCTTTTGAAGTCACTACAAGCCAACTAATATAATAGAATTATTACAATGGTTTTACAAAGCTTAATTGGATATTGAGGACATTAATGCCATCATGGTGCTAAGTCTTTTGTAAGTTTGCACCAAATTATATCCGTTCAACGCAAATATAAGTATTCCATTGGATCTTTAATTGCTATCTTCATTTTTCATTAAATCACACATTTCCTTGAAGCTACTTGTAGTAGGCAAAAAATTCCACAGAACGCGTGGGGTATCCTCTAGTAGTAGTGAACACCCCCAAAATCGGAGAAATAACCAAACCTATGCGGTTTGGTTTATGTAGTTATTGTTGATGCTGCAAATATATTTGAATTTTCCGTGAGAATTTGAATAACATATTGCAAAAGAAAGAGAATATTATTTGTTCATATTATATCTGTGCATATGAGAGGTAAATCCCATTACTTATACATAAGACAAGAGATGAACCGAATATATTAGTATATTCCATCTCTCCAACCAAACACTAACTTGTACTTCTTTCATTTCAAATTATAAGATGTTCTAACTTCTATTTTCAATCGGATATATATAGATACATTTTAGTGTGTTTGTTCACTAATTTCCGTCCGTATGTACTCCATATTGAAATATCCAAAAGGTCTTATAAGTCAAAGGAAACAGAGGTGATACTAAGCAATTGTTTAATCTAATTTGTCCCGGCCAAACATATGAATAGAACCAAGGTTCCCATCTTCCCCATGCGTTGGGCGCACCTCTTATTCCCGTCTCCAACTCGAGACAAACGCCCACTTATTAAATCCGGCGCCACGTCATCGGCCTGGAAGCAACGGGGAAGGGGGCGGCGACGGGGTTGGACGTGTCGGCCATGGCGGGAGGGCAGGAGGATCTTGGGGAGAAATGATGGGAATGGAGATGGTGTGCCACAGACTAGCGAGCCTGGGGAGGACGTCACCGGCGTCCGTTGCGTGTCCATGCGGACGCAAACCTGACACAGTTTGGGCTGAAAATGGTCTAGGCGGACGAGAAAACAGACATTTATCCGTTTTTGTCGGCGCGTTGGGCCGTGTTTTTTGTGCGCGCGGACCCAAACGGACCTGGACGGACGAAATGGGTCGACGCGTTGAAGCTGACCAGAGTTCTTGGCTTGTCAAAGTTTCCTCCTTGTTTCTCCCTTTCTAATGAATGATTTTTTCTTCGTCTGATATCATGGACCGCTCTTTTATAGTTCTTCTAACTGTTCTGTTAGAGATAGTTTAGAGCATTGATGAAAAAGAAAAGGCGAACCCGTGGTGTGCTTAGTGTGGTTAACATGGTGATTAGGAAACGATGTGAATTATTTGTATGATATCACGCACTTATAAATTGTTGATCCTGCAAACACAATTGACACGTCATCCAGAATTCTAATAACACACTGCGAAAACTACAAAAAGTCACAACTGTTCATATTGTTTATGTGCATATGAGAGGTAATCTCCACTTCTACTTAAGACGAGAGGTGGATCAAATCAATTCCATTCTATTTCTCCAGCCAAGCACTAACTTGCAACCATTGCATTTTACCCAATTTGCCCCAACCAAACATACGAATGTAACCAAATGTGAGTGAAACAGACCGTAAAAATAGAAAAACTGAGTGAAACAGAACCATGAAACAATCGCTCAAATCCCACAAACGGAGCCACGTCATCAATCCGGGCCAGCACCCTCCCACCTCATCCCACCTTCTGATCTCAATCCAACGTCGCATCTCCACCGTCTCGCAGATCGACCCAGCAAAGCACCTCCCTCCCGCCCCCAAAGTCCCCAAATTTTTGCAGTTCCCTCCTAAATCCTTCCCCATATAAACCAACCCCCCGCCCTCAGATCCCCAATCCCATCGCAAGCATCAGACTCCCTCCAAAGCAGCTCCTCTTCTTCCTAATCACACTCTCTCGGAGCGGCGATGTCCGGGCGCGGGAAGGGCGGCAAGGGGCTGGGAAAGGGCGGCGCCAAGCGCCACCGGAAGGTCCTCCGCGACAACATCCAGGGCATCACCAAGCCGGCGATCCGCAGGCTGGCCAGGAGGGGTGGCGTGAAGCGCATCTCCGGCCTCATCTACGAGGAGACCCGCGGCGTCCTCAAGATCTTCCTCGAGAACGTCATCCGCGACGCCGTCACCTATACCGAGCACGCCCGCCGCAAGACCGTCACCGCCATGGACGTCGTCTACGCCCTCAAGCGCCAGGGCCGCACCCTTTACGGCTTCGGAGGCTAGTTTCCTGCCGTGCTGTGTGCTTGTGGCGGTCGTCTTCCCTGTGTGATATGTGCCGTGGTGGATGGGGTTTACTTCTCTGGCGTGCGTTTGTGTTCAGTAGTCTGTAATACCATGCGTTCAATGAAACTGCTCTGATCCTGAATTCTGATGAAATTCTTCAGTGATGAATCTTCTTACCGTTTTTCTAAGACTGACCGATTCGATCTGCGCAGCTAGAATTTTACACAGTTGCAATCTGATCAGTCTTTTGCCACGGATTGCAATCTGGACGAGTGCTTCCGCTACAGTTGCCATGTTTTAATTTCGATTCAGTGTCAATGAATCCTGTTCTTTTTTGCAGTATTGTGAGTAAAGTAGTACTAGTACACAAGGATCAGGATTAAGCATCTAAAGATGCTGAGATGTTGGAGCGCTGTAAATATTTCTGAATGAGAACTCTGAAGCATCTATCAGTTGAAATAGTACATGCTACATTTATAAGTTTGTAGAATGTGGAACAACTATCTGACGCTCAGCACTAAGCAGAGTTTTTCTTCCTAATAAGCATCTCATTCCTAAGAGGATTGTACTGTAGGGATTATCTTCTTTTCTTAATAACCTTGTTCCTGAAAGGGACACACAGTACAGCCAACTGACAAAAATTATTTCCATTTTTCTTTCTGAGAAATTGTAAGTTGCCGTCACAAAAATTCTCTAGAGCAGGAAATCCTTACCAGTGTATGTTTTGCCAAATTCCCAATCATCAGCCACAACATTAAAACTGGCCACTGATCATTGCTGCGCGGTCGCTTGATGCCTGTTCGAAAGCAACCGGCCCTCTGTGATCTCATTTGATGTGCCATATTTGCTGATTAGGACCATGAAGAAGCTCTTCCCATACACTAACCGCCTTCAGGAAGGCCCTCACGCTGTTCATAGGGAAACATGACAAATTCGGCCAACAATCTGACATCTGTTTAGATGTTCCTTCGACAGGCTATTTTTTTAGAGGTAATATCACCAACAGTCATAGAACTTGCGCTTGACGTTCAGTTTGGTGCTAGAACTTTAAAAATACGGATTTTCAAGTAAAATTATGTTCAAGTATTTGTGCGTTAAAACTATTATACATACAAACAATCATTCATAAATAAAAAAATTCAATCTAAAACTGTGCATTATATAAGTAATATTTAGTTGATACGGACATTCAAATTCTTTATTAAATAAACATGTTTAATGAATCCACAAAAAATATACACTCACGGCTTATATTCAAATTATATAAAATGATGAATACAAACTTTAAATGATTACTGTTTTAATTATAAAACTTTATTATAATTCATAAATATGTATTATGTATATATATATGAATATTTTTAAAGTAATACATAAACAATTTAAAACTAGGTTATTTCATTTGTAGTTTGTATGTACAAAATTTATAAAACATGAATATCTAAAGATTATTTTTATTACTAAAATTATAATTTACATATTATCTACAAATTTCTAAAAAAACGAACTGGTACCAAATTGGCTGCACTGTCCATAAACCATTTCAGCTCTAGGAGCGCCTTTATTCTAGTACATCAAGACCGCTTATTCAGATTAAACCTATACATTGGTATGTTATTGTGGCTAGCGCGTCTTCTTTGCAAGCGTGTGGTCGTTGGTTCGACAATGAGAGCCCAGTTTTTGTGTGTGTTGATTTTCATTCTGACAGATGGCACATCGTTCAGTACATATAAACTTGTTATCCGTATTAGGCATCTGAAAGTGAATGGCTCAGTGGCTATACTCTGTTCTTTTGGTAACCTTGGTCGCTGGTTCAATACATGGCACCACCATTTTTTGTGTTATTTTTCACGCTAGAGTTGTTTGCTTTTCTACAAATAAAAATATTGCGAGGGGGTTTTGTGTAAAAATGCATTTGGGGGGTTGTCCTTTCCGTGAGTAAAATAATACAAGGGTATTTTTAAAAAATAGCATCGGCCGGGCACCATTACTCACTGACAGGTGAGATCATACACATGAATACGTCCACATACGCACTTTGTGGCCGTATGTGCACACTTGAGACAAGTTAAGTGACTGAAAATCCGTATTTTCAAAGTTCTAGCATCAAACTGAACGTCAAGCGCAAGTTCTATGACCTTCGGTGATATTACCTTTTTTTTAAGGAAAGGAGGATGACCCCCGGCCTCTGCATCTGGGCGATGCATATGGCCACTTTATTAATTATTCTCATAAGACCTTACAAAGTCATACAACAGTAAGACTAAAGCCGCCGTCTAAGCAACAAATGTCGCTACACCTATCCAGTTGATGAAGGGGCATAGATAGCCTGGGCCTAATACCAAGCAGACACCGCATGATCAAGCCTAAAATCTAAGACCTGAGACCCCAACCTAGCCACTTGCCGGGTCTGGGGCACACACTGGTCCGGCATGCTCTCAGAGGCCACCGTCGCCAACTGCCATCGCTCCATCTTCAGAACTGTATTGATGCATCAAGCTTGCTCGGTCTAGCTATCGTTGACGCCCAACGGCACCTCCATACTGCGCGCAAACAACTGGGCACGTCACGGTCGCCACTGATACACTTCAGCGCCATGCTGCCAAGTACCACAAGCCGACACAGCTTGAAGTCCTTGAAAGATCTGTCGTGCGTAGCACCCATCGACCGGACATGACAAAGCGTAGCACCCGCCGGTCGTGCATGACTTGACATCTCCACCGAAGCTCCGTGCAAGACGGCCGCTCCACCTCCCGCCTCGACTTCCAAATACGCTCCATAAACGATGCTCTCAAAAGAGAAACGACACCGCAATACCGCCATCGTCCGATCTGGAACACCAGATCCTAGGGTTTCTCCCGGAGCAGCACGAGTGGGTCGACAGTAGTTACACGACGATGCCTTCATCAAGGTAACGGCGTAGAACGCCGCCATCGCCTGCCATCGGCTCGGTTTTCACCGGCAACCATGTCTCCCCAACTCGCAGCCGGGCCTAGATGATGGATCTCGAGATCAGATCACCAAGTTTCTGGCCGGCCACCGCCGACGAAGAAGATGACCACCACTGGCTACACCTGCCAGAACAGATCTGCCATGGGTGCCGCCAAGCGATCCACCAGCCCTCGACGCCGCTGATCTAAAGCCGATGACATGTCACGAAGACCGCATCGCGCCGCCGCCCGATCCAGCCAGCCGCAGAATCACGCCCGTGGGTCCGAGGCAGGTACCGACCGCCACCGCCGTCGAAGCCAACGCCGTCGCTTCTAGATCGTAAATTTTCGATAGACTATTACCAATGGATTTATTACCTAAATGTGAATTTTTGCTGCTCCGTGAAAGAGTGGTTCATTCTCTACATCTATTCTTTCTTTGGAAATACAGCTAATTGCTAATAAAGCTTTACAGTTGATGGAGTTGAAGTCTAACACAATTTAGACCCAAAGCACACCAGGGTGGATATTTCTGGCATTTCCTTCGTGCAACTTGTCCTCTAAAACATTAAATCTTGAGGATAGAAAGAGCACGATAACAACACATTTGTTAAACGATTTATTCATGAAAGCATCTAGAAGATACATCTATTTATGTTTGCCATAGCAGTACTTGCCAATTTACTGAATTTGAGTGGGAAGTATTACAAAATCCTAATACGTGCATCTTGAATACTATTCTCTTTTCACCCTTTGTCAAATTATTTGTTGTTATAGCTTTGCCTTAAGTCAAATTTCTCAACATTTGACCAAGTCTATGGATCAGTTGTACTAGAACCATGACAATTAATTTGGATTAGAGGGAGTACTAATATCTACAACATCAAATATACGTAACACGTACCTTTGATTCAATTTTTTTAATAAACTTGGTCAAGTTTGTCTTAGACAGAGCTAGAACTTTAGATAGTAATACTCAATGGCCAATAGTTAGTTACCAAGTACTCCCTTTGTAAACTAATATAAGAGCGTTTAGATCACTAAAGTAGTGATCTAAACGCTCTTATGTTAGTTTACAGAGGGAGTAATTATTAAAATTTCCTTTTAACACAATTTTAGCAGTACAAAATCACAAAGCACGCCAGCAATCCCCACACACTCCTAGGGGACGCCTTTTAGAAGGCCCAGGACACTCGGCCTAACATGGCCCGGGTTTTCACCCGAGGAATTGGGAAGGAGGAGGGATTTAGAATGCCCCCTCATAAGGGAGAACGGGGCAAGAACGCCATTTGTCGATGTTGACGTGAAATCGACCAGGGGTTTCCCCGTCTCTAGACTCCCACCACCACAACCTCGAACCGACCATCTCCATCATCCCGGAGGAAGCCTGTGTTGTCATCCTTTTAGAAAAATGCATCTGGTGGCTTGGGGCTTTGGGGGGCGTTTAGTGTCCCAATTGTCGGACTATGTTTCGTTGCCTGTTTGGACCTATTCTTCGAGTTTGAAGCCAATCCCTAGACCTCATCCATTCTTTCTCATATGCTTGAACGAGCACAGACCGACCAAAGGTGACTAGGGTTTACGGTGGTCAATCGCCCCTGGTCGATGGCCATTCCCGAGTTGCATTTCTTTGACACCTTCTTTTCACCTTGCGAGGTACAACCCTACATCATCATGCATTTCAAGACAATGTATCACCTTGCCGCACCCACGTGACGCTGCAAATGGATCCGAGTAGGTTCCCTTAAACTGCACGGAGTATCTCACACCAGTGACACACATCATTATCCAGTCAATCCATCTGCGAGCGAAACCAAACTTTTGCACCATCTGCTTGATTTGCCAGATCTCGTCCCTGCCGCTACCAAGGAGGTGAACATCGTTGCCCCGAGGCAATGGTGGAGCTACGGCAAGGCCGAATGGGTCGTGGCCCATCCGACCCATGCGATTTTCTGTAGTGTATACTTTGTTATGGGCCATGAAACAGTCCTAATAACTATTTCTACATTCGGCCCGCCCAGCTTTGTAGGCCAAGATCCGACACTGCCCCGAGTCACAACAATCAACGCAGCAAGATGAAAAGACATGTTTGGTTCATATATACTAAGAGCATATACAACCGGCATTCTCAAATCCTCCTCAAACGTCCGCGAACGCGACCTATCAGAAGAGAAAAAGAAAAAAAGCGACCCAATCAGACCTCTCATATCATGCCTCTATGTCCAGGCTGTCTACGAACCCTCAAATCGAGGACAAATGTAGGGAGGATATGAGGTCTCATAGACGCGCCCGATCAGTCTGCCACGTAGGATGCGACCCACCCTGGACCACCCGTTTTCTTTCTTTTCCTTCTCTCTATCTCCACCAATCACATGCAAGTAACCGGACATACGAGGAAGAAAATGAGGAGTGTGGTTGTATGAATGAAAATATAAGGGCTCAAAACGGACACACCGGGCACTCATCGGGCGCGTCCGCAGGCGTTTAGGGGGTCAGATTTGGTAAGTCCGGCTGTAGATGCTCTAACGTTGTCATCATTCACCACACTTTTTTTTGCCACATATGCCTAAGGTTAGGCGTTCACAATTGATGCCATACTTTGTCGCACTTGAGGTAACCTGGCCACACTTTTCTCCATCATTGAGAGCATCTACAGCCGGGCGCCCCAAACCGGTCTCAAACGCTCGGGGGGGGGGGGGGGGCTCATTGCTGACCCAGATGGCGCCTCAAACGGGCCTCAAATGCCGGGCTGACCGGCACCCCTCATATCCAGCCCAAATATGGGGCGAATATGGGGGCGTCCGGGCGCGTCCACCACGTAGGACTAACAATGGTGTCCCACGCGGAATCGCCCGGAAACCCGATGGTCCGACGGACACGTCCTCCATCGCCGCAGTGTGTATGCCGTGTGGCGCCGCTCCGATTCACCGACCGAGGCCAATCTGCCTATTTAAGCCGGTCGTCGCCCCCAACCCTAGCCCATCCACCTTCTCCCTCTCTGCGCCACCACCCGAGCCCGTCCACCTCCCCCCCGCTCTTCCATGCTCCCCGGCATCGCCATGGTCCGGCGGAAGATAACCACGTACGCCATGCTCACGCTGTAGAGCCGTAGGTAGATTGTGGAGGAGATCCAGGCAACACTACAAAAAAAAGACACTTCCGTGATGATACATGTTTGTCACAGTAGGTCACGTTTTTTTGTCATGCATGTACATCCATGACAAATTTATGACAGAATCAAGATAGTCATACATGTGCTGTCGTAGAAGTGTTCCATGACATTACCAAAATTATCATCACGGAAGTTTCCACTTCCATAACAATAAATTGCGCATCATAGAAGTGCTTTCGTCAAGGGTGACCGACACATGGCATCCACCGTAACGGGACGCCGTTAAGCTATCGGGTCCGGTTTTGGATCCGATAACCCGTTAACAGCCCGGACCAATGGGAATTTTCCACGTGTAAAATTCTCATTGCCGGAGGAAACATGTGTCGGCTCAACGTTCAGACAGATGTCATCCACTCATTGGACAGGAGGTGCCTATGATACGTCAACACGTGGCACGACCCAACAGAGGCCTATTCCGGTGAAAAGGCCGGGCCTGTTAAAATAAGCGGGCCGGCCCATTAGCGGCCTACTTGAGTCAGGCCCATTTACAAGTATGGCCCATACAAGTTACACATAATCGGCCCATCAAAGACCCATTCTAGATTCGACAATTTCCAGCCCATCGTTAGTTTAAGCCCGTTAACGGCCTGCTACATTTTTGGGCCCAATTGCGGCCCGAGCTTCTTTCGGCCTGTTAGCAGCCCATCGTCAGTTCCAGCCCGTTAACGGCCCAGAACGTCTTTCGGCCTTTTCTCGGCCCATTCCGCAGTTGGGCTAATTCTAGCCCGTTGTGACTTTAGGCCTGTCCTCGGCCCATTCGGTAAATGGGACAACTCTTAGCCCATTTTGTCTCTCGGCCTGTTAAGGGCCCGCACTACAGTTGGGCCTTTGACTTTAGGTCCATTAGCACTACTAGGGAAAACCTTATACACAGAAATTTAGCAACAGCGCGGGTCAAAAAAGGGCGCTAGTGCTAGATAGCGATAGCGATCAGAGAAAAACCATGCTACAGATACAACTTTAGCGATGAGCGTGTAGTGGCAAAAGCGCTACTACTAATATTTCCATGGCTAGAACGATAGGCTCGCATAGCGATGGCGGGCTTGTAGGAAGCGCTCTCGCTAGGGAATAAGTAGCAGCTGCTTTCCTAGGAAGAGCGCTACTACTAACGGAAATAAAATAAGGTGAAAAACAAATAGAAAAGTAAATGAAAATAAAAGAAATAGAAAAGGAGAAAGGAAAAATAAAATGTAAAGCAAAATAAATGAAAAGCAAAAAAAGAGAGGAAGGCATAGCGGCGTGTGTTTGTAACAGCGCTATAGCTAACGTAGCTGCAGCGTGTCCTAGACCCCCGTTATAGAAACAGAAAAGGAAATTAAAAATGGAGGAAAATTACATAGCTATAGCAGCAGCGCTTTTGTAAAACCGCTATAGCTATCTTAGCTATAGCGCGTTTTACCAAACACGCCACCGCTAAGTTTGACTTAACCAAAAACCGTTTCCCCGCCACCACTTCTCCCCAAATCCTCAACCCACCCAGCAAGCCATTGCCTCCCGATTCGCCGTCGCCCCACTTCGCCCGTCTCGTCTTGACGCCGACGCCACGAGAGCGTGGCGCCGCCGACGCCACCGAGCCGCCCCAATGCCACGGAGTCATGACCTCGTCAACGCCACCGAGCCGCCGTCGACGCCACTCAGATCCTTCCTCGCCACAATCGCCTCCCTCGCCGTCACCGGAGACGCCTCGCCTCCCTTGCCGTCACGGATCGCCCGCCTCCTCGCCACCACCGCCTCCGCCGCCACCACGGAGCCATCCTCTGATGCCCCCACCCCTCCTCTCTCTCTCATGCATAGGTTAGCTAGTTTAATTAGGTTAATTATTTAGGTTAGGGCAAAAATTTAGTTTGGGCTTTGACAGAGAAGTAGTTAGGTTAACTAGTTTAATTAGGTTAATTATCTAGGTTAGTGCACAAATTTAGTTAGGGCTTTGACAGAGAACTAGTCAGGTTAACTAGTTTAATTAGGTTAATTATCTATGTTAATTAGTGCAAAAATATATTTTGGGCTTTGACAGAGAACTAGCTGCTTAACTTGTTTAATTAGGGTTAATTATCTAGGTAAACTAGATTAACTAACTAGGTTAAATAGGTAGGTTAATTAGGTTCGTTGGATTAACAAGCTAGGTTAAGTAGGTTGGCTAGGTTAGAGGAAAATTTTATTTTAGAGCATTAGGTCGAAGGGTTAGAGAAATGGAGTTCCTTTGCAATTTAATTGGGTTCATCCCTAGGCGAGAAGGGTTAGAGATAATAATGTGTGTTTGTGTGAGAGAGAGAATAGCTAGATCAACATAATTTGGGTTCTGTCCTAGGCGGAGAAGTGTTTAGTGAGGTCATTTTGAAAGGTTTTTGATTTTGAAAAGACCACTATTTTTCAAGGAAAAGAATTTAGGCAAATTTTATTTTTCATTGAAGTGGTCATGTTATATCTTTTCATTGAAGTTGTTCGATTGTGCCCAAGTGGCTTTGTTGTTTCGAGTGAATGATGTTGAGTGGCCTATGTTTTGTGGAATGTTGATTCATTTCTGTTAAGCAAATTTCAGGTTCTCGATTTGTCCACTTTTAGCAAAGGTCATGCCGAAATTTTCCGTGAATTTCGGCATGACTTGTGCTACAAACTAGGACATATCGAGTGTCTGGATTTGCCGCACCGTGAAGGAGTCAACATTCCTGCAAAACAATAGTCCTTTTTATGTCATTATTCATTTTATTAGGTCTAGAATTAATTGACTAGATTTAATCATAGGAAACATGGCTAGCAACGATGAAGGACAGGGTTACGGTGATTGCGGCGACGTCTACTGGCGGCGATTTAATATTTTAGCCGCATCGACGATCAACCGATGTTGTTCTTGGGCCCACCGGTGGCATCGGGATCGAGACCGACACGCAGACCGGTGTTGAGATCGAGACCGGCGCTGAGATTCGAGACCGGGCCGAGACCGGTGCTGCCTCGGGAGCGGAGCGGTGTAGAACCGAAAGAAAAGAGGCAACGGGTTCCTAACAAACTCAGGACTACTAGACTGGTGGTCACGGAGGTGGACGACGGCAATTTTGAGCCAAAGGCGCCGAGGAAGATGCCAGCAGCGTGCTACGGCAATCAAATTGGCTGCATCGTTTGACAACCGCCACCATCAATGATGAGAAACTACAGAAGATAGAAAATATGAGGAGCTCCTCCCAAAGAAGTTTCACCAGATATTCTTGTTCCTGCCGGAATGAGAAGGATTATGAAGATCCGGCGAGGACCCGCAATGAAGAAGATAAACAAACACGCCATGACCAAGTTTAGCGACGCGTTGGCGCTGGAAAAATCGAGTGAAAGCAAAGATCAACAACAGGAACCCTACTCCGAGATTGTAAAGGATAATCCGACAATCACGGAAGAGCAGTTTCAAATATTCAAGGAGGCTTGCGAGGCGAAGCTGCCAAAAAAGTCTAAGTACATGAAGGGGCTTCAAAGAGGAACATTGGGAGCCACCACCTCGGAAGCCGTGGTTACGGCGGAAAGAGGTCCAAATGGGCCAAGGAGGACGCGAAGCCGCGAGTCCGGGCATCCTGCACTTTGGCGGATTTCATCGTCCCGCAGGCGTGGCGCCCCGAGGGCCCGACACCGTTGGGACCCACTAAAGAAGGTTTACGAGACAACACCGGTCATTACGGAGTTCATGAGACTGCTGGTAATTTTAGTTTCTGATCAATTCGACTGCACACATTAGTCATATTTGTAAACGATCCCTGTGCCTTTTGCAGAGAGAGCAGCACCGGATTGCGGCCGAAAGCGACTCGCCATCTGAGGCATTGGCGAGGCCCAAGTGGGACACTCCATTCAACCGGGCGTTGAACATATTGAAACGACAACCGGTGGATACTCGACCGTCGTAGACGCGCACGCAGTGTCGGAGACGGCGCCACGTGGAAGAAGTACTACCGTGAGACCACAGAGGAGAGAAAGGAAAGACGGAGGTTAACTGAAAAAAACATCGACAAGAAGGTTGAGATTGCGGTTGAGAAGAAATATCTCGAACGATCGAATAGCGGTAGCTGCCGCCAAAACAGGTGGTTGCAGATTTCTCTACTTCCTTGGTGACGGGCGTTATCACTTGGACAAGGAAAAATCCAAAAAAAAATGCAGAGGACTTTCCCTTGCGACTTCTTGGGAGCACTGCTCCCTTTGCCACCAAGACCGCTCCCTTGACCGGACGTGCTCGGCGGTGCCGTCTTTGGCTGAGCTCGACGCCCTCACAAGATCTCATCACACCGCCCCTTCAATATAAATGTATAATCTCCCGTTTTCGTTGCCTTTCGGATGTCTCACGTCGCAGACTTTTCTTTGCAGCCCACGAAACCCGTGCACCATATTGTACACCATCGGCGACGACTGAAGGTGGCCATGGGGAAGGCGACGATAATGAAGCCAAGGAACCATTGTTCCACACCGCCGATCCCCGAACGTCTTCAAGGTTTCCATGGCGATGTCGAACCGGGCCATGAGAATTTGCCTCCTCCAACACTACTTTGGTGGATGACGAGGAGACACCGCGCGGCTTGGTGATTGTTGCAATGGGTGGGTCCTGTTGTGGCCAAGAGTCTGCTTGTGCGAGGCGGCCGGAGCACACCCACGAGCACGCAGCCTCGGCAAGGTATGAACATCAACACCCCACCTACCCAATTAGCGTCGGTGTCGGGTTGGGTGATAGCGGACGGGTAAGGAGGAGGCTCCATTAGTCGCCGATGACGTCGCCATGGATGAGGATGAGGATGACGATGGCGCCAAGCAAAGATGTCTATATGGCGCCTCCTCGGTTTGAGCGTCATGAGTCGGTGCTGAATTACCGCCTCAACGTATATTGACGACCTTCCGGTAGTAAAGAATTCTCGGAAGAGAGCGAGGAAAGGCAAAAAGCCGATTCTATGATCCAGCCGCCTCGGCAGCCTCGGCTTCAGACCAGATAGATATCCCGATGCGGATAAATGGCATATCCCCGTCAACCAATCCTACCTGCAACAGTGCTACGGGCCAGATTCGGCGATCTAAGGAGACTTCATGACGATGTGCTGCGGGTAGAGAAATGCCTCGGCGCCTCGAAGATCCATGATACCCATCATGCGTGGTTAACGTTCGCGGCAAATGTCGACGTCGACAGCTTCCTGCGGATAAGTTCTTCCTCCGATTCGATTACATATTCGACATGTTTCACGTGAAGAAGCTGGATTTTACGTTTGTCCGCCTTTATGCCTTGCGCATGAACTACATCATTGGGGTTTAGCGGATCGTCATATCTGTGTCGCTGACCTGCATTACATGCACGAGAGCTTCTTGGGAGTCTCATGCGAGCAGCGTGAATACGCGAGGGATTACATCGTCAGTTTCATGCTCGCCAATAAGGACAAGGAGGCGATTCTCGTGCCTTATCATCCCGTGTAAGTCATCCGCGCTGCTATCCTTCCTTCGATTTCAATAATTCATTTGCACGGTGGAGGCTAATTAATTTGAGGTGTACTTATTTTGCGCAGTGGCGGGCGCGCCGTCCTCATCATCCTCTACCCCCCGATTCTCCCACGCTCTTTACTTGGACTCGTCGAAGAACATTCACAAAAAGAATTACACCCACATCAAAGATGTTCTCGACAGTGCTATGTTTTACTACCAAGCAAGGGGTGGAGAGGTTAGGGACAAGAAGAGAAGGGCGGCGGGGCATACCTTCGCCATAAGACCGACTTCTGCTGCATCCGACAACCGAAAGATTCTCTTAATGATGGATTCTGTGTCCTACACCACATGCCGGAGTACGACGGGATCACGGAACCTTTAAATGTCACCTACATCTGGCGATGCCCATATTCGCAATGGGCAAAGGACATAGGAGATATCGAGGATCATCGACTTCGAGCTGAGTTCTATAACATCCAGCGCGAACTTGCCCAAATCATCATGAAAGAGGTCGTCGGAAAAACAGGGATGTTCTACGGAGAAGGACACATGTCGCGGGAAGACGTCCGAACATGGATAGCCTTTCACTAAGCTCGGGGACTATCTCCCTGACCTCGATGGATGGCACGGCATGTTGGAGTGATTGTCGATATATGACAATGTGTCTGTTTAGTCCATACTTTCCGTATGACAAAACTTTGAGTTATGCGCCGTGAAACTTTATTTGTGATGTAATTAAACCGTCCTCCTCCTCGACTAGCGAAGATCACTCTAGTTAGGGCATTTTGGGTACGATGAACTTTGTTATTTATTCTTATGATATGTTGTTTCTATTTTTGTCAAGTCTATCTCTTTCTGTTGCTCAACTATATATGTTGCATATCATCGACTCATGTGATGATGCAGGTGCATAGATCATCGATGGCGAAGAAGTGCTACGCCAGAGTATATATACGATGAGTGGCCCGAGTGTCGTGCCCGTGTTGACGGTTTCGGTTTCGGCGATAGGCGTAGTTAGTTTAGGTTCACGCTAATGCGAGAGAGGATATGAACTCATGTACTCAAAGTGATAGCTCTTCTCGCGTATACCATTGTTTAGATGGATGACGATGTATTTGCAAGTAATCAAGGACTTGTATCGCTATTTTCGAGATGATGACGAGAGACCACTTTGTGTTGGATGATGATTATGATGAGACTATTTGTATGTATATGCTATGATTATATTCGTGGTCTCGCAGCATTTGTATGTGTATCATGATGACATTTCTATGTGCTAAAGATTCTTCTATAAAGCCTGTTCAAGTACAAAACAAATATGCCAAAAAAAACAAAAACCTTTTAAATTAGCAGAGCGAGTGTATAGAAGTTAGCAGCAGCGCCTATAGCGATGAGCGTTGCTGCAAAAGGCGCTAGAGCTACTAGCGATGGCGTGCTCCCAATAACCGCTGCTGCTACACTTGTGTAGCAAGAGCGCCGGTGACCACACGCCATCTTGCTATATGTTAGTATGGCGCCTTATTAGTAGCGCCCCACCCCGCACTACTGATACACCTAAAACCCGCGCTGCTGCTAGCCTTTTCCCTAGTAGTGTAGGGCCCATGTTCCTCACGGCATCATTTCAGCCCAACGCGACTTTCGGCCTGTTAAATGCCTAGTTTGCAAATTGGGCCTCCTCTGGCCCATAACACTTTCGGCCTCTTACTGGCCCGTAAAGTAAAAGGGCCAGAACAAAATTGACATTTATTTGGGCCTGATAAAGGCCTGCAGGCCATTTCCATTTATACAGCCCTATCGAGCTTTAGGCCTATTGACGGTCTGCTAAGAGCTGTTGTTACGATGGGCCCATTTGGGATCCACTTAATATTATTTTGACCAGCCCAATTAAGGCCCACTTTGACTGCACATGTTTGTTCGTTTGTATGGCGTCCAGGAAATGTTTGGGCGTATTGGCCCCCGTTTCAACGATATAGCATATTCAAGAATTATACTACTCTATACTATCGCCTCTAAAAAACATACACTATACAATAAAAAGCATAGAAACATAGAATAATCCTACACTATACAATAAACAAATTACAGCCGAATATACCCACTGGGCATTATAGTTCGGCACCAGTGATTATAAAGCGTACACAAATAGCAAATTACATACACTGGACAAATAAAGCTCATACATCATGGACACGCATCAACAGAACTTACCATTTGAACTATAATCTCTTCAGAAAAAGGATTGGCCGGATTCAGATAGCACAAATTTCAGTCTGCAAAATCTCCAATTCCTTCGTGGTTACCTTAGTGTCTTGTTTCATTTTTTGACTCATGCGTCTAATACCTGCATGTCCAGTCTCAACTTGTTGATTGTACGTTGAGAATCATGTACACGTTGTCTTGCCACCTCTAGTTGATGCTCGAGAACATCAGCACATTCCAATTCCAATCCATAATCATTCGATACGCCAATGCCGCACCGCCGCAGATCTTTGTGTTGATGTCACTTCATCCTAAATGTTTACGTAAGTACACATGACTAGGGCAAAAATATAGATACAACAGTGAAGCGAGCAAGACAGACTATTTTGTACATGGCAAAACAGGACTAACAATAATGTTACACGTCGTGAAGCATAAGTAGGTGATATTTTAAAAATTATAAAGAAGGTAGTCTGTGCAGCCTGCATACAAAAATCTCTCTTAGCTCACCAGAGGAGCATGATGTTGGGGCCTATTCCAAAACATAGACAAGTTACAAATTTAGACAGCACGTTGCATATAAGTAAGCAAGTAGTTGGCCATTCTGTAGCTCAATTAAAGTCTTAGGGAGCATAATGAACAACAGAGGAATTCATACAAACCTACTACAGCAAGCAAAACTATGCAATCATTAGCCTAGTATGAACTAGATTGTGAGCCTCATGCAATAATAGTTGGTTAATATACTTCAAAGCTTCAGGCACACTTCGCTAGAGTAATTAAATGGTAAGGCCTTTAATTATGTCAACTAATAGTTATACAAGTACCCAACATCGTGCACCATTGTTTGGGCATCTCATTAATCGAGGACAAATAAAGCAATTGAAAAGAGCAAATTAACTATGCAGAAACAAACAAGGAATTGAACTGCTGAGTTGGATACGTGACTTACCTTAACTGGTTGAATGTGCTCAAGCAGCTCCTACTTCTCTTGCAAGGCTCCTTCCTAACATCTTGTACTTGGAAATCCTCAATCTTATCTTCATTGCACCCCTCGCAAGGTGACACAAACTAGTTACTCGTCTCCTTGGAAGATAAATATGCATACTTTCCAGTCTGTGAACAACACAAAAGGATGAGATTATAACAAAACAATACCACATAATGAAACATGCCACATCTCTTGCACTTGCACACAATGAAATGAGCATTTACTATGTCTGCACTATGTAAAAACTAGGCATACCTTTGAACAGGATCTCCAGGTACTCTCGGAGAGCCTACTTTAGTGTACAGCCAAACCCTTATGTCACCTATGAGTTAGACAAGGCCCCACTACAGCAGCCCTTAGTGTTTAAATCGTTGGCAAGCTCTGTTAGAGTGTTAGGTCAAGAATAACAAGTAATCAAAGCAAACAGTCCTAGTATGGCTGGCTGATGCAAACAACAATTGAACAGATGTGTGTACATATCAAGAAAAGAAGCAAAGAAGTAGGCTTAAAGACCATCACTTGACTGACCAGATTTGAGGGGCAGTTAAACATCATGTGCAATGTATGAACTAACATAAACATTGCATATTCCAGATTCTACAATGGAATGCACATGTATTAGCCATGTATGATGATGCCTAAATCTACACTATAGCAGGCAGGAGTGATTCATCATTGCACGCACAATTGAATTGCAGATTAAGGGCCAGTTCGATTCCGCCTTTTTAGGGCTTATTGTCAAAATAAGCCATAAAAGATGTAAAGAAGTCATTTTTGAGTTATGGGCTTGGGCTTAACTTATTTCGCCAATAGAACTGACATACAAATAACATGTCACGATGATTGCAATGGAGGAGTGACCTACCATAGCACACTGTATAGGCTCACCGCTGCCTCTCCTTTTTTGTGATGTTCCATGAAATTGCCGGTTGCGCCCCTCTCTCCCCTTCTCTTCCGGTTGCGCCGGAACGCCGCCGTGGCCATCATCATCACCGCAATCTTCACCAAAAACTTCACCGCCATCATCACCAACTCTTCCCCCCTCTATGCAGCGGTGTAACCTCTCTCTTACCCGCTGCAATCTCTACTTAACCATGGTGCTCAACGCTATATATTATTTCCCAATGATGTATGGCTATCCTATGATGTTTGAGTAGATCCGTTTTGTCCTATGGGTTATTTGATGATCAAGATTGGTTTGAGTTGCATGTTTTATTATTGGTGCTGTCCTATGGTGCTCTCCGTGTCGCACAAGCGTGAGGGATTCCCGCTGTAGGGTTTGCAGAATGTTCATGATTTGCTTATGGTGGGTGGCGTGAGTGAAAGAAGCATAGACCCGAGTAAGTAGGTTGTTTGCGTATGGGATAAAGGGGACTTGATACTTTAATGCTATGGTTGGGTTTTACCTTAATGATCTTTAGTAGTTGCGGATGCTTGCTAGAGTTCCAATCATAAGTGCATATGATCCAAGTAGAGAAAGTATGTTAGCTTATGCCTCTCCCTCAAATAAAATTGCAATAATGATTACCGGTCTAGTTATCGATTGCCTAGGGACAAATAACTTTCTCATGACAAAAAGTTCTTTACTAAAACTAATTTCTTTATCTAAACAACCCCTAGCTTTTATTTACGTGCTCTTTACTTTCTTGCAACCCTATCCAAAAACACCTACAAAGTACTTCTAGTTTTATACTTGTTCTAGGTAAAGCGAACGTCAAGCGTGCGTAGAGTTGTATCAGTGGTCGATAGAACTTTAGGGAATATTTGTTCTACCTTTAGCTCCTCGTTGGGTTCGACACTCTTACTTATCGAAAACTGTTGCGATCCCCTATACTTGTGGGTTATCAAGACCTTTTTCTAGCGCCGTTGCCGGGGAGTCATAGCGTGGGGTGAATATTCTCGTGTGTGCTTGTTTGCTTTATCACTAAGTAATTTTTATTTGCTGTTCTTTATCTTTAGTTATGGATATGGAACACGAAATACCAAAAAAATTAGGTGTACTTGCTACTCATGGAGATGGGGAACCTCCTAAAACCCTCGATGCTGGTTATGTGAAAGATATTATGTACTACTTTGATAATCCTGAGAAAACCCCATTCAACTATGTAATGGGAGTAACGTTGGATCAACGTGAATACTTTAGGGATTATCGCTTGACTCAAAAAGGGAAACTATTATGGGATCAAATTCATATATTGAAATGGTATGCTAGGCAACTATGCTTGAGTTATGATTATACTTGTTGCTCTAGGATGAAGGCTCCACACCTTCCCTTTTCATGCAAATTTAATGATAATAAAACCTTAGCTTCATATGCTAATGGTATATATGATTACTATGATGTGGAACAAATAGAAGAATTTGTTGCTTTTATGGGTGCTTATGAAATTGAATCTATGTTTAAAGAGTTTGAAGATTTTGATGATGCTGCTTATAGACCTAAAAATTTAGCTATCCTCAAATATTGTTATGAGAATTATGAATACAATTCCGAAATTAATGCACTTATTGAGAAAGTCTCCGCTGTCCAAGAAGAGACTAATATTTTGCAGTAATCTATGGAAGAAGAAGTTGATGAAACTGTGAGCTCATTGGATGAAAAAGATGAGGAGGAGAGCGAAGAACAAAAGGAGGAAGAGCAGATTGATCACCCGTGCCCACCTTCTAATGAGAGTAACTCTTCAACTCATACATTGTTTAATTTCCCTTCATGCTTACCGAAGGATGAACGCTATGATAATTGTTATGATCCCTTTGATTCTTTTGAAATATCCCTTTTTGATGATGCTTGCTATGCTTGTGGCCAAGATGCCAATATTAATTATGCTTATGGAGATGAACTTGCTATAATTCCTTATGTTAAACATGAAATTGTTGCTATTGCACCCACGCATGATAGTCCTATTATCTTTTTGAATTCTCCCAACTACACTATATCGGAGAAGTTTGCTTTTATTAAGGATTATATTGATGGGTTGCCTTTTATCGTTGCACATGATGATTTTGATGAGTATAATATGCATGTGCTTGCTGCTCCTACTTGCAATTATTATGAGAGAGGAACTATATCTCCACCTCTTTATGTTTCCAACACGATAAAATTGCAAGAAACTGTTTATACTATGCATTGGCCTTTACTATGTGTGCATGAATTGTTCTTTTATGACATGCCGATGCATAGAAAGAGAGTTAGACTTCGTCATTACTTGATATATGTTGCTTTGTGCTCATTACTAAATGCCAAATCATTGCTAATTAAAATTGGCTTTGATATACCTTGGGATCCGGGTGGATTCACTACTTGAGCACTATATGCCTAGCTTAATGGCTTTAAAGAAAGCGCTGCCAGGGGGACAACCCGAAAGTTTTAGAGAGTCATTTATTTCTGTTGAGTGCTTTCATTAAAGACAAGCATTGTTGAAGTGGGAGAGCTCCTTGAACTTTGTTCATGCTCACGGCAACTTTGTGAATCTTGATTACAGAAACTTTTCAACAAAAATAATTATCCCCTTGTACAATTCCATTGTATTATAAAAATAGTATGCCAAGGTTTGCCTTTAGGATGTTTACAATACTTGTTGGTTTGTATGGTGCAGGACAGAAACTTTGGCTGTAGTGCGCGGTTTTTAATTTTTTACTGGAATGTCAAATGGTTCTGAGTCTTTTTGAAATGTCTTTCTATACAAATTTTTTATTTTTCATAATTTTGGCAGAATTTATCAAGTATTAGAAGTATGGTGAATGTACAGATTATTACAGACTTTTCTGTTTTAGACAGATTCTGTTTTTGATGCATAGTTTGCTTGTTTTGATGAAACTATCGATTTATATCAGTGGAATAAGCCATGAAAAAGTTATATTAAAGTAGACACAATGCAAAAACAAAATATGAATTGGTTGGAAACAGTACTTAGAGTAGTGATTTGCTTTATTATACTAACGGATCTTACCGAGTTTTCTGTCGAAGTTTTGTGTGGATGAAGTGTTCGATGATCGAGAAGGTTTCGATGTGAGAAGAAGGAAGAGATGAAAGAGATCAAGCTTGGGGATGCCCGAGGCACCCCAAGTAAATATTCAAGGAGACTCAAGCGTCTAAGCTTGGGGATGCCCCGGAAGGCATCCCCTCTTTCTTCAACAATTATCGGTATGTTTTCGGATTCGTTTCATTCATGTGATATGTGCAAATCTTGGAGCGTCTTTTGCATTTAGTTTTCATTTTTTCTTTTATGCACCATGCTGGTATGAGATAGTACTTGGTCGTTTTATAGAACGATCATTGCACTTCACCTATATCTTTTGAGTATGGCTTTATAGAATGCTTCATGTGCTTCACTTATATCATTTGAAGTTTGGATTTCCTGTTTCTCTACACTCAGACAATCGCCATTTGTAGAATGCTCTTTTGCTTCACTTATATTTGTTAGAGCGTGGACATATATTTTGTAGAAAGAATTAAACTCTCGTGCTTCACTTATATCTATTTAGAGAGATGACAGGAACTGGTCATTCATATGGTTAGTCATAAAATCCTACATAAAACTTGTAGATCATTGAATATGATATGTTTGATTCCTTGCAATAGTTTTGCAATATAAAGATGGTGATATTAGAGTCATGCTAGTGGGTAATTGTGGATTGTAGAAATACTTGTGTTGAAGTTTGTGATTCCCGTAGCATGCACGTATGGTGAACCATTATGTGATGAATTCGGAGCATGATTTATTTATTGATTGTCTTCCTTATGAGTGGCGGTCGGGGACGAGCGATGGTCTTTTCCTACCAATCTATCCCCCTAGGAGCATGCGCGTAGTACTTTGTTTTGATAACTAATATATTTTTGCAATAAGTATGTGAGTTCTTTATGACTAATGTTGAGTCCATGGATTATACGCACTCTCACTCTGCCATCAATGCTAGCCTCTTCGGTACCGTGCATTGCCCTTTCTCACCTCGAGAGTTGGTGCAAACTTCGCCGGTGCATCCAAACCCCGTGATATGATACGCTCTGTCACACATAAGCCTCATTATATCTTCCTCAAAACAGCCACCATACCTACCTATCATGGCATTTCCATAGCCATTCCGAGATATATTGCCATGCAACTTCCATCATCATCATATACATGACTTGAGCATTTGTTGACATATTGCTTTGCATGATCGTAAGATAGCTAGCATGATGTTTTCATGGCTTGTCCGTTTTTTGATGTCATTGCTACGCTAGATCATTGCACATCCCGGTACACCGCCGGAGGCATTCATATAGAGTCATATCTTTGTTCTAGATATCGAGTTGTAATATTGAGTTGTAAGTAAATAAAAGTGTGATGATCATCATTATTAGAGCATTGCCCTAGTGAGGAAAGGATATGGAGGCTATGATTCCCCCACAAGTCGGGATGAGACTCCGGACTTTATGAAAAATAAAAGAGGCCAAAGAAGCCCAAATAAAGAAGAGGCCAAAGAAGCCCAAATAAAAAAGAGGCCAAAGAAGCCCACCAAAAAAATAAAAAAAATAAAAAAATAAAAAAAATAAAAAAAATGAGAGAAAAAGAGAGAAGGGGCAATGTTACTATCCTTTTACCACACTTGTGCTTCAAAGTAGCACCATGATCCTTCATATAGAGAGTCTCTTGAGTTATCACTTTCATATACTAATGGGAATTTTCATTATAGAACTTGGCTTGTATATTCCGATGATGGGCTTCCTCAGATGCCCAAGGTCTTCATGAGCAAGCAAGTTGGATGCACACCCACTTAGTTTCCAGTTTGAGCTTTCATACACTTATAGCTCTTAGTGCATCCGTTGCATGGCAATCCCTACTCACTCACATTGATATCTATTAATGGGCATCTCCATAGCCCGTTGATACGCCTAGTTGATGTGAGACTTTCTCCTTTTTGTCTTCTCCACACAACCTCCACCATCATATTCTATTCCACCTATAGTGCTATGTCTATGGCTCACGCTCATGTATTGCGTGAAAGTTGAAAAGGTTTGAGAACGTCAAAAGTATGAAACAATTGCTTGGTTTGTCATCGGGGTTGTGCATGATTTGAATATTTTGTGTGGTGAATATGGAGCATAGCCAGACTATATGATTTGTAGGGATAACTTTCTTTGGCCATGTTATTTTGGAAAGACATGATTGCTTTATTAGTAGGCTTGAAGTATTATTGTTTTTATGTAAAATGATAGACTATTGCTTTGAATCACTCGTGTCTTAATATTCATGCCATGATTAGACATATGATCAAGATTATGCTAGGTGGCATTCCACATCAAAAATTATCTTTTTTATCATTTACCTACTCGAGGACGAGCAGGAATTAAGCTTGGGGATGCTGATACGTCTCCATCGTATCTATAATTTTGATTGTTCCATGCCAATATTATTCAACTTTCATATACTTTTGGCAACTTTTATAATATTTTGGGACTAACATATTGATCCAATGCAGTTCACATGCATTGCATGTTTTGGTTTCGCAGAATATCCATATCAAACGGAGTCCAAACGGGATAAAAACGGACGGAGATTTTTTTGGAATGTTTGGAAAGTCTAGAAGAAATATCATCGTGAAACGGAGTCCCAGGTGGGCACGAGGTAGGGGGGCGCGCCCTACCCCCCAGGGCGCGCCCCTGACCCTAGTGGTCCACTCGTAAGGCGGTTGATGGCCTCCTTCGGCCGCAAGAAAGCTAATTTTACGTAAAAAATCACGACGAAGGTTTCAGTCCAATCGGAGTTACGGATCTCCGGATATAAAAGAAACGGTGAAAGGGCAGCAGAACAGAACGCATAAACACACACACAGAGAGAGAGAAATAGATCCAATCTCGGAGGGGCTCTCGCCCCTCCCAAGCCATGGAGGCCAAGGACCAGAGGGGAAACCCTTCTCCCATCTAGGGAGGAGGTCGAGGAAGAAGAAGACGAAGGGCCCCCCTCTCCCCTTCTCTTCTGGTGGCGCCGGAATGCCGCCGTGGCCATCATCATCACCGCAATCTTCACCAACAACTTCACCGCCATCATCACCAACTCTCCCCCCTCTATGCAGCGGTGTAACCTCTCTCTTACCCGCTGTAATCTTTACTTAAACATGGTGCTCAACGCTATATATTATTTCCCAATGATGTATGGCTATCCTATGATGTTTGAGTAGATCCGTTTTGTCCTATGGGTTATTTGATGATCAAGATTGGTTTGAGTTGCATGTTTTATTATTGGTGATGTCCTATGGTGCTCTCCATGTCGCGCAAGTGTGAGGGATTCCCGCTGGAGGGTTTGCAGTATGTTCATGATTTGCTTATGGTGGGTGGCGTGAGTGACAGAAGCACACACCCGAGTTAGTAGGTTGTTTGCGTATGGGATAAAGGGGACTTGATACTTTAATGCTATGGTTGGGTTTTACCTTAATGATCTTTAGTAGTTGCGGATGCTTGCTAGAGTTCCAATCATAAGTGCATATGATCCAAGTAGAGAAAGTATGTTAGCTTATGCCTCTCCCTCAAATAAAATTGCAATAATGATTACCGGTCTAGTTATCGATTGCCTAGGGACAAATAACTTTCTCGTGACAAAAAGATCTTTACTAAAACTAATTTAGTTGTGTCTTTATCTAAACATCCCCTAGCTTTTATTTACGTGCTCTTTACTTTCTTGCAACCCTATCCAAAAACACCTACAAAGTACTTCTAGTTTTATACTTGTTCTAGGTAAAGCGAACGTCAAGCTGCGTAGAGTTGTATCGGTGGTCGATAGAACTTTAGGGAATATTTGTTCTACCTTTAGATCCTCGTTGGGTTTGACACTCTTACTTATCGAAAACTGTTGCGATCCCCTATACTTGTGGGTTGTCAATGAACCATCCACCCTTGACAGGATATTGGATCGACTACGTCAGATTCACGGTCACCCTGATAGGCCAGCTAATCATTCCAACCGAAACTGTTGGGTCTTCAAGTAGGCAGGCAAGCTTAACGCTGATCACAAGGGGAGGAGGCCACTAGGCGATAAAGACGACGGATCGGCTCGCCAGCCGAACACCCGAGGCCAGAAGCAGTTTCCACCCGAAGTTCGACCGCTCCCGGAACGCAAATAGCAGTTCGGCTTCCGCCACCCACCTATTGTACTGGCAAAATTTGCACCACGCGCACATCACTACGCACTCAAGATACCATGGGCATCGGCGGAAGCACAATACGGACAACCCTACAAACATCCCCGTAACGTTTTTATCTGTTCTCCTCATTTTTTCTGTATCATCTCTAAAGAACAGGTGACCAACTGGACAACATCTACAATGGACTCTATCGGAGTTCGGATCCGTACACTCACCTAAGGGGCTACTTCCGTTAAGGATTCCCCTCCCCGAGAACGTGCGACGCAGACGTGCGACAGGAGGTCCAAAATTACTTTTTGTAGACCACACTCTTTATTCCGAGCCTGTACTATGCCCTTTTCCCTCTGATCCGAACCCCGAGCATGTCAAATAGCTAGGTCCGTGGTTTCTTTCTTCTTTACACACACACACACACACACACACACACATAAATGTATCATTGGCACATCGCTCCGCTCTTAGTAAGCCTCATCCGAACTGATCTTTCATACTCTTTCAACAATAAGTACGGCCCCAACGGCTGCTTTGCAGATGCACCTCGGCATACCCTGCTAGGGGCTCGGCATGGGAATGAATTAGTTGCCAGTAAAAGTCCGAACAGCTCTATAGCGTACTTCGGCGTTGCAAGTTTGGCCTTATATGCATCAGCTCCGAATCATTGTCTTGGGTCAATATTTGGGTTGCCCGGCTCCTGTTCTTGCTACCCTACGTTCCGCTCTATCGGCTAGGGTAGTAAAGGGAGAACTACTGCGATTGTGCCCTGGCCTAAACTGGATGAGCACCTCAGTAGAGAAAGACGAAAACTGACCGTCATGATGCGGCGAGAGCTGGTCAACCACTTGACGACTTATTGGAATCTTTAGCGATTCTCCGTGTAACACAAGGGATCTTTTTCAGATCAGATATGTAAGGCACCACACGCCGCATACACACCAGGGGCTATGTCGTAGCCCCACCATAAAACTCCTATGGTTAAGTGAAAGTGTTAACGCCTTATAGTCCGATTGCCTGGTTCGCCGCATTATCACCTCCTTCATGGACCAAGACTTTGGTTAAAGAGTGATTAAATGCTTTTCCGAACACCCCCGTACTTCCTACGAGGGGGCTGAAGCCGACGACTGGAAAACTTTCAGATTATATTAAAATGACCGCACAGGAGGAATTCAAGCTTTTCGACCAAAACATAAATAGATTAACTATAAAATTGTCTTTTACAATCATCATACACCTCACTCGAACATTATGTTTTTCGAGCATTGACCCTCAATCAAGCGGGCAGCCTCCAGGACGTCTTCAAAATAATGCTCCGGTTTTGGACAGTCCTCGCCCTTCGGCGGACCCTTTGTCGCAACATCGATGGCCTTCATCTTCCCCCAGAACGTCTTGACTCGGGCAAGGGCCATCTGTGCACCTTCAATGCACGCCGATCGCTTCGCAGCATCGATTCACGACACTGCATCGACAAGCTTCTGCACCAAACCGAAATAGCTATTAGGCGCATGCTCGGTCGGCCATAGCCGGATTATGACATCCTTCATGGCAGCGCCAGATACCCTATGAAGTTCGGCCCATTGGGACATCTGTTCATTGAGCACCAGAGGGCGCTTTGACGCGCCAAACTATGACCAAAAAAGCTTATCCGTTGCATATCCATCTTGCGCTTGGTAATACCGCGCTGCATCGGAAGAACTCTTCGGCAAGTCCAAATACTCGTCCGGAGAACTCCACACTTGGCTAAGCTTAGCATAGTCCAGGTCGCCGAACTTAGTCTACAGCAAAACGGGCTTTCCAGCCACTATCTCCTTCGCTTGCCGAACCTCCTCACGGAGTGCTCTGGATTCTGATCGCGCTTCTCTCGCCTCCTGTCGGGCCTTGTCAAGTTCAGCCGCTAAGGCTTTATTCTCCTTCTCAAGAAATTTGCAGCGGCCAGTAGCACTCTCCAACGTGAGTGTCATCGTGGATATCTTCTCCTCGCTTTGGCAACGCGTAGCTTGTTCGGCCTTCAATTCAGCTGAAGCCCTTTCAGCAGTAGCATCACTAAACAGGGCCCTCTCCTTGGCCCGGACTAGCTCCGCCCACAGAGCCTCCACGGTGGCAGCACCATCTGCATTTCATGCACATTTCATATAAAGCTCTTTTCAGCGTCAAGCACACTGGTGTAAGGAATGCTCGAAATATATACCTTGCGAGTCGTCAAGACGCCTGTTGATCAATGCAATGTCATCCTCCGCAATATCCAGCTTTCGCTGCAGTTCGGCCACTTCCGTATTTCGGGCAGCCGCAGGAGGGGAGACAACCTGTATTTCAAATTAAATCAAGGTTAATACCTGAGCATATCTCTTTGATACTCTGATCATTTCCTTCAGAAGACAGTCCGAGCCTCAGGGGCTATTGCATATACAACAGGTGCATTCGGTCAACAAAATTCAATTGGCAAAACTACATCACAAACCTCAAAACCTCTTAGAAGGCTCGTGAAGGCCTTGTTCAATCCACTCTTCGCGGATAGAACCCTTTTGACCACCCTAACCATCAAGGCACGATGCTCTTCTGAAATGGACGCTCGTCGCAGCATGTCCGTCAGCATTTTCGGCATTCCTGGGTCTTCGGAAACCACCGCCGGAGTACGACATTCCTGTGAAGGAACCCGCTTACTTGCCTCCAGAATTGTCCTCGGCTATAAACCGGACGGTTCGGGGACGCCACTCTTGATTCCCGAACTCTGAGTGATAGAGGCACCATCTTCGGGTAACGCCTTCTTTGCTTCCTGTACTACTTGGCGATCGGGAGGAGCCCTTCGGGACGATACCTCGGTATCATCCCCCCTGTTGGGCGATGAGGCCGGAGAAGGCGTGTCACTCTCCATCATCTCCGGAAGAAGATCTCCCAAGGAGGACGACGATTGAGAAACACCAGACGTTAACCTGCGCGGATGAACATATATCGGATAATTACTTCACTAGTAGGAAAGGAATGAGGTACGTTCAAAGTGCCCCAGCCTCACTTACGGGTTGCCCCGAGGTTCGTCCTCGTCTTCAAGCCCTACGGCAGCCTTGATCGCCCGGCCCAAGCTGCCCGACGATGGCGTTTTTCCTCTCTTGGAAGGCTTCCCCTCCTGATCTTCGGAAGCGGCCCTCTTCTTGCCATGGAGGGCTCCCTCTGCACCTTTACCCTTGAGCAAAAGGGTTTCGGTTTCCCCGAAAGCAGCATTTAATTCATCCTCACGATGGGTATCACCTCCGGGCCCCCTGCTCGCGCCCCCTCTGCAGACACCTGGTACGGTGTCGGAATCAACATTCTCGTCAGCAGGGCGGTCGCAGGGTCTTCGGGAAGGGGCACCGGACACCAGATTAGCACCGCTTTCTTTATCCAGTCCTGTACAGGGACAGATTGTTTTGTGCCTTGTTAAGAGATGCTCGAATGGAAGGTGCTCGGATATCAAGTACTTACCGAAGTGTCCGGATGATTGCAGTCAAGGCCAACGTCTTCGGTGGTGTCCGACCATTGCTCTCGTTCCCCGAAATATAATTTCCAGATTCCTTCATGCGTAGTGCCGAAGAAGAGCTGTAGAGTCCGCCGCCCCTCTGGGTTAAACTCCCACATATGGAGAGGCCGCCGCTGACATGGCAGGATCTGGCGGACTAGCATAACTTGAACGACGTTCACAAGATCGATGCCCTTCTCGGCAAGGCTTCAGATGTGACTTTGTAGAGTCTGCACTTCATTGACGGATCCCTAGTCCAATCCCCTATTGATCCATGAAGCGAGCTGAATTGGAGGGCCGGGTCGGAATGCAGGAGTGGCCGCCCACTTGGAGCCCCGCGGCTCGTTGATATAAAACCACCCCTGCTGCCATAGGTCGGAAGATTTGGCAAAAGATCCTTCGGGCCAAACCACGCTGGCCAGCTTGCCTATTATAACGCTGCCGCACTCTGCCTGCTCCTCCTTTGTCACCTGCGGCCTCACATGAAAGGTCTTGAGCCATAATCCAAAGTGCGGAGGAGCTCGGAGGAAGGCCTCACATGTGACGATGAATGTCGAGATGAGGAGAATCGAGCACGGGGCTAGATCGTGAAAATCTAGCCCATAGTAGAACATGGGCCCCCGGACGAAGGGGTTAAGCGCGAACCTAGCCCGTGAAGGAGGTGGGATACAAATACTACCCTCTCACCAGATCTGGGGGTCGGTATGACTTGCCCTTGTGCCGGAAGCCGATGAAGGATTTCCGGGGTCAGATACCTCGCTACGCGGAGCTTCGCAATATCCTCCTCTGTGACAGAAGAAGCCACCCACTGGACCTGGCGGATGGATCCGGACATGATTAGGGCTGGTGGTGATCGGGACCTGAGGGTTGGAACTTGGGGTGGCTGGGGTTGAGGAAGGAGCAAGCGCAAGGGAAGAAGACGAGACTGGGTCTCTATATAAAGGCCCCGAATACTGGGCGTCTCCCCCTGGGTCTCTAAACTTACCTATCACCAAGGAGTTGTACCCAGGGGACGGTTGGGTTACCCACGCCTGCATTAATGAAAATCCCGTAAATAAGGGAACACGATCTCTGCCTTGACAAGACGTGCCAATAAAACCGCGCCCCGAGACGTGGGGCAGCTCGCTAGCCGACGGTTGGAAACAGTAAACCGGGCAGGCGTGATACGATGTCATGAATAGTTATCAACAAGTTGGGTTCGTGGGATTCTCCGCAAATATATACACAGGTCCGGATATGCTTACTTCATCCGAAGATTATTCTGGAGTTTGGAAGGAGGGAACCCGCCTTGCAATGCCGAAGACAAATCTGCGCGCGGGACTCCTCGTCATTGAAGCCAGGTTCAGGGGCTACTGATGGAGTCCTGGACTAAGGGGTCCTCGGGTGTCCGGCCTGTTATCCATGGGCCGGACTGATGGGCTGTGAAGACACGAAGACCGAAGACCATACTCGTGTCCGGATTGGACTTACCTTGGCGTGGAAGGCAAGCTTGGCGACCAATTATGAAGATTCCTTCTTATGTAACCGACTCCATGTAAACCCTAGATCCCCTCGGTGTCTATATAAACCGGAGGGGTTAGTCCGGAAAGGACACATTCATGACCATATTCACATAGGCTAGACTTCTAGGGTTTAGCCATTATGATCTCGTGGTAGATCCACTCTTGTAACACACATATTCATCAAGATCAATCAAGCAGGAAGTAGGGTATTACCTCCATAGAGAGGGCCCGAACACAGGTAAATATTGTGTCCCCGTCTCCTGTTACCATCGTTCCTAGGCGCACATTCGGGACCCCCTACCGAGATCCGCCGGTTTGACACCGGCGCAGGTATGCGCCATCCGTCATTTCGACCATCGATCTCGCATCTAACGACTATGATGTAAGTCATGGCATTTCGCAGACAAGACCCCACTTCTCTGCTCCAATTTGCAGAAACCCCTTAGTATCTTGAAACCAACCACATCCCTCCCCCACCTCATCAAAACAGCCACAAGGAATATATTTTGAGTGAAACCTAATACGAGTATATTTTTAGTGATATATACACCAAACTAGAGTGTTTTTATTTCAAGTTTGTGAACATGTATTATTCTATTTTGGATCCGTTGCAACGCACAGGCACATTGCTAGTAAGAGTAGAGAAAAGTATGAACGAGGGAAGGCCTTATTTGCAAACATGGAGAGGGGTGTGGGTATCTTTTTGCAAAATTGCGATAGTTTCCTTCCTATCCGTTAGATATAAATTCGACGACCTATATTGCAGGATGGAATGCACACCATCATCACCAACTCTGTTTTCTACTCCCTTCGTTCCTAAATATTTGTCTTTTTAGAGATTTCAACAAGTGACTACATACGGTGCAAAATGAGTGAATCTACACTCTAAAATATGTCTACATACACATCCGTATGTGGTACTCCATTTGAAATCTAAAAAAGACAAATATTTATGAACAGATGGAGTATAAGAGTAGACATGGAGATATATCTCCAACATGGTCTACAACAAAAATGTGCTGGATTGGTTAGCGCGGATGCTCACAACACGATGACCTGAGTTCGAATTCTGTCTTTAACTTTAGATTTTTATATTATATATTACTTATTTAATATATACTTATTTCGCTACTGTACTGACAGTGGAACCAACAGAGTACTTAGAATACAAGATTAAGGATGGACTTGTTTCTTTTTAACTTTCTGTACGAAGCTGTAGCCACCATGCAAGTCACATGTACACTATACATGCAATTAACTTTTTACAGAGGGAGAATCATACACGCAATTTATAGGGCGGACGGGAGGAGCTCGGCCGGTGTTGCGTTTAATTCCGGCCCGCTCATGAAAGGACGTGTGGCCGGAGTAGGTTTCTCGGTTTGCATGCAGTTTTAACGGAGGGGTTTGATGGAGGCGAGGAGGCGTGTTCAGTCGAGCGTGCAGCGGGCGGCACAGTACTATTCGATTTGACAGCGGGCGATGTAGTTCCCGGTACGACTTTAATGCAGACGAGGGAGGGGTAGCGGTTCCCGAAATGTTGAACGGCCAATGATGCATCCTCCTTCAATTAGCATCGTGCATGCATGAGGGAAGTAATGGGAGGAGGACCGGGAAAAGAGGCTGCACAATGTGAATGCAACAAAGTTTGCACTCATATAAAGGCGCCCCTCCATTCCAATGCATCTACCACATCGTACGCACCTAAGCATTTGCTTAAGCACCTACAGTAAGTGCAAAAGTGCTCACTCGAGACCCATGGCAGCGATGCGCGCGAGCGGCAAGCGGCTGTGCCAGATGGTCCATGATGCCGGCCTGCGGCATGGCACCGAGGATCGTCTCCAGATGGTGTTCGCGACCGGCTGGTGGATGGCCGCTGTCGACGCCAACTACGACTCTCAGTTGGACCAGATGATCGTTGCCACAACCAACAAGTTCACCATCCTCAAGAAGATCAGGGACGGCATCGCCATACTCCTCCAGCCTGCGCGCCCAGGATCCTCATTGCCTGCCACCCTAATCGGCCTCCATGGTCGGAACCTATTTCAAGCACTGGTGGCCCTACGACTGCCCACCGACGCCACGAAGAATGTCCACCTAGAGGTCGCGCTCGCCGCGAGGCGCCTCGCCCTGCAAGAATTTGTCGACCTACACATCCACATGTACGAGAAAATCATGTACATAGGTATCTACAAGGCCATTGAGGACGCTACAACGTTGGCCTTCCTCAACCGGCTGGAAGCCTTGGATGCCTTTGCTGAGAAGCACCTTGACCTCGCCACAAAAGCCGCCGCTCCTTAGCCGCCGGTCGGTGGCCCGGCCACACTAAGTTGAGGAGGAGGAGGTCATACGTTGATGGATGCATCTTTCTTCTTACCTCCTGTAACCACCACTGCGATCGCATCATCGTGGCCTTAATTCTTATTGTGCTATTGCATTCTCGTTCTAGTCAAAACCGACATGTGCGATCCCTTTGCTTAATTATATGCATCACTGTAACTAGTACTCCATCCGTCAATTTATAAGTTGCACTTACCTTTTCCATCAACTTCGTGCAACGCACGGGCATCTTGCTAGAAACACTAGAACATGTCGGACCGCATGTGACCAAATCAATGATGCGCCAACCTAGCTACTACGTACCCTTCTTTTCTGGCGGAAATAACCCCGCCCTAGCGTTTCCAATCGTTATTTATATCTATCGATCGTGCCAAGGAGCAGAACCAAATGTTACAATTTATACATTTTTCTCTACTCCTACTCCTATAAAAGACTTCGATTGGTGATGGTGGTGTATACGCCATCCGTCGTTTCGACCATTAGATCTGCATCTAACGGTTGTGAGGTAAGTTGTGGCATTTTTGCAACAATATCCCACTTCTCTGCTCCAATTTGCAGAAAACCCCTTATTATCTTGAAAGCAACCACATCCCTCCCTCACCTCATCAAATCAACCTGAGAAATACATTTTGAGTGAGAAGTAATATATTAGGAGTATATCAAAACAAGAGTGATTTCTTTCAAGTTTGTGAACAAGTACTACTATTCTACTACTTTGGATCCGTCACAATGCACGAGCATGTTGCCAGTAAAAGGAAAAGGCCTGCCGCGTTCGCGTCGCACCCCCACACGCCCGGGAATCGGGAGTACTACATGGCCCGTCCGGCACGCCACATAGCTAGGGAAGGCGTGTTGCCTAGCATTTTCACTTTTATGTGGGACCGCCATTGAGCAAACCGACCATTGGCAAACCGCACCCCGCCCGCCGCCGGGTTGGAAAACACAAACGAGGGGAAGATCTAGCTGTAGCACGGAAGCCAAGAAATTTGGTGTCTGATGGGGCTCGTTGATAGAGTGTTATTTATTCATAACTAGCAAGATGCCCATGCGTTGCACGGAAATCAAGATGCATTTGTATGAGTAGTTTATGTTGTGGGAGAAAAGGATGAACAAGAGAAGGCCTTATTTGCAAATGTGGAGAGGGGTGTGGGCATCTTTTTGCAAAATTGCCATAGTTTCCTTCCTATCCGTCAGATATAAATCGGACGACCTATATTGCAGGATGGAAGACACACCATCATTACCAACTATATTTTTATAAGAGTATAGATATAAATATAGATATAGAGAGTAGAGATTACTAGTTGGTTACCAAATCTCATGCGTGCAATGCACGTGTAGCTTACTAGTTGGTTACCAAATCTCATCTGGGTTTGGCACGAGCTCGTACTGTAGGAGCACCACAAGGCCTGCCGCAGGAGTTACATTTCATTCTCGGGGCCCACGGGACCGAGCTTCAGTGGCTTAGTGCACCGGCCTATGAGTCAATGACATGCGGACCTTAAATGTGGGTGGCCCACATGTCATTATCATGGTGGTGGCGTGGTTCGCGACTCACTCGTTCGAAATGAACCGGCCAGTAGTGGCGTGGCCGTGGCGAGGGTGCCACAGCTGGGCGTCGAGGTGTTACGAGGCGTAGATGGCCACACTGGCGGGTACTACCTGTAGTACAGAAGTACTCCAACCGAGGATTGATGTCCGGGACAAAATGTGTCACAGCCGCTGGATCAAAATTCGATGGTGTGGGAGTACGGATCGGAGCAGGCAAACCGCGTCCAAGCGGGTGTGGCTGTGGTAGAAAGTTGATGGTCGCCGCAGTTCAGCTGGCCCGCATGTCATGCACACAAAGGCAGAGGAGCGGTGGGGCCGAGAGGGATGAGGCGCACGTCGGGGGACGTCGTGCCGTGGGTTGGAGCAGCATTGTGCACTACAAAAAAATACACTTCCGTGATGATACGTGTTTGTCATAGTAGGTCGTGTTTTTTGTCATGCATGTACATCCATGACAAATTTATGACATAATCAAGATAGTCATACCTGTGCTGTCGTAGAAGTGTTCCATGACATTACCAAAATTATCATCACGGAAGTGTCCACTTCCATGACGATAAATCACGCGTCATAGAAGTGCTTTCATCAAGGGTGACTGACACCTGGCATCCACCGTAACAGAACGCCGTTAAGCTATCGGGTCCGGTTTTGGATCCGATAACCCGTTCTTGACCCGACCAATGGGGATTTTCCACGTGTAACATCATCATTGGTGGGAGGAAACACGTGTCGACTCACCGTTGGGACAGACGTCATCCACTCATTGGACCCAAAGCACCTATGATACGTCGACACGTGGCACGACCCAACAGAGGCCCATTCCTGTGAAAAGGCCGGCCCGTTTGACTTGGTCAAAAGGTGGCGGCCCGGCCCACGACAAGCCTGTTAACGACACTGCTCGCGCATATAGCCCATTTACGACCCGCTAACCCGGGGCCCGTTTACGACCTATCCGAATTAGGCCCGAGAGCATCATCTGGGCCGTCCAATATAATTCCAGCCCGTTTTAACTTCCGGCCCATGTATGGCCCATGACGTCTTTTGGCCCATATGAGGCCCTTAGTAACCCTTGGCCCATTAACGGCCCGTGGTTAAGCGGCCCGTAATGAACAAAGGTATCACTTTATACCCATTAACGGCCCATTATTCCGTTGGGCGTTTCCATATGTTATCTTTCGGCCTTCTTAGGGCCCATTTATTCTTGGGCTCATTTCGGCGATCGTTTACTTTCGGCCCGTTCTTGTGATTTTCGACCAGGGCCAAATACGCCCGTGGTTATAGTCGGCTCGTTTGTGGCCCGTTAATACGTTGGGTCGTTTTCATAGCGTCATCAAATACAGCCTATTAACGACGACCCATTATGGTCGGCCCATGAACGGACGATTTCAACTCTAGCCCATTTACGGCCATAATGTGGTGCATTATTGGCCCATGTTTGGCCAACCGATCATCTGACCCGTAGAAGGCCCATTGATGATCTGACCCGTAGAAGGCCCATTGTGTCTATGCCCGTAGAAGGCCCATTGTGTCTACGCCCCGTAGAAGGCCCATTGTGTCTACGGCCCTTAGAAGGCCCATTGTTTCTACAGCCCGTAGGAGGCCTACAGTAAATATGTAGCCCATTGTTAATGTGGCCTAGTTTAAAAAATAGGTTATTCCAGCCACTAGCAAACCGCGGAAAAAGAACTGCACTGACTACAAGAAAACAAATAAACAAGACAACATAAATAAATAAGCAAGTAACTTACGCTAGACTATCACGACAATTACACATATTACATCCACTGGGCATCAAAGTTCGCCACTAGTGCAAATATAGGAAACAAAGCGACATATAAGCGCCATGACAAAACAAGTCTGAACTAAAACCACTTGAAAGAGCTCAAGAAACAATATCCAGGTACCCATAATGCGGCAAGATGCTTAGCAAGCTTATTAACTTTCTCTTGTTTGGCGCTTAAATCCTCCGGCACTTGCATTGCACGAAAAGTATGCATCTGAATTCTGCGGGACTTCCTCGGTCCTTGACTTCGTCGCATAACATCGATCGATGTCTTTCAACTTGAAGTTGAGACTCAAGAAGCCGAACTGATTCAGCAAATGAAGTCTGAAGAGCTGGTGCCGGTGAGTAGTAGCCAATAACTTCGAACACTACATCAAGACATGACTTTGGGGTTGTCTCAGTGTATTCAATATAGTTTTTATCAGCTTTCTTGGAGAACAACAGGGATGTCTCACTATCTTGAAACTGATCTGCATTACTTCCTTTACCATTGCATAAAGGGGCACTCTTCTCCAATATTTTATCCGCGTTCTAAAGGAGAAACAAACAAACACATCACAGGTTTACAATATAGTATATGAAACCCATTTTGGTAAACCAGTTCAGTAGTAAGGTGGACAGGATAACAGCATGAAACAAACATATATCTATGTAGTATGGTCACTATATGGTCTATATCATTCTAGTTTATGTTGCCAAATCAAGATAGATATAGTTTGAATCATATCTATTTTAGACAAAGCAGCATAGACAGAATATAAGTGCGGGAAACTACACAGCAATAACAACACTTGTAATGTGCATGGTATGAGAACATAACTGTTTATTCAATTGAAACTGAAATCAACATAGATCAAGTTACACCAGCAACACGTTAAAGAAACAGGTTTAAAACATACCTGTTGCGCCATTGGAGTTTCAGTTGCATCCTTCAAATTTCAAATTAGTTGGTATGAGTAAATACAGTGATGCAAGAGCAAAGTAGTATGAACCATAGCTACGGAACCTGACCTGAGAACAATTCTTCTTCTGCTTTAAGCGTTGAATTTGGGTTCAGGGTGGTGGTCCTCATGCTTTGGGCACTGCAGTTGCCTTACTTACTGCTCGTGTTTGGGTGCTCTATGGTGGAGACGGTGCTGTGTCAACGGGAACTGGGTTACTATATGTTGGGGTTGGGGTTAGAAGGGTGTAGCTGGTTCTCTGTCCAACCGGGTAGGGGTACAATCTGCGTGAGTCTGGGTTATGTGTGGTGGGGCTGGTTCTTGGGCAAGTACAACCGTGGTTCTATCTCCATCGACAGTAGCACGATCTTTTTGAAGACCGTGTTTTACTCCCACAGATCTGCCATCACCCTCCAATTGAAATGGCTGATAAATAAGAAAAGTAATTGAATGTCTGACATTGTAAGATAGACAGTGCAATGGATAGTAGGGAAGAAAACAGGGCATGAAATAATTCACATTTATGTTGTCTAACAAAACAGAATAGCAGGACATAATTTCAAATATATGATGGCTAATTAAACAGGATAGCATGACACAATTTTACATGTATGATGGCTAACTAAACAGGATAGAATGTCATACTTCAAAATATGATGACTATGTAAACAGGATGACATGATATAGCTGTACGATGTGTCTATTAAAGTGGTTGGCATGCCATAAATCACAAACATGCCGTCGATGGAAACATGATGGCATGATATAATTCACGGATAGAATGACATAATTCAAAATATGATGACTATGTGAACAGGATGAGATGATATAGCTATATTATGTCTTTAGAAAATGGGTTGGCATGCCATAATTCAGATACATGCTGTCTATGTAAACATCATGGCATGATATAATTCAAATATATGATTTATATACTAAGGAAGTGAAGCGGAGGGCAATCGCATATATGATGTGTCAACTAAGGAGATGGCATTCAACATCGTGTATATGATGTAAAAACTAAGCATTGCAATACAACATATGCATGATATGAGTAATATAACCTGCTAAGTTTGAGGATACACCTCGGGGATAATAGGACTGGTCATCGCCTCTGAATCCTCCTCTGAAGAGCTATCTGTAACCAACAACATATCTGCTTCACCGGTAGCATTATGCGCTCTCAAGACCTTGTTTTCACTCCGATTTCTCCATCACCAATTCAAATGGCTGATGCACAGGAAGAGCAGTTGAATATACAAACATTGTCGACAAAAGCAATGAGAAATACAAAAAAAAAGGACGGCATGATATAATTCACATATATGACGCTTGGCTAAATAGCATGGCATTGCATAATTCACATATATAATGCCTTGCAACAAGATAACATTGCATAATTCACATATATAATGTCTTGCAAAAAGATGGCATTGCATAATTCACATATATGGTAATTAGACACTAAACAAGTGGCATTCACACAAATCATGTCTAAACTAAGCGAATGACATAGCAATGCAAGATACCATACACACGATATGAGCAACATAACCACCTTGAAGTTAGAGCATGCACACAGGGGATAAGGCGGTCATCGTCTCGAATCCTCCTCTGAGGAGCTATCCGTAACCAGCGAGATATGCGGTTCATCAGATAGCATAGTCTGCTCTAAAGACCTTGTTTTCACTCCTGAATTTTCCATCATCGTGTCAAATGGCTGATGCACACGAAGTAGTTGAATGTACCAACATTGTTGACAAATGTAATACGAATAAAAAAAGGATGGCTGATATAATTCACATATAAGATGGTGGCTAAGCGGGATGGCATTGCAAAATTCACATATATGATGCTGGCTAAACAAGATGGCATTGCATCACATAAGCGATGAATAAACTAAGCAGATGGCATTCACACAAAGCATGTCTAAACTAAGCGGTTGACATATTTGATGTATAAAGTAAGCAATGCAAGGCACCATATGCATGATATAACCAACATCGGCATGCCAAGTTAGGCGAAGACCTCATGGGGTAAATAGGGTGGTCTTACATACGAATCCCCTCGAACAGTTATCTTCCTCTTGATTACGATCCGAAATGGGTGGAGGGGGGGCTGCGTTTGTGCCCACCATGGAGCGGCGTCTGCATGAAATTTTATTGCCATGCAAGGCTCGTCTCTTTTGCTCTACATGTTCAGTTCCATTGTGTACAATAACTGACATGCATAGGAATAAAACATAGTGAGATTATGTAAGGAGTGCATGCACAAATCCAGAGTGATGGTAGCAAACTGTGGATAGACCCAAAACCAATGATAGCGAGCGGATAATAGCTTTAGTTAAAAATACAGATAATGGCTCCTTTAATGTTTGTTTGCACCCAACATGAAATTCATAGTAGACACCCGAGATTAACGAGATAGTAGACAGATAATACTGATTGCTGCCCCAATATGTACCCCACCACCATTTAAAAACTCAAGTTTCAGCATATGTTTGGACCTGACTCGGAGTCTAATAGGTGAACACAGTGATAAAGTAGCATCTCATCATATTAAGCGATGCATAGCGTAAGCAGACACGGAAGAGTGCAACCACTCTTGCGGACCCGTGTAGTCCTCAAGGTCATCTGCTCAGTTGATGATGGTAACACGCTTATCGTGGCTGCCCGGCGGAGGGAAGAAGATCGAGGCGGCGAAAGATGATCACGGAGGCGGATCCCTCATGTGGTGAACCCTTCCGTCGTTGGAGCAGCTGAGCTGGGGTGGAACACAACACCGCAGGAGCGGGACAAACCACACAAGGTTTTCTTTGACACATATCATGTAATGAAGTAATTGTGTAAGGGCTTGTTTGAATTTGAGGATTCTAACAATGCGGGGATAGGAAATAGACAGAATAAGATAGGAATGCACGTGCAAAACAGAGAATTTAAAAACACAGGATTTCTGCCAATCAGGGTGTTTGGTTCACAAGAATTGCAAGATCACCGGATGCAAAGAAGTATGGTGAGATTAAGTCAAACCACAAGAAGTGTACAACCTCTTTGGTGAAGCCATGTCGATCTCAGCGTGATTGGGTTGGCTGGTGAGGATGCTCCGATTGACTTGGCTGTCGGAGGATGGGAAGAAGATCTTAGGTGTCTGGAGATGGAGCCCGAGGTACTGCTCCGCTGTGATGGAGGGTTTCGTCGTTGGAGCAGCTCCGGTGAGTTGTACGACGCCGAGGCTGAAGCAGGACAAGAGAGACAACGTTAACCTGAGTGGAATTCTAATAGCATCCCCAATAGATGATGTAAAATACTTAACCACAAAGTGCTAGATGTATACATCAGCCGCTCATCTCTGAACTTAACTGTCAAAACTGAATTTAACTGTCGAAACTGAACTTAACTGTCGAAACTGAATTTTGCTGTCGAAACTGAATTTTACTGTCGAAACTAAATGTACTAGAGGTGAGGCTACACGTCAGTCGACTGACTTTTTCATCTCTGGTTAGTCGATTTTGCAGCCGTTGGATACGAAATCAAGGGCCTGCAGTTCATCTTCAACCTCCACCCCCCTGAGCCGCCAGCCACCACCGGCCAAACAGCCACCCCGCCTGCCCCGAAAACACTCCCCACCGGTCCGCCGCCGCCCCGGCCATCCCTCTAGGCCCCCCCGTGCCGAGCTTTTTCTCCGGCGATCCCCACGCCACCGCCCCACCACTCCGGCGACCACCGCTCCCAACCTGAACCCTAAGATAGATAGTGGGGTACTTCTCCGGTGAGCCCCCCTCCCCGCTGCGACTGGTTCTTCCTTAACTCCGGCGAGCCCCCGACCCCCTGAAAATCGACTGACCCAAAAGTCGATTCAGTCGACTGAAGTGTAGCTAAATTGTGACGCCCCCGATTCAATCGTACACTAATCATGCACGCAAATGTGTACGATCAAGATCAGGGACTCATGGGAAGATATCACAACACAACTCTAAAACATAAATAAGTCATACAAGCATCATAATACAAGCCGGGGGCCTCGAGGCTCGAATACAAGTGCTCGATCATAGGCGAGTCAGCGGAAGCAACAATATATGAGTCTGAGACATAAGTTAAACAAGTTTTCCTTAAGAAGGCTAGCACAAACGGGATCTGAGATCGAAGAGGCGCGGGCCTCCTGCTGGGATCCTCCTAACTACTCTGGTGGTCGTCGGTGGGCTGCTGCGTAGTAGTAGGCACCTCCGGGGTAGTAGTCGTCATCGACGGTGGCGTCGCTCCTGGGCTCCATCGTGCAGTTGCAGCAATCGGGTAAAGAAAGGGAAAAGGGGAACAAGGCAACCATGAGTACTCATCCAAAGTACTACATAAGCAAGGAGCTATACTACATATGCATGGATATATGTGTAAAGGGCCATATCGATGGGTGAACTACGAGAATGCGAGAATAAGAGGGGACAGCTAATCACAGCCGAAGACTACGCTCGGCAACCTCCGTCTTGCAGCATGTAGAAGAGAGTAGTAGAAGTCCTCCAAGTAGCATCGTATAGCATAATCCTACCCGCGATCCCTCCTCGTCGCCTGTTAGAGAGGGATCACGGGTTGTATCTAACACTTGGAAGGGTGTGTTTTATTAAGTATCCAGTTCTAGTTGTCATAAGGTCAGGTACAACTCCAAGTCGCCTACATTACGGAGATCACGGCTATTGAATAGATTAACTTCCTGCGGTGCACCACATTACCCGACACGCTCGATCCCATTTGGCCGGACACACTTTTCTGGGTCATGCCCGGCCGCGGAAGATCAACACGTCGCAGCCCCACCTAGGCATAACAGAGAGGTCAGCACGCCGGTCTAAACCTATGTGCACAGGGGTCTGGGCCCATCGCCCTTAGCACATCTGCACGTTGCGAACGCGACCGGAAGCAGACCTAGCCTAGCAGGCGTTCCAGTCCAATCCGGCACGCGCCGCTCAGTCACTGACATCACGAAATGCTTCGGCTGATACCACGACGCCGATTGCCCATATCTTGTCCCACGTGGCGGTTAGTGCGTATAAGGTAACGACCCAACTCAGATCAAATACCAAGATCTCGTTAAGCGTGTTAAGTATCCGCGAACGCCGAACAGGGCCAGGCCCACCTCTCACCCATGTAGTCTCAACCTGCCCTGTCGCTCTGCCAAAAAGATCCACACAGAGGGCCGTTGGGACAAAGGTCCTTTCAGCCCCCAATTCGTGAATCATTCGCGGGTGCTCCACAAGCCGACCCGACTTTAGTCACCACATGTATCATGTATAAAGTATATAGTATATACCCGTGATCACCTCCCAAGTGATCACATACCGATAGTATAGCATAGCAGACGGACAAGAATGTAGGGACACTGATGGAATACTAGCATCCTAGACTAAGCATGTAGGATTGTAGGTAAAGGTAACAACAGTAGTAGCAAGGATAGGCTATGCATCAGGATAGGAATAACGGAAAGCAGTAACATGCTACACTACTCTAATGCAAGTAGTATAGAGTAGAATAGGCGATATCTCGTGATCAAGGGGGGCTTGCTGGTTGCTCGAGACAAGAAGGAGGGTCGTCGGTGGCGTAATCGACCACGAGGGCATCAACATCGTCACGGGGTATACCGGAGAGAAGAGGGGAGAAACAGTAAATACATAGCAAGCAAGTGCATAACAGGACAACAAGCGAGCTAGAGCGTGTTCTAGCGCGGTATGAGGTGATCTGGGTGAAGGGGAAAACATCCGGAAAGTATTCCGGTGTTTAGCGTTTTGAGGCGAGAGGCCGAGGGCGGAAAGTTGCGAGTTTGATAGGTTAGGGATGCGTGGCGGACGAACGGGCTGCGTTTCCGGGTTCGTCTCGTCGTTCTGAGCAATTTTCATGTTGAAAATAATTTAGTCCGAGTTACGGTTTAAAAGATATGATTTTCTAAAGATTTTATTAATTTCTGGAAATTAATTAATTATTTAATTTAATTCGAAAATGGATTTATGACATCAGCATGATGTCATGTTGACGTCAGCATGATGTCATCTTGACGTCGGCGATCAATGATGGTTGACCGGTCAACCTAACCATGGGTCCGTCATCATTGGCACATCACCCTAACTAACAGATTAGTTAGGTTAATTAGATATTTAGGTTAATCAAGTTTAATTAGTTCAGCTAAACACGATTAATTAAGTTAAGTAATTTATTTATTTTTCTAATTATTTTATTATTTATTATTTTTTTCTAAAACATTCAGGGGTGGGTCCCCACTTGTCATTGGCCCTAGGGGCCTTAGCGAACACTTAGGCGGTGGATCGCCGCCGCCAAGGCCTCCTGTGGTGCTGGGCGGGGTGCATCTGGCTGCGACCAGCGGGCGCTGAGGCCGGCCCGGCCCGAGTTGCGCCAGTGATGTGCAGTGGGAGAGCGGGCGTGCGAGGCAAGGGATGGCGCAAGGTCGTAGCGACAAAGCGGCGGGGAAGGCGAAGGCGGGGGATTTGCGGGCGGCGGTCGAAGCAAGAACTCGAGGGGGCCGGTGCGAGGAGCACGCACGCAAAGCACCGAGGGGCTAGGCAGCTTCCACGCGATGCTAGAAGCACCGTGATGTGCTTGCCTGATCCAGAGAAACACTACCGCAGCGGCAACAAGCACGACGGCGGGTCTGCCAGGGAGGAAGAGGGGAAAGGAAGGGGGCTCACATAGCCCTGTAGTTGAGCGAGGCATGCTCGAGGAGGAGGACGAGGAAGGGGCGGCGTCCGGGTTGCCGGTGATGAGTGCAGCGGGGCGACGGGGTCGAGGGCGCGACGCAGGAACGGCGGCCTCGGCACGGGGCGAGGAGGAGGATGGGGACGAGCGACGTAGACGGGGAGGCGGCGTCGACGACGGCGGTTGGCGGGGTGGCTTCGGCGGGGGTGGTCCGGCGTCGGCGTAGGGCTTCAGGGGCGTCGATTGCCCCCGACCGGATCCACACAAAAGGGAGGTTGAGGAGGCGGCGGGTGAGAGAGACGAGGGGATCGTGGTGGAGTGGGGGTGATTTAGGGTTTGGGGTCGGGGGAGTGGCCTTGTAGGCCAGGGAGAGTGGGGTGGGCCGTGGGCTAGCCTAGCGGCCTGGTGGCCTAGTGGGCCGAGGGGCCGGGGGAATCCTTTTCTTTTCTTTAGTCTTCTGTTTTTTTGGTTTTTATCTATTTTCCCTTTGTTTCTATTTATTTAAATTAGTTTGAATAAAATACATAATTGGTTCCTAAATTAGTCTAACAACTATACTACTGTCACATCACTTTGGACATTCAAATAAAATAGTCTAATGTTTTATTAATTGTATAATGCATTTAATTAATTGTTTTTCTCGGCTTTATTTAATATTAGGACATTGGACACTTTTAAAGATATTGGTTTCTCCACCATAGTTACACGAAATTATTTTGTTCACTCCGAACATTTTAGTTTTAATATCTGAAAACTTTTATTGTTTGCTTGATTTTGAATTTGAATTTGAATTGGTTTTTGAACTAACGAGAGATTAGCAACAGTAACAGAGGTGACATGGCATCTTTAGCGAGGGTTCTTGTGGCGTAACTATCCAAGGCGTCACATAAATCGAGCAGCATCATAAGCAAGAGAAAAGCGAGAGCGATAGCGAGAAAAAAAACAAACAAGCAGACTAGGCGGGGACCGAGAGCAAGAAGCGAGCAGCAGCGAAAGAGAGCTAAAGCAGCAGTAGCTCCTCTGATGTGGGCGTCGCCGCCGAGGAGCGACGCCGTGGAGGAAGTGGACGGCGACGCCGCGGTGGATGGAGCCGCGCCGTGTCGGCTCGGGACCGAGCGCCGGGAGCACCGTGAGATCAAGTCAAGAAGAAAATGCGACGATTAGTGTACAACCTCTTTGGTGGCGCCGATTAGGCCGCAGCTTCATCCGAGGAAATGGTGATGCTGATGCTCTTCCGGTGGTGTAGGTGAATACGACGGTGTGGGAATGGAGGTGGCGTGAAAAACGAGGGGAACATCGGGGCAGCTCCTTGGAGGTGGAGGACGGGGTGGCTGAACCGGCGGGATGACCAGATCGACGACGGATCCTCATCCGGTACGGTGGATGAGGGACGTCGAGGTGTTGCTGTGGACGACGTCATCGAGGAAGAGGCTCTGGCTGGGTGGCGAACGCAGGAGGGTGTGGGGCTTCGCGGGTTTTCTCGGCCTCGGTGTACGAATGGGTTGGCGGATGGGATGGGAGTGGGGAACCATGGCTTTGGGACGCGCTTGTCCGAAATGTGGGGTAAGTTACGAAAGTACCCCCACCGATTTGACCTAGGCGGTTCTTTCGGTTCAGGGGTATCACGGGCATTTCGCGTGTCGGGATTTCACAGGAGGTGGGAGTTTTCGCGCGCGTTGTAATTTTGGAATAGCAAGGCACGAGTTGAGATGGAGGGAGTTGTCGGCGCACAACGAGACAAATATATATCTTAAATATTTCGGGCTAACAAGGCGCGGGTTGAAAGTTCAGGACAAAGCCTAACGTGTACTGTACCAAATCAATTCGCACTACAAATGTCATTCAAAACTTTGAATTCATGCTATGTTCAATTAAAATATTTCGCTACGTGTATAATGCATGCAACCTAGTACTCAAATGAACGTTTTAGTGCATTCCGAACGTATATACTACCGCGTCAATATGAACTAAATTTGAATTCGTTTCTCTATTTGAATAAGATCTACAATAATGATTGTTGTGAAGTCAAATCGTTTGAATTCGTTTCTCTGTTTTAATAAGATCTACAATCATCATTATTTTCAAGTTAAACCATCTTTGTGTATTATCTTCACAGCACACCACATGATTAGTCTCGATTTACATATGAACTATGTGTACTATATGAACTCGAACTCGATTTTTTGAATCCACTTTATGTTGATTTCAAATCATAGTAAATTTCAAGTTCTAGCTAGATCTTCACAAACTAAACCATGTCTCATATGTATAATGTGTTTATCACATTATGTATGGTGCCCCGCCCTCTACACCTAAAAGTATTTAGATGTGAGTTGCAAACACCACACATTACCACAAATTCAAATAAAATGTGAGAAATGTTCGATATATAGTATTGTTTAGATTGTTTGATATTTAGTTGTAAGCTGCAAACACCACACATTATCACAAATTCAAATAAAATGTGAGATTGTTCGATGTATAGTATGGTTTAGATTGTTCGACATTTAGCTGTGAGTTGCAAACGCCATGCATTATGACATCATGGTATAACATGTGCAAAACCACAACACGCGTATCACCGCTATATTCATGCATGCATATGTTTAAAACACTATGATCTCCTATTCAAATATATGAATCCACTTTCATATCAAATTATGATCTTTGTTAGTCTCTTACACCCACACAATCCTCTAACCTTTGTAGCTACCACTAACTTTCTCTCGTGCATGCACACACCCTCCTCGCCCTCCCCCCCTGAACATTCTATCCATCACGCACATTCATTTTTCTTCTTCTTTAGGTCGTTCTCCCATAGTCTCCACAACTCCTTTCCAACACACACCGATCGATAAACCTCTCCAGCGATGTCTGCCTACAACATACACACGCACCTTCAATCTCCTCCTTTATGTGTCCTTGCCTCATTTCTCTCATACGGTCCCACTCACGTGTAAACTCTCGCCCCTCTTTTCATCGATCTCACAACCGCACACTCCTCCCCCTATCTAGCTAGTAGCTGGGCCTCTCGCACCACCTCCTAGCTCCATTCTCTTTGTCTATCCGTCTTGTCAGGCCTTATTTGCCTCTAACAAATGGACGTACACCGACCGATCTCCCGCTATACATATAGGTAGCAAGGTCCTTATAACTCGTTTCCCCCCACGCGTCGATCGATCTACCTCATTAGTTATGTCTTTCCCTTCCTCCGACAAACAACAATTGATCTACCGATCTAGTTAAGTTTGATTACCAAACACATGGTTCCCCTTCATCATCCATGGATGTGTCCCGACAGATCTATCACGCACAGGCACACACAGAAACACATCTCCACTCTTATTGATAATATTGCAGTTCCACCCTCAGTTTGTCTAGTAGGCCTCTCTCACCATCTTCGAGAAGCAACTCCATCACCCATCCAGCACTCTACCCCTCTCCCTCCCTCTCTCTCTCCTCTCTCTCTTTCCCATCCTATTTCCCGTCCTTTAGTTATGTATGGATGTCGACCGATCTCCCTCAAGACATAGCTGGGTCTCTCCTTCTCAACATAAACGAGTTGTTCTACCTCTATAGTTAGAACCTCTGCCTACCCCTCCCCCACCCCCTCGCACACACACACACACACACATCGATACATCGAGCGCTCTAGTCATGTCTCCCTGCCACACACAAACTTGACCCGTGCCCTCTGACGTTCCGGTAGCTAGGTCAGTCGCCCTATATCTTTGACTTGCACACACACACAATTTCGATGGCTCTCTTCATCGATCTCTCACCCACCCACTTGATCCTCTCTTCGACTCTATCGATATCTATGACCCCTCCCTCTCTTCTCGTGGATCGCCCGACCCTCTATATATGATATGGATAGGCCTCCATTTCACACACATTGCATGCAAATTTTTTGAGATGTCATCGACACATATTCCACAAATACATTCACGAAATCAACCCCCCAAAAAAAACAAAAACACTCACGAGCGCACAAGCCATTTGTCTAGATTTGTATCTCTCACACACACCACGTGGGTGGGGCGTGCCACGAAGAGAAGAGGTGCACGCACAGCACGCCTCCGTCTCTTTCCCAACCACACCCGTGCGGGTACGGTGGAGCTCATTTCTGTGCGAAAAGGCAGCCCACATGGTAACTTGACACGTGTCTTTGGTTGTCCACTAGATGGAGGAGGATCGTCTACCATGGGTGAACAAACAAATTGCGACTTGACGCGTTATGTTAAAAAGAGGCAAACCATGCGGGGCCTACCTTCACTAGTGCAGAATCGGGCAATAGCACGGTTCGTAAGGCCCTTTAGTGCGGTTCCACAACCGGCACTAAAGTGTCAGTCACTAAAGGCCCCCCTTTAGTACCGGTTCAGCCTGAACCGGTGCTAAAACCAACCACTGTACGAGCCAGCTCAGGGGCAGGGAGCCTGTAGTACGGTTGGTAACACCAACCGGTACTAAATATTTAATGAGTTTTGTTTTATTTTTATTTTTCAATTAAATTTGTGTTATCAATTTAATTATTTTTTGTTTGCTTGGTATTTTACGATACTACACATTGTACACGTTATGCATATATATATATATATATATATATATATATATATATATATATATATATATATATATATATAATAGAATTTCTAATAGGACCAATCATGCATATATATATATATATATATATCATCAATGTCTCTAAACCATCATATTAATTAATTCACACATACACACATGTATAGCTATATACAATTTCTCCTACATATGCATGTTGCCTTGAGCCAGTGGCATTAGCCTAATTGGTGCCTTGAACACGATGGGGGCGATGGCGGGTAATAGTATTCTCCTTTGGATTTATGACCTGGTCGAGCAAAAATCCGCTATTTCCTCTTGAAGTGCTTCTCGGCGCTCCGTTTCTAGGAGCTTCTCCGCACCTCTATGAACTGTTAAGAAGGAGATCAATATGCATGTGTATTAGTTGTGTGACTAGATATCGATAATGGTGTAAAATTGTGAATAGTGTTTTGACAAGCGTACCCATTCCTGTCTTTGAGATCTGCTCCTTTGGACGCCATCATGCGAATGTTCTGTAAGCAGAATGCACACAGATCAGACCCTGCGCATGCTTGAGGCCTTTACGAGAATGGAATTTGATCAGATAATAATTAATCAAGCATGATAATTAAAGAGATGGCAGCTAGCTAGCTAGCTAGTACTATAATTACTTACCTTGGGTGAAACCATTTAAGCTTTTGTTTCCATTCTCCACAGGGGTCCTTGTTGATGAACCTTGCCCAAGCCCTGCCATGCCGACAAAGAAAATGAATAAAGGAGTTATTAAATAGTTCATATCATGAAAATGACGAACTAAATAGGCGAGATATATAGTTAATAATGATTGAAATTACATTGACTATCCCAAACAAGATGTTATAGTCAGTTTTTTACGTGAGTAGTGAGTCAATATTTCAAGCTGTTCGGCGTCAACTTTAATGATACACAAGACCCGATGATATCTGCATGCACACGTTTGCATGTCTTAATTAAGCGGGCATATGTAAAGCAAAAACATGTAGCTAGCTAGTAGGCAAAAACAGAGAATTTGTAGTACAAGGCGATGTGACTCCTTTGGAAGTTGTAAGGAAGTAGTATATCTTCATTGTATTTGGGCGCTTCAAGAACTCTAGCATGTTGTCCTCTCGACCTTTTGATGATGTGCATTTATTTTCCATGTGTATTCATTAACGGTGTTTGGGTCAATGAACCCGATGCCAAAGCGTCCACCTTTTCTCATTTCATATATCTTCATCCGCATATAATACCACGAAAAAGAATATAGTGAGGATAATTACAGGTAATGATTGATCAAAAGGATCGATACAGCTAGCTTGAGACTTAAATTACGAAAAGAAATCACTTACGGACAATAGCAACTGATGATAGATTTGTCGAGTGCGTCTTGATTGTATAACTGAAACAGTTCGAATACTCAGCGGACCACGACTTTTCATGGAAGTAATGCTCCTCCTTGACATTCACCATGAGGACAATCGATCGGAAATCTTGGTAATGTTCATGTACCATTGATGCAATTCATACATTCTCGTTGGGAGGTTCTTGACCTTATGCGGATGGACCAAAGGTTGGCCTGGACATATTTCCGTTTTATTTCATCCTCTCTAAGCACAGGCATGGGCTCGATCTCGAGGAGTTGTCCAACAGTGATTTTGAGAACTTCACCTGCATTATATGGTCCTCCGTTGTTACCACATTTCCCACCTCGGGAGCGTAAACTGTTTGCCCACAATAATATTGGTAGCGTCTTTATCACATGTTGTTGGCACAACAAGCGAGGATCGATTAGCCGCTTTGTTCTCCCAACCGGGAATGGTTTTCCGCATTTTTGACAGCTGCTTCTTGTTTGCTCGATCCGAGCTCGCCTCCTTCGTGGGCGTGCTCGATTTAACTTCGATGTGGCGCTCATAGTCGTGTCTGTATATAACCATAATATGTTTCCTTCCCGTCTTGGTTTACGCATCAAGCGGACACCACTGTTTTGGTTGGTGCTCTTCTTATCTTGGGCGATCGCGTAAAATGTATTACCATTTATCTCGTACCCTTTGAAAGTCATTATATTCGAAGATGGTAACGGGACAGCAAATACAGGTCATCTTCAATAGAGGTGTCATGCATGGTGCGATATGCGCAACCAATTGGCGAAACTCTGGTTTGTTCACGTGTAATCCGGTCATCAGACCGCTCGGGTGTTTGGGCGTAGCAAATTCTTGTGTTCATCCATATCACGGAGCCACCAAGGCGGAATTCTGTAGAAGCTGTGTAGTGTGCTTCAAAGGAGAGAATGTCCGTCCATACATATTATTTGTTCCCCTCTAGCGTGCCTTTTCCATCTAGTCGCCCTTATGCGCGATTCAGGGAACACCAATCGGCTTAAGGTCAGAATAAAGTCATCTGAAACTCAATGACCTCCTCATTTTGATGGCCCTTGGAGATGCTTCCTTCGGCCTATGCGGTTATGAACATATTTCTTTAAGACTCATGAACCTCTCAAAGGGAACATATTGTGTAGAAATACAGGACCCAAAGCGTTAATCTCTTCGCATAGGTGAACTAGGGCGTGCGTCATGATGTTGAAGAAGGATGGTGGGAACACCAACTCGAAACCCGACAAGACATTGCACCAAATCATTCGTAACCTTGGTATGATTTCGGAGCGATTACCTTACGAGAGATTGCATTGAGAAATGCACATAGCTTCACAATGGCTAATCGAGCGTTTTCGGTAGAAGCCCCTCAATGCAAGCGGAAGCGATTGCGTCATAATCACGTGGCAGTCATGAGACTTTAGGTTACGGAACTTTTCTCTGCCATGTTTATTATTCCTTTATATTGACGAAGCGAGACGGTACCTTATCTTGGCGGGCATTCAAAGAAGATTTCCTTCTCTTATTTGGTAAGGCGTAGCTTGCATGACCACGATATATGCCGTCTTCTCCGTGCATACGTTGCTGGTCCTCCGTGCCTCGGTGTATCTTTTGTCTTCCCATACCGCCCAAGAAGCCAAGCAGGGTCACGCAAAGATTCTTCGTCACGTGCATCACGTCGATTGCGGAGCGGACCTCTAGGTCTTTCAATATGGCAGGTCCCAAACTATAGATTTCTTCTTCCACATGGGTGCGCGTCCGTCGGCGTCCTTTAGAACAGGTTGTCCGCGGGATAACTTTCCAAATATCACCTTCAAATCCTTGACCATATCATGTACATCAGCACCGATGCGGTGGCGAGGCTTCGTCCGGTGATCCTCCTCACCTTTGAAATGCTTGCCTTTCTTTCTTACGGGATGCTGCTCGGAAGAAATCGGCGATGTCAGTACACATTCTTCATACAACTATTCAAATATATCTTGTCGGTATCATCCAAGCGGTGCGTGCATCCGCGGTATCCCTTGTTTATGCATCACGAAAGGTTCTTGAGAGCAGGCCAATCATTGATGGTCACGAACAACAACGCCTTTAGGTCAAATTCTTCCCCATGTGCTCATCCGCGCGTACACCTGTTCCATTCCACAGTTGTAAGAGTTCTTCAACTAATGGCCTTAGGTACACATCAATGTCGTTGCCGGGTTGCTTAGGGCCTTGGATGAGCACTGGCATCATAATGAACTTCCGCTTCATGCACAACCAAGGAGGAAGGTTATACAAACATAGAGTCATAGGCCAGGTGCTATAGTTGCTGCTCTGCTCCCCAAAAGGATTAATGCCATCTGCGCTTAGACCAAACCATACGCTCCTTGCGTCATCTGCAAACTCCTTCCCGTACTTTCTTTCAATTTTTCTCCACTGCGACCCGTCGGCTGGTACTCTCAACTTGTCTTTCTTATGGTCTTCTCTGTGCCATCGCATCGCCTTGGCATGCTCTTTGTTTTGGAACAAACGTTTCAACCGTGGTATTATAGGAGAATACCACATCACCTTGCCCAGGAACGACATCACCATGCTCATCGTGGCTGATCTTATTGCGCAATGCACCACATACCGGACAGCGTTCAAATCCTCGTACTCACCGCGGTAGATGATGCAATCATTAGGGCATGCATGTATCTTACGCACCTCTAACCTAGAGGGCGGACAACCTTCTTTGCTTCAGACGTACTCTCGGGCAATTCGTTGTCCTTTGGAAGCATATCCTTTATCATTACCGGCAACTTTCCAAATCCCTTGTCGGATACACCATTCTCGCCTTCCATTGCAGCAATTCGATGTGGTGCCCAGCTTTTCTTGTCACCTACTCAATTGGTACAACAATTTTTGTGATCCTCTAACATGCGCTGCAACCGTCTTCTCCAAATCACTTGCGCGTTTCTCTTTGCATCGGCAATGGCCCGACCTAGATCATCAGCGGGCTCATCGATGCCTCTTCTTCACTTCTTCCGCATTGCCGGCCCAGCTTCTTCCGCATTACCGGCTCAGCTTCTTCCCCGTTGTTGTATCATCGTATTCAGGGAACCCATGGCGGGGATAGCTGTCGTCGTCCTCTTCTTCTTCATTGTCTTCCATCATAACCCCTCTTTCTCCGTGCTTGGTCCAAACATTATAGTGGGGCATGAAACCGGACTCAAACGGTGGACATGAATGGTTCTTGGCGTAGAGTAATTGCGTCCATTCTTACAGCCAGCACATGGACAAGGCATAAAACCATCCGCCCGCTTGTTTGCCTCGGCCGCAAGTAGAAAAGTATACACGCCCTCAACGAGCTGGGAGAGCATCGGTCATCGATACATCCATTGCGGCTCATCTTCATTACACAACACCGAATAGACCAAATTAATACAAGTTCATACAACACTTAAATGCAACAAACAAATAACTCTCTAGCTAAAGCATTTAAATGCAACAACAAATGCGATCAAGATCGCAACTAAGGTAACAATTGATCCAACAGCATAATGATACCAAGCCTCACTATCGATGGCATATTTTCTAATCTTTCTAGTCTTCAAGCGCATTTTCTCCATCTTGATCTTGTGATCATCGACGACATCGGCAACATGCAACTCCAATTCCATCTTCTCCCCCTCAATTCTTTTCAATTTTTCTTTCAAGTACTCGTTTTCTCTTTCAACTAAATTTAACCTCTCGACAATAGGGTCGGTTGGAATTTCAGGTTCACATACCTCCTAGTTAAAAATATCTATGTCAACTTGATGGGCATAATTTGTCATAAACACGAAATGCAACAAATAGTTTTAAAGAGAATATACCACATCCGAATCATAACAAGGGCGAGGGCCGGCGGGGCGGATATCAAAACCATGGCACTATGTATAACAAACAACGTCGGGTAAGATAATTATTATCGAGTAACTATATATCCAAATCACACAAACATCAATTTTTATATAAAATTTCATGAACAAGAGGCTCACCACAAGGTGGTGCCGCGACAGAGACGGTGCGGGCGATCGGCGGTGGTTCTGACGAGAGATTTAGAAGGCACTAAGTAAACCACACCTACATATGCAAACTAAGTGTTATTTTGACCTCAAATTGCATATAAATCAAATACTAGCACATATATATATTTCCTCCCAAATTACTAAACTCACAAATTAATAACTATATAAACCAATGCAAGAGCTAATCTAGCAATGAGAGATGAAAGGACAAAGTTGCTAACCTTTGTGATCACTTGAATGGATGGGGCCTTCAAATCTTGACAAATTTTGGGCAAAATGTGTGATGAGCTCGAGGGAGAAGAGGAAGAACAGAGAGGAGAGGAGAGGGAAAGGGGAAGAACAGAGCGAGCTGGGCGAAGGGTTTATATGCAGGAGGACCTATAGTACGGTTCGTGGCACGAACCGGTACTAAAATCTTGGAGGGCCCTGCGACAACATCCTGCCACCACCCTCATTAGTACCGGTTCGTGGCACGAACCGGTGCTAAAGGTTAGCCATGAAACGGTGCTAAAGGATAGCCATTGGAACCGGCACTAATGTATACATTTATGCCGGCTCTAATACAAACCGGCACTAATGTGCTTCACGTTTGACCCTTTTTCTACTAGTGCTTAGAGGCAAGGCTCTATACACTGGAGTACTTTTGATGTGTTCCGTCAACTCGCAGGACGAGGAGAAGCTTGCTTAGTACGCCGTCTCCCCCGCCCACGGGCGCGGTGGCTCGCAAGATAAGGTGAAGCTTGCTTACTACGCCTTACGCCCACCGCTCCCTCGCCCACGTGCGCGGTGGCTTGCAGGACGAGGAGAAAATTTTACTAGTACTCCCTCCGTTTACTCCTCGTCCCTACTACCTTGGTTAGAGAGATTATCACATTGTTTGGAATATATGTCCTTTAGTAGATTTCAATATGAACTACTAGTACGTACTCCAAACACTGATGTATATAGACGTATTTTAGAGTGTAGATTCACTCATTTTGCTCCGTATGTAGTCCATATTGAAATGGGCGTAGTAGTACGCACTCTCCCTCGCCCCTCGACCCTCGCCACGTGGTGGACGTGCAACAATTCATTCGGTCTCATATAGCGAGCGATATATCTTGCGATACATTATTGCTCGACTTCCGAAGAGGCGAAGAGCCAATCGCAAGGTTAATAGTTTGGAGATGCCAAGCGCAAGGTTTATAGGAGAACGAGTAGTAGGTACCGCATCATTTATAAATAAAGTTTTTTTCTTGATGTACGTCATAATATAAATAGGTTCATATGGAGAAAAGGAAACCTCTCCACTATATACATAGGCGGGGCGAGCCTACACGGTTGCTTCTTTGGGTTGCTCTCTTGGTTTACACTCTCTCGCACAAAACCACTGTGGCCACATCTCTAACATCTGGCGGATCACGTCCGCCGGGGGAAGTGGATGCTTAGTGTAGATGCGGTCGCCGTCACCGACGAGAAAACCAACTGTCGGCACGTCCCGATCAGGGGTCCCCGCCATTCTCTCTCACAAAGCCGGTGAGGTTGCGTTTGTCCATTGCTCACTGCCGCGGCATGGGTAGTTGCCTCCTGGCGCCCCCTCCTCTAGGTTGAGCTACGTCCCGACATCCCTAAGGTACAACTCCCTTTACAACCGTCTTGCACCACTGCTCCAGCTGCCCACATCACTCCATGTGGATATTTCTCTACTTCTTTGCCCCGCACATACCTATACTAGCTTCTACGTACTGTATTTGTGATGAGTTTATGTCTCATCAACTAGTCCCAGTAATCTTATTCTAATCACGCTTCTTCAATTTCTTTGCCACAGGGATGCTCATCTCAATTTTGGTGAAACTGCACAAAATGATCCGATGGTCAAAGGGTTGCAAACTTCATTTCTTGGGAAGCGCCGATGTTGCCAGCAAATTAAAGCCTGGTTAGGGTTTACGATTCAAGGGCTAGGGCTGCATGGATCATTTTTTTCTTTAGCTGTCTCTGTTTCAATGGCTAGGGACTGCATGAGTAGTAGTAATACTGTACGCCTTATGCCCGCTCCCTCGCCCACACGCGCGGTGGCTCGCAGGACGAGGAGAAAATTTTACTACTCCCTCCGTTTACTCCTCGTCCCTACTACCTTGGTTAGAGATATTATCATATTGTTTGGAATATATATGTCCTTTAGTAGATTTCAATATGAACTACTAGTACATACTCCAAACACTGATGTATATAGATGTATTTTAGAGTGTAGATTCACTCATTTTGCTCCGTATGTAGCATAAAGTGGAGACACTTATTTTGGAACAGAGGGAGTACATATTTGCTATGATCTGTCAATCATTGAGATGCAACAGCGTGCATGTTAGTCTCTTTTGTATTTGATGAAATGTTGCAACGGGCAACCTTGGACGCAAGATACATGTAACAAAAGCTGGAAGCTTCATAGCATTGTACTATCTCGCTGATAAATTATAGTACGTACTATACAAGTAGTACTATGTAAAGAGTTAGGTGTCGCACGGTGTCCAGAAAATATGGTGATAGTGTGAGGTGGGCCATGTAATCACTGAGCCTGCGTGTTTTCACTGCTCTTGCACTCCTCTGCCGTAAGGATGGAGAAAATTGTAATCTAGTAGTACCTCCTTTCGCCGAAAGCGTGGGACATCCAACAGTCCTACCACCTCAGTAATAATGACCAATGAGCCGTCAAATCACATAGAACTAGCAGTAAGTTGGACGGACAAAGCAACCATCACTCTTGAATCCGCTTCTCCCTTCAACGCAGGCACCACTGAGAGGTCGCGTCCGCTCTGCCCGGGCATGAATGCGACACTGATTCTTTGGAGCGGCGCTGGCCGTTTCGGGCGGGAATCGTGTGCGGGCGATGGAGGGGCTTTGGGTGGGCCAGGCTGGTCAGGAGCGGGCGTGGCAGCTGTCCGCCTGTCCCTACCGGACGCCCGGAAACGAGAGCATGCACTGACTCTCGCGACTAAAATCGTACACTACACACCATCTCTTTGTAGGAGTAGGTCGATCTGTCGCTCTCTCTAACACACACATGCTGTTAAACACACACACACACACACACGCACACACAGGTTCATAGAATAGGAAAATCGTGCGAGTGCGAAGCCACAGGAAGTGAGATACAAATGGAGTACGTACAAGAAGAGAAGAGGCATCTCTTAGTTGTTTGGATTAATTGTTGCATTTAGAGACAGAAATCAGGGCTTTGATTGGAGGAATGACCAGCCAAGTTTCTCCTTCTCCTCTAATCTGCTTGCACCTTGGTCCCGCTGCACCTTCTAACGTGACTTATTACACCTAGGCGGAGGGAGTAAATGCGAGATCTGGTGGCACACTCACTTAGGTCGAATACAAGTGCCCAAAATTGTGTGCATGTTATAATAAGGATTCACTTAAAGTAGTGCGTGAGCGAACAGAGGATCAATTGGACAGTGTTCAGTAGTAGCGAGATGTGTGAGGTAATATACACATTGGCGCTTTTATTTTTCTTATTAATTTGTTTGTTTCACCCTCTGACTGGTGGGACCCAATGTACTACGTGGAGAGAGGTAAGGTGACTAAGGCTGCATTATTTCTGCACCATTGTGGATAGTCTTACCACCAAAGCCACATGACACAATTATGATTTAAATCCCAATGAATCCCACACACAAAAAAAACATGGCATGCTTGTCACACGAATGCATGAATGTATAAAAGGTTATTTTCCTCTCATTGAACATAACGGGAGGGTTGTGTAGCTGGTTAGCCTGTTCGCTCATCAAACTTGAGGTCTCGGGTTTGATAACTACACTTGAGCATAATTAGTGCGGGAGGATTCTTTGACTGTCAAAATGGATGGATCTGGAGCTATCTGATCTTGTAGTGACCGTATAATCACCTCATCATGTATAAGCTGCAGCCTCGGCGCTTGTTTTCTAGGGTTTGCACTCTTCACACTCTCTCCAGTATATATATACACCCTGGAGCCTCAACGCTTGTAGTTGCTCTCTTCACACTCTCTCACCCTCTCCAGATCTAAACAAGACTTCCTTGGCCTCTCTCTCCCTCACTTCTTTGATGCCTTGTAGTTGCTCTCTTCACACTCTCTCACCCTCTCCAGATCTAAACAAGACTTCGCTGGCCTCTCTCTCTCTCCCCTCACTGCTGGTCAAAGAGCCATCCGCCGGGAAGGGAAGGAGGCTTAACGCTGTCGCCGTCGGTGAGGGAGGGAACCCACTACCGGCGTAGCTGTTCACTTTCACCCAGCGGCGGCGCGGGAGGGCCTCCGACCCCTTCTTCTTCGCCGCCGTACATAGTGTGGGTCGAATGTCCTCCGGTCACCCACCGAACCACACCCCAAGAACCTTAAGGTATAATTTACTTATTCCACATGCATTGCTCTAGCTGCATGTGGGCCTTTTCCGCTTCTACACTCGAATCTAGGTGTTGGATCAAACAGGAAAGTAGTGGGGAAAGTTGTATACCATGAATCTAGGACGTGGTTCAAAGAGGAAAGGAATGGGGGAAAGTAGTGGGAAAAGTTGTATAGCATGAATCTAGGACGTGGTTCAAAAACGAAAGGAAGGGGGAAAGTAGTGGGGAAAGTTGTATCGCATGAATCTAAGATGTGGTTCAAAGAGGACAGGAATGGGGGAAAGTAGTGGGGAAAGTTGTATAGAATAAATCTAGGACATGGTTCACAGTGGAAAGGAAGTGGGGAAAGTACTAGTACAGACTGGCTATCCAGCACCTACGTTGGTCGAAAAGGGAAAACAATGACAAACGCAGTACACACATCTGTAACGAACTGATCTTTTGTTTTGGGGGACAAGGCTGTAGAATTTGAGCAGGACTAGATTTGCTGCGCTCACATAGGGAAAGGTGTCTAAAGATAACAAAACTGGGACCAACACAAATATGCTCCTTGGTTGTTTGTTCTTTGTTGCAACAGACTGTGCATCACCCCAGTACATCGGCAGATGCACATGGTGCTGGTGCATCCACTGTCCCGTGCAACTCTTTAGCTGTTGTTAATCTAAGGCCCTGTTTGGTTAAAAACTCCCTAGTCACTACCTGCTTGGTTCCAGGGACTAAACATGGACTAGAGGTTATTAAATGACATGCTAAAAGACCGTGTTACCCCTAGTAGTTAACTAATAAAGACAAGGTGTGATGCGTGGCAGGGGAAACCATTGGAAAAAGTCCCAAAAAGACTCCCTCGGGTTCTTCTTTCTTTAGTCCCAAATGCCCACTTTTAGTCCCTAAAAGTCCCTCCTGTTTGGTTTTGATGGTACTGACACGGAGGGTTTTTAGTCCCTCCACCAAAATGTCCCTGTAAACAAACACCCTCTAATAATGCCGTTGGAAAATTGATGCAATGCCACAGCTAAAAGCAAATTACATGTTTAACGAATTTTATTGTTAATATAATCTCTCTGTTAATATTAATCAATGCTAGTGAGGGAGTCCCGGATTAGGGGGTGTCCGGATGGCCGGACTATGACCTTTGGCCGGACTCCTGGACTATGAAGATACAAGATTGAAGACTTCGTCCCGTGTCCGGATGGGACTTTCCTTGGCGTGGAAGGCAAGCTTGGCGTCTGGATATGTAGATCTCCTACCATTGTAACCGACTCTGTGTAACCCTAACCCTATTCGGTGCCTATATAAACCGGAGGGTTTTAGTCCGTAGGATGAACAACAATCATACCATAGGCTAGCTTCTAGGGTTTAGCCTCTCTGATCTTGTGGTAGATCTACTCTTGTACTACCCATATCATCAATATTAATCAAGCAGGAGTAGGGTTTTACCTCCATCGAGAGGGCCCAAACCTGGGTAAAAACATCGTGTCCCTTGTCTCCTGTTACCATCCGCCTAGACGCACAGTTCGGGACCCCCTACCCGAGATCTGCCGATTTTGACACCGACAGCCACCGTTTGAGAAATGCTACTGTCTTGGTTTCTTTCCCATTTAGATAAGGTAGATGCTTCTTTTTGTTGGCTTCTGTGTCACCCACCGTTGTTGACCACTAATTGTTTCCTTTGCACCTCTGTGTAAACAGGGTTATCTACTTCACCTTGTTGCCATTGTGACCTTTTGTTGCACTGCATAAAACACTTTTGTTTTAAGAGTGTTTTGTGCAGTTCAAGCAAAATGCCACACCAACAATGTTGCTTGATTGCTTGATCTTAGTGGAACTGCACAAGAGGAGATCTTACTTCCTATCCGTGTTGGCAAATTTGATTCAGATCTTCTTCTTGTGAGTTGTTTGAATTCCGCATCATGAGAGTTCAGTACTAGCCTTCTTTCACATGATTCTGCAGTGTGCTTTCATATGTTGTGCTACTTGTACGGTAATGTTGCTTGATTTTAGTGAACTACACAAATGGAGACAAGACTTCCAATCTGTATGTGCACCGTAATATCTCATTGAGGTAAGATAAGGGTATTTCACAACTGTTGGCCTGTATTTTGCCACTTTCATCAGAAAATTAATGTGATTGTTTATTGCTATACTTGTGCAACCTAATTGACATGCCAAATCTTACATTGAAGGCGAAGCTTGTCTGTTATTGAACCAAGTGATGAAGGGGAAGAACAAGCGGAAGAAAAACAAAAATCAACTCCTGGTTCTGTAATGAAGAACTGGAACTGTGATGCCACAAGTAATGATATAGTTTTGCATCTTAATTTATTGCTATGGCTGGAACGAGCAACTGTTTTGCCACTGATTTGATGCCACTCTTAATGTAATACGTAATTATCTCTACTTGTGAAAACAGGGATCTTCTTTGAAGATACCATATATTTTAGTGGAACTGCACAAGAAGATGTTGGAAACATTAATCTAATCGAGTTGTATATAGTAAGCATGGCTACCACAGTAGATAGCAACAGATGGTTCCGGAGAAGTGCTTCATCTGTATGCTCTACACAATAAGCCTCTAACAAAGGTTGGTACTACTTTTGATTTCATCCATATGATTGAGCTTTGTCATCTCTATTGGTGTTGTGCTCTGTTTAGATCTTGGCATCAAAAAGTGGTATTGTCCTTGAGAAGTGCTTCATCTGTGCTGTTTTAAATATTTCCTTTCCTTTTTTTCGAGCAAACAGGGAAGCTAGCATTTAGTTATCCTCTTGTCTTTGCATGCAGGATCATCCTCCTCTGAAGAAGAGTATGGAGTACGTGAAGTGACTAGTTCCGATTATGCGAGGATGAAGATGCCCTGTCTATCTTCTCATCAGAAGGAGCAGTTGAAGGATGGTTACATTACCCCTCACAAGACCAAACTAACTTCAGCTCAGAAGGACTTACAAATCTCCATTTTCTTGCTGTGATGCGCGAGAACAATGTTGTTCTAGGATTCTTTTCGGTGAGTTCCATTTTTGTAAAAGTGTGCTCTACATGGACCACGTAGGTGCCTGTTTAAACTGTCAATTCATAGTACAGTTTGCTTTATACTAATCACTTTTTTTGTATTTGTGCAAACAGGGTTGCTCAGCTTGATTTCAATGGGAACTGCACAAAATGTTCATGAATACATCGAATCATTCATTTCCACCACAAGAAAGGAGGTGCCGATAAGTTCAAGGCGTTGCAACATATAAGGGCGAAATCATACAAGCTACTGCGAATTTGGTTGATTTTGGTGGAACGCACAAAAGAATAGCTGGTTTATTTAGCACGAGGTGCCATGTCAATGTCCGAACTGATGGCAAACCCTGCCCATTCCACAATCGTAGGCATTTTATATTTTGGAATGGGAAAACCTTGTCAAATTTTGCTCATTGATCTTAGCAAGAAGACATGCGTTTGATATTTTCGAATTGGACGCCCTTTGGTGTCAGCAGCGTTGATCCATTTTTTCTTTATTCTTTAGTTGTGAAGTAAATATTGGCTCTGACATGTGAATCGGTGAGATGCATAATCATCGATTGTTTGGAATGTTCTCTATGACATGTGAATCGCTGTGATTGCAATGTACATGAACGCTAAAAAGCTGCTCAAACTCTTTGTACTCCTTCTATTCCTTTTTACTTCGCACATTGTCCGGTAGCATATAGCTGAAGTGCTCAAGTTCTCTAGCAAATGACTGTATCTCATGAGCTTGCTCAACCACGGATCACTCTTCAATCAGCCTGTAATCATAGAATTGCTCCATGATGTACAGCTCAGTGCCAGCAACCGAAGGGTAGCAGTGGTGGCCTTACTTGGACCCGAGCGGCGGCGACCTACCGTGTTCTACTCTTCCTCGTTTTCAGTGTGGCGCGGCCTCATTGGCAGTGGGGCGGGGCCTCGGCGGAGCAGGCGATGTCCTCTGTCCCGTTGCTGAAGGGCGGCCCCTCGATGGAGCGGGGGAAAATCCTCCCCCTCGTTGCCGGCAGGGTGGGGCCTCGGCGGAGCCGGCGGTGTCCTCTGCCTCGTTGTTGGCGCCGCAGGGCCTTGCCGGAGCAGGGCCTCGTCGACGCCAGCAGAGCGGGGACTCGTCGGAGCCGACATTGTCCTCTGCCTTGTCCTCGGTCTCGCCAAACAGCGCCTCGGCCGCTTCATCGCCCTCTTTGTAGGCGGCCACAGCCTGCGCCACCCGCATGTGGTACCGCCAGCGCTCGAGGCGGCCCTCGCGGGCGGAGCGGTACGAGTCGAGCAGCGCCTCCTGCTCCGCCCGCTCCGCGGCAATCTACTCCTTCGCCTGCAGGTGCTCCTGGAGGAGATGGTGGTTGTAGGCGGCGTCGGCCTGCGCCTCCCGGAACTGCTCCTCACGCTTCTGCCTCACCATGTCCATATATTGGGCACGGGCCTCGCCGATGGTCATGGTGCAATGCACCGGCGAGGATGGCACGGAGGAGGGGGTTGGCGCCGGATCGTCGACTACCATGTTCTCCATTGGGACGTCGTCGTCCTCCGGCTGCCTGCCGGCCAGCCAGTCGGTAGCAATGAGTGCCATCTCCTTGTGGCCCGTCGTTCGTTCATCCCGAAGAGCGCTAGAGCGCGAGGAAGCCATGGTGGGTAGTAGTGGTGTGGACAGGAGAATAGGAACGGATGCGGATGACTGCGGCTATGGCCGGCGCAACAGTTTATATAGCAATGGTGGGCGGCGGAGGGACGGACGTGTGGCGCCGGAGTAGTCGCCTCGGCAACCCCATATCATTAATGTGGGCAGCAGAAGGACGGATGGACGACACTTGTGTCGTTTGAAGGCAGAGCAATCGCATGCACCGGGAAGCGGGGCGGGCAGCGCCGACCGTTTCAGGCGGAAAGCACGCGCGCGAGGAGGCGATGCAGGTGGGCGAGGCAGTCGGACTTCGTGCTTGGCAGCGGGTCGGTCCAGCAGCCGGACATGCTGGCTCGCCAGCTACCTCGTCGAGCTGAGCGACAACAATCAGACGATGGACGTAGCTTCCGACCAGGAGCTGGCGCCACTGTCCAAGCCGGTTCATGTCGTGTTCACCATAGAGCAGGTGCGGTTGCACTTCGACGCCATAATGGCGGAAGAGCTACCAGCGCAGGAGGACCTGTGCTGCAACTTCCGTCTCCTCAACGAGCACCGGTGAACAAGCGAACGACAATGCCGTCGCGGACATGTGGCCCTATGATCCTGGCTTCCCGAATGAGCAGCGGGCGCTGTATCAGACCATCCGTAGGGCCCGCGACGCCCTCTCCATCGTCCTTCGAGTTGTTGCGCTCGCTGTGGCGCGGCCGTCTCGCGTTGTTAACATGGTCAATGGACATGAGGATGAGGAGATGACTTTACTTGGAGAGGATGACAGCAAGTGCCTCCTTATTAGTATATAAAACTATAATCTTTTTTGCTTTCCTCCTTGTTTCATGACATCACGGCCCCACACCATTGTGAACCTATGTAGTCAATAAACGAGAGAATAGCACAAGAAGCGGCCGACAGCTGGGACCAAGCAGCTCAAGCAGTATTTGTGTTTTTGAGGTGTGAGCACTGCAGAGTTTTTCTTGAGCGATGTTTAGCCCAGATATTAATTTTTCTCCTCTGAACAACAACGAAAACATCACTGCAGCTATTAATTGGGCGGGCTGTGGCCCATCTAGCCCAGGCCAGATATCCAGCCTAGATATTAATTTTTTTTTCAAGTTGAAAATGGCTAGCCCAGCTATACTTTTTTTAGGAATACCCAGGCAAGGTCAAGTTGTTATTCTACTTGTTGGCTGCAAATCTTTCCTAGGAGGGATGCATTAGGCTTAACAAGAAAATGGGCTTTAAGAAATAATAAATGGGATGTAATTATAAAAACTGCATGATAACTATAAAAATGCACCAAACACGTAATTACTTTATAAAATATTTTTTTTTGGATATTGAAAATTTTAATTTCATTAATTTTTGCGTGCACAATGTTTCGTTGGATTTTTATGTAATATAAATTTATATTGAAATTGTATTTAATCTGAATAGAAATTTTGGGATAAAAATATTTCGGATCCCATAAAAATGTGGGAAATTTTATTGAATTCTGCTTTGAACGGTTGGTTGAAATGGGCTGTACTTTTAACAAACTGTAAATGGGCTGTAGGAAATTCCATTAGAATTCAAAAATTGGCTGCACATTCTTACAAATCACAAATGGGCTATAAGTTCTCTGCCACACTTGTGGACTTACTAAGTTGACACGTCCCCTAAAAAAGAGAGTTGACGCGTATGCAAGGCTTTTTCAACTTATAGTCAACACACGGTTCTAGCAGCAGTGGCCGTTGGATGTCCATCCAACGGATGCCGTGCTTCTTCTTCAATCTCGGATATTCTAGCTTCACCCGCCCAAAAAATAATTCCTCCCCCTGACATCTGGGGCGCACCGTTTCGGAAGCTGACCTGTGGGCCTAATAAGTTGACAGGGATGGAGTGCTTTGTCAACTTAGTCAATATGAACGATTCTAGCTCTAGTGACCGTATGATGTCCATCCAACGGCCGTAGTGCTTCTTCAACCCCTGGTCTTGTTGCTCCAGCCGCCCAAAGCAGCGCCGGTCGTGCCGCATGCTCCTGCCTCCCGTGGCCGGCTGTGCTGCCGCGGAGGCCTCACCGCCCCTACTATTCCCACTATTGGCCAGGCCCTGCGGCAACGGCAGCCTCACACCGCAGCCGAATCAGTGAACCCTCGCACTCCTCTCCGCGCGGGCTTCCACTGCCGCGTCTTCCCCGACTCCGCGTCGTCCCCTTCCTAGGCCTCGCCGTCGTCCACCGCCCTGGTGCTCTCGGCGCGGCGTGGTCAACGTGGTCAAGGAATGACTTCCATCGGAAGAGTACTATACGTGGAGAGGCTGACAGCTGGGTCCACGGCGGCCGCAAGTAAGTACCTCCTTATTACGCGCAAAATAATTATTCCTCCACCTGACAGCAGGGACCCACCCGACGGGCAACTGTATTCGTGAAAAAATGTTTCCCCCTGACTGCTGGGACCTACTAGCTACATCTTCGCATGCAAGGAAGTGCGTCCGGGCAAAACAAATGATTCGCCCCCCTGACTGCTGGGACCCACCAGCTACATATTCGCACGCAAGGAAGTGCGTCTGGGCAAAAAAAAATGATTCACCCCCTGACTGCTGGGACCCACCAGCTACATCTTGTGAGCAAGGAAGTGCACGACGGTCGGGACCCACCTGGTGAAGCGTCGTAGAGTTGTCATTCTGGTTGCGAACGTATGCGTACATCTTGGTCGATGTAGAGGCGCGACGCGTGTAAGTAGTAGAAGCGCACATAGCATGTACACATACGTACATCGGCGGGGTGCAAGAAAGAAAATACAGCCACGCGTCGTGCGTGCGGGCAGGGTCTCGAATGCCTACTCGCGCATCGTCGGCCAGGCTCGTGTACAAGGCTGGGTCGGAACGGGCTGCTTGTCGTCGTCGTGTTCATGGGGAGCCAACCGGCTAGGTCGGAACAGAATGAGTCGTCGTGTTCATAGGGAGGGCTTGGACGGAACGGCCGATGGAAATGAGGCCTGGCGTACCGCAGAACAGAGGGAACGACCTTGTGTTCGACCGGCCACGTTCGAAACGGGATCCTCTTCATCGGGAGGGGTCTGGCGTACCGCAAAACGGAGGAAACGGACCTCATACGGTCGAAACGGGGGCCCTGTTGATCGGGAGGGGTGTGGCGTACCACAAAACGGAGGAAACAGACTTGTGTTGGAGCACTACGGTCGAACCGGGGGTCCTGTTCATCGGGAGGGCTGTGGCGTGCCATAAAACAGGACTCCACGGATACCGCCCATCTCCACCGTCGACCCCTCCTGCCTCCACGGGCTACTGTTCATCCACCGTCGACCTCCTCCAGCCTCCACCTGCGACTGTTCATCCACGGGCTCCTGTTCATCCATCCTCCACCGCCCGCTACTCCACCGACTAATGTTCAACCAGCCCTCTTCATGGGCTCCTGTTCAACCACCCCTCAACGGGCTACTGTTCATCCAGCCCTCCACCGTCTACTGTTCATCCTGCCCTCCACGGGGTGGTCCTATTCATCCTGCCCTCCATGGACGGCCCAAAGAATGTCATGCAGCTGCGTCTCCGGCCCGTCCAGGACGAAAAGCCCATTTTCTGTTATGAGTTTTGTCATAGAAATTGGACCCCACCACATCTATGATGATACCGGGTTTTGTCACAATTATCGTCATAGAAGTGTCATAAGTATGATAGAAAAGATTTTCTTTCGACCCAAAATGTCACGGATGTGTCTTTTTTTGTAGTGGTGGGAATCGCGTGTGGGTGTGGCAGTGGTAGAAACAAGAAACGTGATGGTCGCCATGGTTGAACTTCCATGGACAAGCTGTCATGTCTGCTGACACATGCATTACACACCGCTCACTGCAAGGAGCAGTGGTAGAGAAAAGTTGTTCCAAAGATACCATTTTTTCGATAAAATTCTCGTGATATCATTAGTTTTTACACATGGGATTACTCCTGCAAGGGTCAATCACAACAGGTGTTTTGTAAAAAAATGCATCTTGATTTTCCAGCAATGCACGGGCATCTTGCCGCAGGGTGTGCCACCGACTCAAACTCAATTTTTTTAGACGATTAGGGCACCGGATGCCGTGCCACGCTAAAAAATGTTAAAAAAACAGCTCCAATTTTTTTAAACCTGTTATCTTAAAAAAAGAAGGCCTTTGTCCAACATTGGGATCAGCCATGCAACGGGCCACCGCTTGAATTGGTACGATGGAACCACGGTGAGATTGAAGAATATAGCACGAACCTTGCACATGGCGGTCAAAGGTGGACGATGCTGTCGGCGGCCGATTTGTTGCCGTACGAGTACGAAGACGCTGTGCTCCTTTCTAACCGCATCTTCGCAGTGATAAACCAAGGGACTTGTTTCGTATGGGACTCATCCAACGCTATACTCCCTCTCTCTCAGTTTATTTGTTTTGAATTTTTTCGTTTTATAAGTTTCAAATTCAAATTTAGAGCTCCCCATCACATGTTGAGATTACAATGTCCATTAAATCATTGCGTGCATGTATAGTAAATAAACAAATATCGAGTTTGCCATTAGTTCGTGCAGCGGTAGCACCACAAGGTCTGGCACAAGAGTTACAGTTACCTCTCGGGGCCCTCAGGTCTGAGCTTCAGCGCCTTACGACACCTGCCTTTGAGTCAATATCATGTGGACCCGATAGGTGGCTCGTCCACATGTAATGCTCCCGGCGCGAGGAGGCGATGGGGCGAGAGGGGTGAGCCATGGTCGCGGGACGTGTGGTGTCATGGGTTCGAGCGGCGTCGTGGGAATCGCATGTGGCTATGGTAGAAACTTGATGCTCGCCGCATTTCAGTTGGCCCACATGTCATGCACACAAAGGAGAGGGGCGGTGCGGCCGAGAGGGGTGAGGCGCATGTCGGGGGACGTGATGCCGTGGGTTGGTGCGGCGTCATGGGAATCATGAATGGCAGTGGATGAAACGTGATGGTTGAAGGAAATATGCCCTTGAGGCAATAATAAAGTTATTATTTATTTCCTCATATCATGGTAAATGTTTATTATTCATGCTAGAATTGTATTAACCGGAAACATAATACATGTGTGAATACATAGACAAACATAGTGTCACTAGTATGCTTCTACTTGACTAGCTCGTTGATCAAAGATGGTTGAGTTTCCTAACCATAGACATGAGTTGTCATTTGATTAATGGGATCACATCATTTGGAGAATGACGTGATTGACTTGACCCATTCCGTTAGCTTAGCACTTGATCATTTAGTTTACTTCTATTGCTTTCTTCATGACTTATACATGTTCCTATGACTATGAGATTATGCAACTCCCGAATACCGGCGGAACATTTTGTGTGCTACCAAACGTCACAACGTAACTGGGTGATTATAAAGGTGATCTACAGGTGTCTCCGATGGTGTTCGTGGAGTTGGCATAGATCAAGAATAGGATTTGTCACTCCGATTGTCGGAGAGGTATCTCTGGGCCCTCTCGATAATGCACATCACTATAAGCCTTGCAAGCAATGTGACTAATGAGTTAGTTGTGGGATGATGCATTACGGAACGAGTAAAGAGACTTGCCGGTAACGAGATTGAGCTAGGTATTGAGATACCAACGATCGAATCTCGAGCAAGTAACATACCGATGACAAAGGGAACAACGTATGTTGTTATGCGGTTTGACCGATAAAGATCTTCGTAGAATATGTAGGAACCAATATGAGCATCCAGGTTCCGCTATTGATTATTGACCGGAGACGTGTCTCGGTCATGTCTACATAGTTCTCGAACCCGTAGGGTCCGCACGCTTAAAGTTTTGTGACGATCGATATTATGAGTTTTTGTGTTTTGATGTACCGAAGATAGTTCGGAGTCCCGGATATGATCACGGACATGCCGAGGAGTCTCGAAATGGTCGAGACATAAATATCGATATATTGGACGACTATGTTCGGACATTGGAAGTGTTCGGGAGGTTTCGACATATTCCGAGTGCCGGGGTTATCGGAACCCTCGGGAGTGTAATGGGCCTATTGGGCCTTAGTGGAGAAGAGGAGGGAGGCCGGGGCAGGCGCGCCTCCCCTCTAGTCCGGGTGGACAAGGAGGCGGCGACCCCCTTCCTTCCTCCTCTCTCCTTCCCTTCCCCCTTCTCCTACTCCTACTAGGAAAGGAGGAGTCCTACTCCCGGTGGGAGTAGGACTCCCCCCTTGGCGCGCCCTCCTCCTGGCCGGCCGCCTCCCCCCTATCTCCTTTATATACGGGGGCAGGGGGGCACCCTAGAACACACAAGTTTATCATTGATCTCTCCCAGCCGTGTACGGTGCCCCCCTCCACCATAATCCACCTCGATCATATTGTAGCGGTGCTTAGGTGAAGCCCAGCATTGGTAGCTTCATCAACAACGTCACCATGCCGTCGTGCTGATGAAACTCTCCCTCGAGCTCTACTGGATCGTGAGTTCACGGGACGTCACCGAGGTGAACGTGTGCTGAACGCGGAGGTGTCGTACGTTCGGTATTGAGGATCGGTCGACCGTGAAGATGTACGACTACATCAACCGCGTTGTCATAACGCTTCCGCTTAAAGGTCTACGAGGGTACGTGGACGACACTCTCCCCTCTTGTTGCTATGCATCACCATGATCTTGCGTGTGCGTAGGAAAATTTTGAAATTACTACGTTCCCCAACAATGGTCACCGTAGTTGAACTTCCATGGACAAGCTGTCATGTCTACGGACACATGCATTGCATACCGATCACTGGAAGGAGTAGTAGAGAAAGCTAGGCAGATAAATAGTTCCTTATAGTCAAGCGGACCCACGCTACTACTTGTTCCAAAGACATGCACACCATCGAAATAGTCCTTCTTTATCAATATACAGAGAGAGGGAATTTTTTTTTACAAGAGAGGAAATAGTTCATCCATCCATAATGCCCTGCTGCTGGTGTAGCATCTTCTTCTTCTTCGTCTTCTTCTTCTTCCTCTTCTTCTTCTTCGTCTTCTTCTTCTTCTTCTTCTTCCTCTTCTTCTTCTTCCTCTTCTTCTTCTTCCTCTTCTTCTTCTTCGTCTTCTTCTTCTTCCTCTTCTTCTTCTTCCTCTTCTTCTTCTTCCTCTTCTTCTTCTTCGTCTTCTTCTTCGTCTTCTTCTTCGTCTTCTTCTTCTTCTTCTTCTTCTTCTTCCTCTTCTTCTTCTTCTTCCTCTTCTTCTTCTTCCTCTTCTTCTTCTTCCTCTTCTTCTTCTTCCTCTTCTTCTTCTTCCTCTTCTTCTTCTTCTTCTTCTTCTTCTTCTTCTTCTTCTTCTTCTTCTTCTTCTTCTTCTTCTTCTTCTTCTTCTTCTTCTTCTTCTTCTTCTTCTTCTTCTTCTTCTTCTTCTTCTTCTTCTTCTTCTTTTAAAACAAAACTTAGCTGATTAGTTACTGGCCTTGGGCCCACTTTCATAGACTATTAGAGGGGGGGAGGGGTTAGCACTAATCATTGTTAGTCCTAACCAAAGAAAAAGGGGAGGTCGGACCCAAAGACAAACGTACGTACAGAACGCATGGGCGCCGCCGGCAATGACCGAGGCCATGGGCGTCGCCGGCCGGCTGGAACCGCGGCTTGCGGGGGGCGATTGAGGGGCGTGGCCGGGGCGGCCGGCACTAGGCATCTGCGGCGGACGGGGACGGGCGCAGCCACGAGCAGCGAGGTGCGACGGCAAGCAGCATGGGAGGCAGCGGCGGCGAACGGGGATGGGCTCAGCCGCGAGCAGCGAGGTGCGGGCGCAAGCAGAAGGGGAGGCAGCGCAGCGCCGGAAGCCACGACGGAAGGTCGGGGCGCGGCGAACTGGAGGGGACAACACGGCTAGGCACGCGCGAGGGGGTGCTGCGGCCGCGGTAGATGAAGGCAGACACGACCGGACGGAGGCGGGCTGCTGGTGGTGGCGGCAGAGCCCGCAGAGGGCGGCAGAGGCGAGCGGGTGAGGCGGACAGGGCAGCGGCAGCGGCGCAAGACCTGGCGCGGGCGCAGCCGGGCACGGGCCGGCGTGGTAGCCGGTGAAAGTGCGTTATATCTACTAGAGGGGGGTGAATAAGCGATTTTTATGAATTCTTCACTGAGGAATTTGCGGGTGAGGAAATTCCTTAGCGAAGAACTACTTGCAGCGGAATAAGTACTCAAAAGTAAACATAAGAGAACACAAGCACGGTCATCATGATGAAATGAAGACGAGCACAGAGTACAGAAAGCGTAAACACAGGATAACACAGGATGAAGACAAACAGACTGAAGAAATTGAACTGAGGAAATTGAGAAAGTCTTCAGTCAAAGTCTTCAAACAGATATGAATAGGCACACAACAACTGTAATGAGGAAATGAAGGAGTTGAGGAAATAGAACCAGTAAGCTTGGTGAAGACAATGATTTGGTAGACCAGTTCCAATTGTTGTCTTAGTTGTATGTCTGGTTGGAGCGGCTAGATATTTAAACCTGAGGACACACAGTCCCGGACACACAGTCCTCACCGTATTCTCCTTGTGCTAAGGTCACACAGACCTCGCCCAATCACTCGTGGCAAGTCTTCAGGTGACTTCCGAACCTTCACAAACTTGGTCACTCGGCGATCCACAATTCCTCTTGGATGCTCTAGACCATGACGCCTAACCGTCTGGAATAAGCACAGTCTTCAAAGGTAACAAGCGTCAGATCCACGCAGGATCAATCTCTTCAGTGATGCTCAATCACTTTGGGTTTGTAGGTGTTTGGGTTTGGGTTTTCCTCACTCGATGATTTTTGCTCAAAGTCCTCAGAGGATGGGATGCTCTCAAATGACAAGTGTTAGTTTCTCTCGGAGCAGCCAACCAGCTAGTGGTTGTAGGGGGCGGCTATTTATAGCCTAGGGAGCAGTCCGACATGATAAGACATAAACGCCCTTCAATAATATGACCGTTAGGTGGGTAGATATTTTGGGATAGCTGGTGCATAGCACAACAACGGTCGGATATTTGAGGCTCAAATTCCTCAGGGCTATCATGTTCCTCACTGTGTAGGCAATCCGCACTGGCAAATTCCTAACTCCTCAGTCAGAACAAATTCCTCAGAGACCAGAAGAACTTCATCTCTATCACTGAAGAATATGACTGAACTGTATGAGATTTCCAATGGCTTCACTCGAAGGGATTGGTAGGTGTAGGATTTTGAGTTGAGCATCACATGGAAATTTTTCCTTAGTATTTCCTCGACCCCCTTTAACAGTGTTTCCTATGACTCAAGAAAGGGAAAATGAAACTACGAAAACAAAAGTCATCACGCTTCATGTTCCTCGAATGAATACCAAGTCTTCAAGGTCACACCAATTTCTTCATATTCAAAGTCTTCAGAAGACCAAAGTCTTCAGTCGAAGAGCTTCATTTTTAGGGGTCGACTTTCTCTGTAAATATCAAACTCCTCATAGACTTATAGACCTGTGTACACTCATAAACACATTAGTCCCTTAACCTATAAGTCGCCAATACACCAGAATCACTAAGGGGCACTAGATGCACTTACAATCTCCCCCTTTTTGGTGATTGATGACAATATAGGTTAAGTTTTCAACGGGGATAAACATATGAAGTGTAAATACTGATATTGAGGAATTTTATTGCAAGATATAGAAGAGCTCCCCTTGAAGATGTGCATAGTGAGGAATTTGCTTTTGAAGCAATGCACACTTGAAGAGTAGAATCATGGAGATCTCCCCCTATATCTTGTAATTCATACACGCATTTGACATATAATATGAAGAATTTGAAATGCATGGTGAAATATGGTGACTGATGTAATTCGGCATGCGTGCATTAACGAGGAATAAGCATGCAGAAAATCACAGCAAAAGTATCAGGACACCATAGAGTTTAAGTTTACCACTCGATCCAGCAACGTCATCGGAAGAACGAGAGTTGTAACTTAGCAAAAAACGCCCATATAAGATAGACCCGCTTGAAGACTAACTCAAATTTCTCCCCCTTTGTCATCAAATGACCAAAAGGACCGAGAATGAGGACTAACGCTCCTGAAGAATATCAAGTCGATGAAGGAGCGCCAGCGTTGTTGGGGTCGTTTGTTGATGTTGGGCCTACCGCAGTGTCGTCCAAGTCTTCATGCTCGTCGGTGTCACACGATGAAAAATAGGAGCTGGCCACCAAGGACGGAACCTTGACCTTCTTGTACTTCTTCGGTGGAGGAGCAGACCAGTCAAAATCTTCCTTGAGAGCCATTTTCTTCAGATCTTCTGCGCTATAAATGTGAGACAGAATAGCCCAGGTACAGTTGAAGGTTTCATGGAGGTAGTAATGGTTTTTCTTCACTGCATTGTGGGTAGCAGTCATGTTGTGAAGAATTGAACCAAACTGACGCTTGACCCATTTGTGATTGCGATCAACCTTCTGGTGAAGACTGAGTAGAAGCTCACGGCCAGTCATCAGCCTGGGAGCTGTGCCTTGAGGATTTGGCTTGGTTGCATTGGCCGCAGAGTCATGGGTGGCAGAGTCGTTATTGGTGGAGTAGGATGCAGCCTTGCGAAATTGACCATCCAATGGACGAATGCCTTCATCAATAACAGCAGTAGCCTTGCCCTTTTCATCAGCTGAGGAAAATGTCCGTTTGAGGACTTCAATCGGGGGCAAGTAGCTGCAATGAGTGTATCAGCTTTGTAGTTGAGTGAAGACCCTGATGAATCTCATAATCCACGAAGCATAAGGATTCAACTCAAACGGTGACATTGCGACATTGTCCAGAGTCCTCATGAAGAAGTCGTGGAAGTTGACGGGGACGCCATGAATGATATTGAAAATCAGATTCTTCATGATGCCAACGACTTCTTCTTCATTCGAGTCGTGGCCCTTGATAGGACTCAATGTCTTCGTCAGAATGCGATAGACAGTCCGAGGCACATATAGCAATTCCTTCACGAGGAATTTGGTTCATGGGGCCTGACCTGGCTTCAATGGCTTCATCAGCACTTGCATATAGTGATTTATAAGCTCAGGCCCACTGTAGACGCAACGAGCAACTTCAAGGGGAGGACTGAGAGGCAAAGCACGAAGCAATTCAGTAGCTGGTGCCTTGTAGTGAGTATTTTCAGACATCCAGTCCAGCACCCATGAATTCACATCTTCAGAGTCTCCGGTTTTGTGTAGAGTTGCATAAAATTGAAGAATGAGCTCTTCATCCCAATCACATATATTAGTGCAAAAATTTAACAGCCCAGCGTCGTGAAGAACACTAAGGACTGGCACGAAGCACGACAGAGATTCGATATCCACGTGAGGAATGTGCTCATGATCGAAGACTTTGTCTTTGTTGAACAGCACTGAGGAATAAAAATTTGCCTGGCTGGCAGTCCAGAAACGCCTCTTCCTAATGCGAGCAGAGTCATAGGGGTTGTAATCAGTGAAGAATACGTGCTCGCCGAAGAAATCATCAGTTTTGAATTTTTGCTTCCTGGAGAATGGATCCTTTGGCTTAGGTTGAGGAGTGTCAGTCAGTTGCATCACAACCTCAGGAATCGCAATCTCAGGTTCTTCAGGCTGAGGAATTTCTGGTTCCTCTTTAGTGGCAGTCTATGTCTTCAAAGATTCAGCAACAACAGTTTCTTCAGCACTAGTGGCTGGAATTTCTTCGTGAACAGATGCAGTGGGTTGATGTTCTTCAGATCCCATTTGAACAGTTTGTGCTGGGGACTGAGGGATTTGTTGCAATGGCGTGAACAGAGGGGGGTTTGGATGCTGACTATCCCAAAAATCATCATTCATCCATGGACTAGTACTCCCAATGTCCACGTCAGAATGTTGTTCATCCAATTCCTCAACGCTGGCCTCTTCAGCAGTGAACTGAGGCATGAGCGAGGAGACAATTGGAGTTGAAGGGATTGCATCCGCTTCAATTTCTTCATCCATCTGCTCTGAGGAAGCAGCAACGGTGAAAGGATCGAGAAGAGGTGTCTAGAGGGGGGTGATTAGACACTAAGTACCAAAAGTTACAGTTTTTAACTTCTTTATGTCAAAGTGGAGTTTTGGCACAAGTTTAGCAAACATAATACATATCAAGCAAGCATGCAACGAGTATATGAGCGGCGGAAAGTAAAGCATGCAACTTGCAAGAATGTAAAGGGAAGGGTTTGGAAGATTCAAACGCAATTGGAGACACGGATGTTCTTGTCGTGGTTCCAATAGGTGGTGCTATCGTACATCCACGTTTATGGAGACTTCAACCCACGAAGGGTAACGGTTGCGCGAGTCCACGGAGGGCTCCACCCACGAAGGGTCCACGAAGAAGCAACCTTGTCTATCCCACCATGGCCGTCGCCCATGAAGGACTTGCCTCACTAGCGGTAGATCTTCATGAAGTAGGCGATCTCCTTGCCCTTACAAACTCCTTGGTCCAACTCCACAATCTTGTCGGAGGCTCCCAAGTGACACCTAGCCAATCTAGGAGACACCACTCTCCAAGAAGTAACAAATGGTGTGTTGATGATGAACTCCTTGCTCTTGTGTTTCAAATGATAGTCTCCCCAACACTCAACTCTCTCTCTCAGGATTTGGATTTGCTGGAAAGAAGATTTGAGTGGAAAGCAACTTGGGGAAGGCTAGAGATCAAGATTCATATGGTAGGAATGGAATATCTTGGCCTCAACACAAGTGTAGGTGGTTCTCTCTCAGAAAATGTGTATTGGAAGTGTAGGTTCGTTCTGATGGCTCTCTCCATGAATGAATAGGAGGTGGAGGGGTATATATAGCCTCCACACAAGATCTAACCGTTACACACAACTTACCAATCTTGGTGGGACCGAATTGAAAAACTCGGTCGGACCGATTCAACAAATCTAGTGACCGTTAGGATTTTCGGTGGGACCGATATGCAACTCGGTAGGACCGATATGGTTAGGGTTAGGGCATAACGTAATCTAGGTGAGACCGATTACCCAAATTCGGTGAGACCGATTTTGGTAATAAGCTAACCACAGAGTTGGTCAGGCAAACTCGGTGATACCGATTACACAAACTCGGTGGGACCGATTTTGGTAATAAGCTAACCAGAGAGTTTGCATTGTAATCTCGGTAGTACCGATTACTCAAATTCGGTTAGACCGATTTTGGTAATGAATATACACAGAGAGATTACAACCCCATCTCGGTGAGACCGAGATCCCTATCGGTGAGACCGATTTGCCTAGGGTTTGTGGCAGTGGCTATGACATCTAAACTCGGTGGCGCCGGATAGGAAGAATCGATAGGGCCGAGTTAGACTTTTGGTTTAGGTCATATGTGGATGTGAGAAAGTAGTTGATGGCTTTGGAGCATATCACTAAGCATTTTGAGCAAGAACCTCATTAAGCAACACCTCATCCCCTCTTGATAGTATTGACTTTTCCTATAGACTCAATGTGATCTTGGATCACTAAAATATAAAATGTAGAGTCTTGTGCTTGAAGCTTGAGCCAATCCTTTGTCCTTAGCATCTTGAAGGGGTTCCACATCCTTTAGTCCATGCCACTTCATTGTTGAACTTATCTGAAACATACTAGGTAAAGGTGTTAGTCCAACAAGAGATATGTTGACATTAATTACCAAAATCACCCAGGGAGCACTTGTGCTTTCAATGTCCCCCTTTTTGGTAATTGATGACAACATACATCAAAGCTTTAGATAAGGATATAGAGAATAGCAAGTAAAGCTTTGGAAAGACATGTAACATGCATAGACTCCCCCTACATGTATGCAATCATGTGAATATGGAATATAGGAGCATGTGAATGCATAAACATGACAGAGTAAGCAATGTGTTACATGTATCTTGGATATATGGATCAGAGCAAATGATGTGATATGAGAAATGTACCTTCATGCTCATGAGTCCTTATTGCAAACAGTATGTACATCAGCAAGAATTCCTCATACACATGATTGTGAAGCATATACTTACCTTGTGGTCTTGAGTTGGCTAAGGATGGGATGAACCTGCGTAAACAAGGTTAGATAACACAGATACACCTACTAGCCAGAGCAAATAAAAGAAAACACAAGAGTACCAAGACTGGGATGACATGTAGAGTGAGTACTAAGTATCACATTGGATATAGACATGTCCCCAAGGTAAAGATATGCAAAGAAATAAGAGATTTCCTTCCCTTAGATGTCTTGCTCCCCCTGAATCTTGCATGGGATATTGGGAGAAGATAGGGAAAGAAAATCAGAGAAAAAGAAAAGAAACAACGGAGCTTGAGCTAATGCAGGCAATCAAGCAAATATGAACATGTCTTTCCCCTCTTAAAGACATGTGACTTCTCTCCTCTTGAACACATCTGGGGTCTTTAATGATATTACTTTCTCCTTGTTGAGAAACTCTCTCCCCCTGAGTATTCTCTCTTTCTCCCCCTATATGAAAGATTAAGCTTTCATGTGATCTCTCTCCCCCTTTGACATCAATTTCCAGGAAGGGTACTTCTGGACATGTGATACAAATGGGTTGGTCCTTGAGTCACAGAGGAAAGCAGCATGTCTAATATGATGCTGGTAGAGGACTAGAATCATTGAGTGGAGCTGGAGCAAAAGAATGCAGGAATAAGTGGCAAGCTGGTTTTCCTGTGGTGAAATCGGCGACACCGAGTTGCATGGTTCGGTTGTATCGAGCAAATTCAGTTGGACCGAAGGCATCAGACTGGTGAGGCCGAGTTCATTGCAGAGAAAACACTTGTCACCTCAGCTCACTAGACAAATAAGACCTCACAAGGATATGCAAGGAATTAGCTGAAAGATTTGCAATGAATTGGATGCAGAGAATGCAGAACAAAAATAAAAGAAAAGAGAAGAAACAAAAAGGGTCTAGATGAAGTTTTTTTTTGAAGAGGGAAACAAATATGCAAGAGACAAATGCAGAAGGAAACACAAGAGAACTTCATCTAGAATTGGGCGGTGGCAAAGTCACCTATGTTAGAGTATATTGACTTAGGAGTCAAGTGAGATCACTTGATCATAGGTCATACTCATCGTTTAAGCTCAAAATGGGGTTGGCATTTTTCGTTAAAGAATCTTGCTGTATTCACATCTTGTCGAGTTGCTTTGACTCATGACTTGGAGTAAAGCTTCTCTAAGATGGAATAACATACCTTGGGTGGTGGTCTTGATCATGATCATGTAGTTGAACTTGTGTGGATTGCTCAAGGTTGATGTAGCTCATCAAGAGTTAGGAGCACCACTTGGAATTGGAGTTCATCTACCTACATGGCTTAGTTTTTGAAAGGAAGAACACTTGTGTATCCAAATTGACAATCATGAAGTTCAATAATAAATTTGTCAAAGGATATGTTTGAATGGTTTGGTGCTTCCTTGTCTTCAACCACCATTGTGTAGAGACTTGGTGATGTAGAGATTGCTCAAGATGTGAGTGAGTTGCAATCTTCTAACGCCCCGGATCCGATGCGTCAGGTGTCTTCCAGTTATTCGCCATCTTTGCCATGTCATTTGCTTGCGTGTTGCATTTTATCATGTCATCATGTGCATTTCATTTTGCATACGTGTTCGTCTCATGCATCCGAGCATTTTCCCCGTTGTCCGTTTTGCAATCCGGCACTCCTATGTCTCCCGGCGCCTTCTTTTACCTCTTTTCGTGTGCGGGTGTTAAACGGTCTTGGAATGGACCGAGGTTTGTCAAGCGGCCTTGGTATAGCACCGGTAGATCGCCTGTCAAGTTTCGTGCCATTTGGAGGTCGTTTGGTACTCCAACGGTTAACCGGGTAACCGTAAAAGCCCTCTTTGTCTTGCAGCCCAACACCCTTCCAAAGTGGCCCAAAACCCAGCAAACTCCCCTCCATGCTCTCTGCCTCGCCTCGAAGTCCGTGCAAACTGGAGGTTGACTTTCCCCCTCCTTGATTTCTTCCAAGTCCCCGAGATTTGCACATTATCATGCCATATTCATCATGCCATAACTCTCTGCATATTGCTCCGTTTCGTGCGTGTAATATGTCAAATTGTTCGTCTCGACGAGTACATCATTTCATTCCATTGCATCATGTGCATTTGAGTCCATATTGATGCCCGAAATGCTGTTAGAAGAGGGCTATGTGATGTTAGTTTCTGATTCTTATCAGAACATGCACTTTTGTCATTTTTGCCATGATTGATGTGTGCACCCTATGAACTTGAGTCCTACATGTGTTTTGTAATATGCCATTCCATCTTTACAGGGGTGTATGCCATGTATTTTTGTGATCTCTGTGGTGACTAGCACAAGCATGCAAACTAGGCTTCATGATGTTGCTGATTTCAGCCCCTGTTCTGCTGATATTTTTATGCCATGTAAACTTGATGCTACCGAGAGTTCCATGCTTATTTTGAGATACTTCAGTAAGGATGTTTATAACATATGGTTATTCTCTATCCATCCATGCCCTTGTTTGCAATTATGGAGTGCCATAGCTTGAGTCAATCGAGCTCTACTTTTGCTATAAAATGTTTCCTGGCAGGTTGTTTACATGTTATTCAATTTTGCCAAGGTTGTTGTAGTTGATCCTTGCATGCTATGATGTTGTTCTTGCCATGTATAGCTTCTATGCCATGTCTTCTTACTGTGAGTTGCCTTGCCATGCCATTTATTGCTCTGTGGTGAGTGGTTCAAGCTCACCAACATGCCTACTTATTGTTGTTCCTGCCATGTATGAATCTGTAATATAACTTGCCATGTTTACATGGGTGCCATCATATTTTCTGATCCTTTTTGGCTCATGGTCAGTAAGGAACTCTTGTTCTATGCATTTAGTAGTGTCATGCCATGCCTTTGTTTTCCATGATAAGTTCATGTAACATGATGTTTGATAGCTCTAAACATTGCAACCTGATGTTATTTCCTGATAAGTCTGAAACTGTTATTATTTGCAATCTTGCCATGTGTTTTTGAGCATGTTCTAGTGATTTATGGAGATAGCTCAGTGTTCATGTTTTGTCATGCTTTACCTATACATCATGCCCATGCCTTTTGTTTTCTTGTTGAGGTCCTGTAGCATGTTGTTTTGATGCTTGCAATATGCCTAGTTGCTGTTTTGGACAGATTGTTGTCATGTCTTGTATAGTGTGTATGTGTTGAACCGTTGCTCCGTTTTGAGTGTGCTCTATATGAAACTTGCTTGGTATTGCATGTAGTTTCATATTATCATGTTGCATCCTTGTTTTGAGGTGTTTTCTTGATGTTTGGATGCATTTTGCATCAATGACATGTTTATCTTGTTTTGCTCATATCTTCTAGGCCGTAGCTCCAAATCTAATGAACTTTATATGTAACTTGACTAGAATCTCGTTTGGATCATCTTGGTGCATTTTAACTTTCTGTTTAACAACTTGAACATAAAGTTATTCAGATCTGGACCAATTTCGAAATTTGCATATGAGGACTTACCGGAATTGTTATATGTTGTTTCCGGCCTCATTTAAACTTGCTTTGATGTGCTGCTCTTTTTTGCATCATCTCTTGCCATGAGTAGCTTCATGTAGTCTTGTCATGCATCATGCTTGTTTGTGCATCATGCCTTGTTCATGCGTGGTGTGTTTACCTTGTTGTGTGCTTCTTCTTGTTAGTTCCTGTTTCGTTGCGATCGTGAGGATTCGTTCGTCTACGCTTGGTTCGGCTTCATCCGTTCGTCTTCTTCATGGACCCGTTATTCTTCCTTGCGGGATTACAGGCAAGATGACCGCTACCCTGGATCTCACTACTATCTTTGCTATGCTAGTTGCTTCGTTCTATCGCTATGCTGCCTTACCTACCACTTGCTGCTCAAGCCTCCCAAATTGCCATGTCAGCCTCTAACCTTTTGCACCCTTCCTAGCAAACCGTTGTTTGGCTATGTTACCGCTTTGCTCAGCCCTCTTATAGCGTTGTTAGTTGCGGTGAAGATGAAGTTTGTTCCTTGTTGGAACATGGAGATGTTGTTCCTTGTTGGAACATGTTTACTTGTTGGGATATCACAATATATCTTATTTAATTAATGCATCTATATACTTGGTAAAGGGTGGAAGGCTCGGCCTTATGCCTTGTGTTTTGTTCCACTCTTGCCGCCCTAGTTTCCGTCATATCGGTATTATGTTTCCGGATTTTGCGTCCCTAACGCGGTCGGGTGATTTATGGGACCCCCTTGACAGTTCACTTTGAATAAGACTCTTCCAGCAAGGCCCAACATTGGTTTTAACATTTGCCTCAGCTAGCCCTTTTTCCCTTGGGTTTCCGGAGCCCAAGGGTCATCTTTATTTTAGCCCCCGGCGGTGCTTCTCTAAGTGCTGGCCTGAACCGAAGCTACTGCAGGGCCCCTCGAGCAACTCGAGGTCTGGTTTTACTCGTAGCTAGTCTCATCCGGTGTTGCCACGAGAACGAGATATGTGCAGCTCCTATCGGGATTGTCGGCGCATTAGGCGGCTTTGCTGGTCTTGTTTTATTCTTTGTCGAAATGTCTTGTAGCCGGATTCCGAGACTGATCGGGTCTTCCGGGAGAAGGAATATCCTTCGTTGATCGCGAGAGCTTATCATGGGCTAAGTTGGGACACCCTGCAGGTATAAACTTTCGAGCCATGCCCGCGGTTATGTGGCAGATGGTAATTTGTTAATATCCGGTTGTAGTAAACTTGAAGTAAACTCTTCTAAAATACACCAACCGTAAAGCGTAACCATGAGTGTCTCTTTTGGGGTTGATCGAGAGGAGAACACGGTTTCGGGTTATGTCGGCGTAAGTAGGAGTTCAGGATCACTTCTTGATCATTACTAGTTGACGACCGTTCCTTTGTTTCTCTTCTCGCTCTCATTTGCGTATGTTAGCCACCATTTATGCTTAGTCGCTGCTGCAACCTCACCACTTTACCCCTTCCTTTCCCATTTAAGCTTTGCTAGTCTTGATACCCATGGTAATGGGATTGCTGAGTCCTCGTGGCTCACAGATTACTACAGCACCAGTTGCGGTACAGGTTTGCGATGATCATGGCCGAGAGCGACGTTTGCTTGTATTGGAGTTCTTCTTACGCTTCTTCTTGATCGGGGATAGGTTCGGTCGGCAGCCCGGGCTAGCAGGGTGGTTGTCGTTTGAGCTTCTGTTTATGTTTCATCCGTAGTCGGATGTTGTTCTTGTATATGATGTTGATGTATTCTTGTGGCATTCGTGCCTTATGTATGTATCCCCATCTATTATGTAATGTTGATGTAATGATATCCACCTTGCAAAAGCGTTTCAATATGCGGGTCTATCCTTGGTGGGACCTTCGAGTTCCTTTTGGATAGGGTCGCATATTGGGCGTGACAAGTTGGTATCAGAGCCTCGACCAACCCTAGGAGCCCCCTTGATTGATCGTGTAGTTTGGCCGTTGTTGAGTCTAGAAGAAAACTGATTTCTGAGTCTAGTTATATCGGACGGTAGGAATTCTTTTACTCCTCCGCCTTTCGCTCAGCCTCGTGAGGAATCTTGACGTAGGTGTTTTGGAACTACTCCTCTTCCCGTTCAAATTTTTCTTTAGGATCGCGCGGTTAGTTTTCGTTCGTTGTCCATCCTCTTTTATCCGGCGCATCTCTCGTCAAGTCGACTCAAACCTCTTTGTCTTTTGGGAGATCAATCCTCAGCTCTTTTCAATCGATGTTGTTTCTCCATCTGAAGTTGTCCTTGTTTTTCCCACCCGCCCACCCCTTTTTTCTTCTCGGAACCGGAGTCCGTAATCGAGTATCCATCCCACTCGTGCGAAGTCTTTGCTTTCTTTCCTCAATGATTTCAACTGGTGTTTTCTCTTCAAGATATTCGTCGGTTTCCCCTTCCAAGTTGTCTTTGTTTTCCCGCCCTCCCACCCTTTCTTCTTACCGGAGTTTGAGTCTTTTCGACCATCAATTTCATTCGTGTGGAGCCTCTTCATCCTTCCCTCAATCATTTTAACCGGTGAATTCTCATCTCGTTCGTCATTCTTCATCCCTTTTTCTTTTTCCTGTGGATTCAATTCAAGTTTTTCGTTGCCGATCGTATTTTTTCCCTCAGCTCAAATATTTCCATTTGCTCGTTCGCCACTCGCCAGTTTATCATTCCGGAGTTCCGAAGACATCTCAGGAGATTCGTCTGTGTTCCAATTAATTCGAGGTTGTCAGCTCATTCAAATATTTCAATCGTTCCGGTGCATCATCTATCTCTTCAACAATCCTTTCCAACGGTGTTTTCTTTTAGTGGGCCCTAACCCACAGGTCTTTTCCCAGGATCTTACCTGAATCTTCTATTTCCCCGGAGCTATTCTCAATTCTTTTCAAGTGTGACGTAAGAATGGATTCCATCAGCCACATGCCTTTTCCAAGATCAATTTCAAATCATTTCATTGTTGGCTCAACCTTTTCGGTTTTTCATTCTTCCGGAGTATCTCATTAATTTTGGTGATGTTTATCGTCGTCATTTGAAGACCGAAGAAGAGTTTTCCTCTAAATCTTGTCCATTCTCTCGAAGATTCATGGTTCTAGCTTCATGCTATCCTCTTGAATTATTCCGTTTGTCAGATATTGTTTTCACCCATTCGGAATATTTCAGGAGTTGCTTTTCTATTCCGATCATCCGGAGGCCATCTTTTCGGAATATCTCTCCATTCTAAGTTTTTCAAATTCGTTCTCCAATTATTCCATATTCGTGCCCCTTCGTTCGTCTCAATATTCTTCCGGTGCTTCGTTCAAGTATTCTTCTATCAGTTCACGATCTCTTTGTTCTCTTGCATTTTAATTCCCTCAAGTATCTCCGTGCTTCTCTAATTCTTTCCGGTGATTCTTTCTCTTTCATCAGTCATTTCCGAATTCTTACGGTGGTTCGTTCAAGATTATTTTCCTTGTTTATCATTTTAATCCATTCCTTCTTCCAATTCTACCGGTGGTTCATGAAGACCTTCTCAAGTTTTGTGCTATCCCTTCTCAATCCTTTTTTTTCAAGAAGAATAAGTAGTATGCGGAAACCCATTGTTTGTCATCAATTTAATTTGATGAAGGATAAGCATACAATAAATCTTATTCTTATTTCATCCAAGTGAGTAATCCCTTCCTTTGGAGTTTGTTCTTGTTGAATAAATTCTAGTTCCAAGTGTTTTCATCTTTTCCTCTTCGGAGTTCAAAGCTTCCTCGGCTATTTCGTCGGAACCCCCATCTAAATCAACGCAAGGCTTTAGTCTTATTCTTTCCTCCTTCATTCTATCTCATCACCTTTTGTTACCGGAGTTCTTCATGGTGGTTCTTCAAGATTTAATTCTTTCTTCAAGAGTTCATCAAGATTTTGTTGCTGGAGTTCAAGTATCTTTTCTTCCTGCATCTTGAAGTGCAATTAATTCTCCATATTCTTCTGAAGTGGAGTTTTGCATTTCTTCGTTCTTCTAACCTATCCAATCATTTCCGTTTGTGGCCGGTTATCACCTCATAATTTCTGAGATGTTATCCATAAGTCCACAACAAGCTTATTCTTTTCGTTGTTGATTCTCTCAACAATTTCGTTCAACCCTTCCTTCTAAGCTCATTTCATTCCACTCTTTTAATTCTTCCGGAGGCATTGCGTTGTTTATCTCGTCAAGTGTCATTCCATCTTCTGAAGCTCATGTTCTATTCTTTCCTTGTTCAACCGAAGTGCTGCCTAAATCCTTTCAGTCTTATCCGTTTCTTTTCTCGTCGTTCCTCTCTTCTTATCGAGTGCTCTCGATTCTTTGCTTCTTATCTTGAGTTCTTGTTTCGCCTCTTCCTTTTTCTCTTCCGTCTCGGTCCTAAGATCTCGGGACGAGATCTCTTGTTAGTGGAGGAGTGTTGTAACGCCCCGGATCCGATGCGCCAGGTGTCTTCCAGTTATTCGCCGTCTTTGCCATGTCATTTGCTTGCGTGTTGCATTTTATCATGTCATCATGTGCATTTCATTTTGCATACGTGTTCGTCTCATGCATCCGAGCATTTTACCAGTTGTCCGTTTTGCAATCCGGCACTCCTATGTCTCCCGGCGCCCTCTTTTACCTCTTTTCGTGTGCGGGTGTTAAACGGTCTCGGAATGGACCGAGGTTTGTCAAGCGGCCTTGGTATAGCACTGGTAGACCGCCTGTCAAGTTTCGTGCCATTTGGAGGTCGTTTGGTACTCAACCGGTTAACCGGGTAACCGTAAAAGCCCTCTTTGTCTTGCAGCCCAACACCCTTCCAAAGTGGCCCAAAACCCAGCAAACTCCCCTCCATGCTCTCCGCCTCGCCTCGAAGTCCGTGCAAACTGGAGGTTGACTTTCCCCCTCCTCGATTTCTTCCAAGTCCCCGAGATTTGCACATTATCATGCCATATTCATCATGCCATAACTCTCTGCATATTGCTCCGTTTCGTGCGTGTAATATGTCAAATTGTTCGTCTCGACGAGTACATCATTTCATTCCATTGCATCATGTGCATTTGAGTACATCTTGATGCCCTAAATGCTGTTAGAAGAGGGCTATGTGATGTTAGTTTCTGATTCTTATCAGAACATGCACTTTTGTCATTTTTGCCATGATTGATGTGTGCACCCTATGAACTTGAGTCCTACATGTGTTTTGTAATATGTCATGCCATCTTTACAGGGGTGTATGCCATGTATTTTTGTGATCTCTGTGGTGACTAGCACAAGCATGCAAACTAGGCTTCATGATGTTGCTGATTTCAGCCCCTGTTCTGCTGATATTTTTATGCCATGTAAACTTGATGCTACCGAGAGATCCATGCTTATTTTGAGATACTTCAGTGAGGATGTTTATAACATATGGTTATTCTCTATCCATCCATGCCCTTGTTTGCAATTATGGAGTGCCATAGCTTGAGTCAATCGAGCTCTACTTTTGCTATAAAATGTTTCCTGGCAGGTTGTTTACATGTTATTCAATTTTGCCAAGGTTGTTGTAGTTGATCCTTGCATGCTATGATGTTGTTCTTGCCATGTATAGCTTCTATGCCATGTCTTCTTACTGTGAGTTGCCTTGCCATGCCATCTATTGCTCTGTGGTGAGTGGTTCAAGCTCACCAACATGCCTACTTATTGTTGTTCCTGCCATGTATGAATCTGTAATATAACTTGCCATGTTTACATGGGTGCCATCATATTTTCTGATCCTTTTTGGCTCATGGTCAGTAAGGAACTCTTGTTCTATGCATTTAGTAGTGTCATGCCATGCCTTTGTTTTCCATGATAAGTTCATGTAACATGATGTTTGATAGCTCTAAACATTGCAACCTGATGTTATTTCCTGATAAGTCTGAAACTGTTATTATTTGCAATCTTGCCATGTGTTTTTGAGCATGTTCTAGTGATTTATGGAGATAGCTCAGTGTTCATGTTTTGTCACGCTTTACCTGTACATCATGCCCATGCCTTTTGTTTTCTTGTTGAGGTCCTGTAGCATGTTGTTTTGATGCTTGCAATATGCCTAGTTGCTGTTTTGGACAGATTGTTGTCATGTCTTGTATAGTGTGTATGTGTTGAACCGTTGCTCCGTTTTGAGTGTGCTCTATATGAAACTTGCTTGTTATTGCATGTAGTTTCATATTATCATGTTGCATCCTTGTTTTGAGGTGTTTGCTTGATGTTTGGATGCATTTTGCATCAATGACATGTTTATCTTGTTTTGCTCATATCTTCTAGGCCGTAGCTCCAAATCTAATGAACTTTATATGTAACTTGACTAGAATCTCGTGTAGATCATCTTGGTGCATTTTAACTTGCTGTTTAACAACTTGAACATAAAGTTATTCAGATCTGGACCAATTTCGAAATTTGCATATGAGGACTTACCGGAATTGTTATATGTTGTTTCCGGCCTCATTTAAACTTGCTTTGATGTGTTGCTCTTGTTTGCGTCATCTCTTGCCATGAGTAGCTTCATGTAGTCTTGTCATGCATCATGCTTGTTTGTGCATCATGCCTTGTTCATGCGTGGTGTGTTTACCATGTTGTGTGCTTCTTCTTGTTAGTTCCTGTTTCGTTGCGATCGTGAGGATTCGTTCGTCTACGCTTGGTTCGGCTTCATTCGTTCGTCTTCTTCATGGACTCGTTTTTCTTCCTTGCGGGATTACAGGCAAGATGACCGCTACCCTGGATCTCACTACTATCTTTGCTATGCTAGTTGCTTCGTTCTGTCGCTATGCTGCCTTACCTACCACTTGCTGCTCAAGCCTCCCAAATTGCCATGTCAGCCTCTAACCTTTTGCACCCTTCCTAGCAAACCGTTGTTTGGCTATGTTACCGCTTTGCTCAGCCCCTCTTATAGCGTTGTTAGTTGCAGGTGAAGATGAAGTTTGTTCCTTGTTGGAACATGGAGATGTTGTTCCTTGTTGGAACATGTTTACTTGTTGGGATATCACAATATATCTTATTTAATTAATGCATCTATATACTTGGTAAAGGGTGGAAGGCTCGGCCTTATGCCTGGTGTTTTGTTCCACTCTTGCCGCCTAGTTTCCGTCATATCGGTATTATGTTCCCGGATTTTGCGTCCCTAACGCTGTCGGGTGATTTACGGACCCCTTGACAGTTCACTTTGAATAAGACTCTTCAAAGAAGGCCCAACATTGGTTTTACCATTTGCCTCACCTAGCCCTTTTTCCCTTGGGTTTAGGAGCCCAAGGGTCATCTTTATTTTAGCCCCCGGCCGGTGCTTCTCTAAGTGCTGGCTTGAACCGAGCTGCTGCAGGGCCCCTCGAGCAACTCGAGGTCTGGTTTTACTCGTAGCTAGTCTCATCCAAAGGTTGCCACGAGAACGAGATATGTGCAGCTCCTATCGGGATTGTCGGCGCATCGGGCGGCTTTGCTGGTCTTGTTTTATTGCTGTCGAAATGTCTTGTAGCCGGGATTCCGAGACTGATCGGGTCTTCCCGGGGAGAAGGAATATCCTTCGTTGATCGCGAGAGCTTATCATGGGCTAAGTTGGGACACCCCTGCAGGGTATAGACTTTCCAGAGCCGTGCCCGCGGTTATGTGGCAGATGGGAATTTGTTAATATCCGGTTGTAGTAAACTTGAAGTAAACTCTTCTAAAATACACCAACTGTTGAGGATACAGCTACGGAGTGTGAACCGCCCCGGAGGGGCCGGTTTTCCCTCGTGCGTAATCCAGGCCCATATGGAGGCCTGGAGCCCAGAAGGGAATTAAGATCCATACGTGTAAACCGTCCTAATACTGTAACTTGTATTGTAAGTCAAGAAAGGAGAGACCAAACCGGACTCCTTTATGAGCCGGATTGGGATTCTGTAAGCCGGCCGGGCGTTAACCCGTGTATATAAGGGGACGACCCGGCGGCGAGTTAGGGATAGGAGATTCGAGGCCAAGGCAAAGCTATTGCTCCCTAGTCGCCGAATCATATCAATCAACCACAACTGGACGTAGGTCTTTACCTTCATCGAAGGGGCCGAACCAGTATAATTCCCGTGTCTTGAGACCGCATTAACCCCTCTAGGTAACCCGTACGATGGCCCTGCGACTAAGTCCCTTCATGAGGACATCTGCCGTGACAATTCCACGACAGTTGGCGCCCACCGTGGGGCTATCGCACGATGGTTTGATGATCTTAGAGGGCAAGTTCGAAGGACTCGAAGGCTATGCAGTGGGCCGGATGACTAAGAGTCGTCGCGGCAAACTCTACATCGACGATGCGGACTGGGGCCCCGAGGCCGGCTCAGTTGAGTACGGGTACCGGGTCCCCTTTGGCGGCATACACGTGTTCATCGGCAAGATCGGCCAGGCAGGGCCTGGGCCGGACATCTGCACCGCCCTCGTCGAGACGGCTCAGCGGGCGAAGAAGAGTCCTGCCCTGGCCAAACCGGCGGTCAAGCATGTTTTCGTGGGAGTCGTCCACGGAGGTTACGAGCGGATCTGCATCGGTGATTTAAACCGTCGTTTACTCTGGCGACGAGTCGTCGGCCGGAGAAACTGAGTCTTTATACCAGCTGCAGGATGGCCAGATCGGGGGCTGCTCCGACGGTGAGAGCATTCCGGACCCCTTCGCTCTACCCAATCGGGTCGGGGTCTTCATGGCCGGCACGCAGGAGGCGCTTCACTCTTCGGTCGCGGCGCCCCTGGTCGCCGGTTCAACAGCTGTGCCAGCAGCCGGGGAAGGAGGCCCCGTGCGCCCGCCGGCTCAAGTTTTGTCAGAGCTTTTCGACGCGTTAGCTGTGCTCCTGGCGGAGGCTAATCCGCCGGATCAGGATTTCCACAACGCGGAGATTGCGAAGGTGAGGGGACAGATCACCAACGCTAAAGCGGACTTGGCAGCCGCGGACGAAAGGATGGCAGCGGAACGGGCCGCTTTGGATGCACAGGCTTATAGGCTCAGGCTGGACCAGAGCGCGGCACAGGAAGTCATGAAAAGGAAGTACAGGTCCCGCTTACCTTCCGTTTTTGAGGGAAGGGAGCTTTTCAACACCCCAGGGGCAGGGACCAGTAATCCGCCGCCATTGGTAAACCGGCCAGAGGCACCCGGGACGGCCGCCCCGGTTCAGCCCCGGATGATAGATCTACCTCGCCATCATACCGGCGCACCCCAGACCGTACAGACACCTCCGGGTCATTACTCCAACCCAATGGATAACCTCGTAGCGGCTGCGACACGGTTAGAGGCAATCCCAATTGAAGGCGATTCACCACAGGCAGTGGAGACACGCCGGGTCAAGGAACTCCTCAGGACGGCCTTGGCTCAGCAAGAAGCGTACTCGTACAGTCGAGATAGGATCCATTCCACCCCCCGCCCGAGTCGGAGCTGCGGCCGACGCATTGATGAACCGGCCGTATCGAGCAATGCACAGCGTGGACCGCCCCGCGGCAACAATCCGGCAGGCGGCTTTGAGGATGCTCAAGTGGTAGTGGACCGCGCCAGGGCACGTAGGGAGGCCGGATTAGCGGCACAAGCGGAGGATCATCCGCCCGTGCCGGTTCGACCAACCATCTTCGAGCCGGGGGTCACGTCTGGCTCTCTGGGGGTACCTTGCCTCGTCCCAGCTTTACGCAACGTGCGCTTGCCCAAGGATTTTAAGGGGCCACGCAAGGTGCCCAACTATACTGCCGACTTGGCTCCAGAGGCATGGATAGAAAGCTACGAGATGGCCATGGAGATGCTGGATGTGGATGAAGCAGCATGTGCAAAATACTTCACAATGATGCTGGAAGGTACTGCCCGGACCTGGTTGAAAAACTTGCCGCCTGACTCTATCAGCTCGTGGACGCAGTTGAGAACCCGCTTCATCCAAAATTTCAAGGACACCTGTAAACAGCCCATGTCGGTGGTGGATCTAGCGACTTGCGTCCAGGGGGACGGAGAGTCTACAACCCATTGGGTGCGCCGTGTCTCGGAAGTTTTACATTCTTCAGACCGGATAAACCCTGGGTCTGCGATCATGACCTTGGAAGCCAATTGCCGGTTCGAGCCGTTGAAGCTGAAGCTGGGTCGCATGAAGCGTTTTGTCATGATATGGGCACTTTAATGGGTGTTTTGGTAAAGTCGCTGATTACGATAGTACCAAGGATCCTGAATCGGAGAATGATGAAGCGGGGAAGGGAAAACAGAACGGCAATTCCGGAGCCAGCAGATCGATCGACAGGCAATGGAGGGCACAAGCGTAAAACAAGCGGCAACATGGGCTTTGTGGCCAACACCAACACACAGGACAAGGGTCAGCGGCGCCGGGCAGGCGATCAAACCGGGTGGTCACAATCCGGATCGTTTGAACTTCAGATAAATCAACCTTGTCCGAAGCACGGGACAAAGAGGCCGCGAACCACCTTTGGAAGGACTGTTATATTATGCAGGAGTTTAAGAACTCCAACTCTTTCCGGTATGATCAAGGGTCCGGCGGCGGTTCGAGGTCCGCCCGGATTCGGGAGGAAATTCGCCCGGGTTCGGCGGTAATCCGGGCGGCAAAGCAGTCGAGAATAATGAGGGTAATCGTATCGAGAACTAAGGGGCTACAATCAACAACAGCAGCGATCGGGTTATCGAGCAATCCAAAGCAGTTGAATGGTGGACAGTACCACGTCTTTACCACCAGCTTAGACCGACGAGACCGGAAACTTCAGAGGCGGGCGGTCAGTGTTGTTGAACCGGCTGCGCCGCATTACCTGCGCTGGTCCGAGCAGCCGATCGTGTGGAGCAGAGAGGACCATCCTCCTCGTGTTTACAATCCGGGTCAGTTAGCCCTGGTGGTGGCACCTCAGGTAGGCGGGTACAAGTTTACCAAAGTTCTTATGGATGGAGGAAGCAGCATTAACATCCTGTACTATGAAACTTTCCGACGGATGGGGTTGACAGATAGGCATCTTAGGCCGTCCAGTACAGTGTTTCATGGAGTGGTGCCTGGTAAGTCGGCATACCCGGTCGGTAAAATAGCTCTGGAGGTAACCTTCGGAGACGAGCATGACTCCAGAACAGAAACGTTGACATTTGAGGTGGCGAAAATTCAAAGCCCTTACCACGCACTCTTTGGGCGGCCGGCTTATGCTAAGTTCATGGCACGGCCCTGTTATGTCTACTTACAGCTGAAAATGCCGGGTCACAAAGGAACAATAACGGTTCACGGAGCCGCGGATCGCTCTGGAGTGCGAGGAAGGTGATGCGGCTTCGCAGAGTCGGTTTGTGCCACCGAGGAGCTAAAGTATTATAAGGATAATGTTGATCCGCAGATATGACCCCTTTGAAGAAGCCAACTACTGAGCATGATCCGGACTTGAAGTTCAAATCGGCGGTGAGACAAAGCTTGTTGATTTTGTGCCCATGAGTCATCCAAGCAGTTCACCATCAGCGCTAACCTGGATCCTAAATAGGAAGGCGCTCATCGAGTTCATCCGTGAGAATCGGGACATTTTGCATGGAAACCTTCCGACATGCCAGTGTACCGAGGAACTCGCTGAGCACACTCTTAATGTGGACCCAAAATACAAACCGTAAAACAGTTTGTTCGCGGTTTAACGAGGAAAGGCGCAAGGCCATTGGAGAAGAAGTCGCTAGACTTTTGGCAGCAGGGTTTATCGTTGAAGTCTTTCACCCAGAGTGGCTTGCTAATCCGGTGTTGGTCCTTAAGAAAATGGCACTTGGCGACGTATGCGTGGATTACAGATCTCAACAAAGCTTGTCCGCGGATCCTTTCGCCTCCCCGCATTGACCAGATCATTGATGCAACGGCGGGTTGTGAGCGTTTGAGTTTTCTGGATGCATATTCTGGTTATCATCAGATTAAGATGGCGGTTAAAGACCAGGAGAAGACTGCGTTTATCACCCCTTTTGGAGCTTTCTGCTATGTGTCCATGCCTTTTGGGCTCAAGAGTGCCCAAGCAACTTATCAGCGTTATGCATGTAATTGTTTGCATAAACAGATCGGCCGTAATGTGCACGCCTATGTGGATGATATCGTGGTGAAATCAAGGCAGAAGGAGACATTGATTGAAGATTTAAAGGAAACCTTTGACAACTTGCGGGTGTACAAGATGATGCTCAACCCGCCAAGTCGTCTTTGGTGTTCCGCGAGCAAGTTGTTGGGTTTTCTCGTGTCAAACCGGGGGATTGAAGCTAATCCGGAGAAGATTACGGCTATTACTTCCTTAGCTAAGCCAAAGTGCATCAATGATGTTCAGCGTTTGGCAGGCCGGATTGCTGCGCTAAGTCGGTTTATCAGTCGCCTCGGAGAGAAGGCTATCCCTTTATACCAGATGCTAAAGAAGACGGATCAATTAAATGCGAGCTCACCGCTTGGAGGCCTTGGAGGACCTAAAGCGGCGGTTATTAACCCGCTGTTCTTGCTGCCCCTGCTGACGAGGAGCCGCCTGTTATATGTTGTCGCTAATGCCGGGCAGTGAGTGTGGCCATTGTGGTGGAGCGCAAGGAGGCAGAGAAAGAGTATCCGTTCAGCGCCGATTTACTACATCAGCGAGGTTCTCATCGAGTCTAAACAAAGGTATCCGCATTGGCAGAAGCTGGTATATGGAGTCTTTATGGCAAGCCGGAAGCTGAAGCAATATTTCCAAGGGCACCCCATCACGGTGGTCAGCTCGGCTCCTTTAGGCGATATCATAATGAACCGGGAAGCAACTGGCCGGATTGCTAAGTGGGCTATAGAGCTTGGGCCACACGGTTTAAAGTACGTGCCCCGGACGGCCATAAAATCCCAGGCTCTTGTGGATTTCATTAATGATTGGACGGAGTTGCAAGCACCAGAAGAGAAGCCGGATCACACCTATTGGACCATCCATTTTGATGGGTCCAGGCAGTTGGAGGGCTCGGGGGCTGGAGTCGTATTAACTTCCCCACGAGGTGACAAGTTCTGTTATGTTCTCCGTCTAATGTTCCCTTGTACTAACAATGCAGCTGAGTATGAAGCTTTGCTCCATGGTCTCCGGATGGCCAAGGAAATGAATCTCAGCCGGGTCAAATGTTTTGGTGACTCGGACTTGGTGGCCCAGCAAGTATCCGGTACTTGGGACTCCAAAGATCCACTCATGGCTGCGTATCGACGAGAAGTGGATATCGTTGCAGGACATTTTAAGGGGTATCAGGTGGACCATGTGGATCGTCGAAAGAACGAGGCGGCTGATGCTTTGAGCCGGCTGGGTTCCCAGCGTAAACCGGTCCCGCCCAATGTTTTCCTTGACGTGCTGCACAAACCGTCAGTCAAGCTTCCTGATGAGATTGATTTGGCTATCCCTGATCCGGAGGCTCAATTGGTGGCGGCCTTGCGTATCGTTCCGGATTGGACGCTCCCTTATTTGGCATACATGAACCGGGGCGAGTTACCAGAGGATGAGACGTTGGCCCGGCAGATAGTTCGGCGGTCTAAGTCTATGACCATTGTTAATGGCGAGTTGCACCATCGCAGTGTGTCAGGGGTGTTTCAGCGTTGTGTGTCCCCTGAAGAGGGCTGTGAGATATTGCGAGAGATTCATGAAGGGGATTGTGGTCACCACGCCGGTTCAAAATCCCTGGTGGCCAAGGCATTCCGCCATGGTTTCTATTGGTTGACTGCCCATGCTGATGCAGAGGATCTAGTCGACGATGTGATGGTTGCCAAAAGTTCTCCAGAGGGGGCCCATTGGCCGGCCCAAGAATTGAGGATGATTCCAATTACTTGGCCGTTTGCGACTTGGGGGCTGGACATGGTTGGGCCTTTCAAAAGGTCCAAGGACAAAAAGACTCACCTGTTAGTAGCTGTAGATAAATTTACCAAGTGGGTCGAGGCAGAACCTGTTAGCAAGTGTGATGCAGCCACGGCGGTTCAGTTCATCAAACGGGTAATTTTCCGGTTTGGGTTTCCACACAGCATCATCACGGACAATGGCACCAATTTATCCAAGGGAGCTATGAAGGAATTTTGTGAACGAGAGCATATCCGGCTTGATGTTTCTTCTGTAGCCCACCCACAATCCAATGGTCAAGCGGAACGAGCTAATCAGGAAATTTTGAAGGGTATAAAGCCCCGGCTTATGGTCCCTTTAGAGAGGACGCCGGGTTGTTGGGTGGAAGAGCTACCGTCCGTGATATGGAGTATAAACACTACTCCCAACCGATCCACTGGATATACGCCGTTCTTTATGATCTATGGAGCGGAGGCGGTTCTTCCCAGTGATATCCGTCATGACTCGCCCCGAGTGGCAGCTTATGTTGAGGCAGATAGTGAGGCAGCACGACAAGATGATCTGGATCGATTGGATGAAGAGCGTGATATGGCAGCAGCTCGCTCGGCGGTTTACCAGCAAGATCTTCGTCGGTATCACAGCCGGCGGGTTAAAACCAGAACCTTTCAGGAAGGAGACTTGGTGCTGCGGCTCATTCAAGATCAGAAAGATATGCACAAGCTATCCCCACCTTGGGAAGGGCCTTTTGTGGTCAACAAGAATCTATACAACGGTTCCTACTATCTGATTGATGTTCGAGAGCGAAAGGATTCACGCACGTCAGAGGAAGAGACCAACAGGCCGTGGAACATTGCTCATCTTAGGCCTTACTATACCTGAGCCATTGGCTCCGCTTATGTACATATTAAGACAATGTATATATTTTCAAATAAAAGCAATAAACCGGATCCTCGGCTAAAGCGGGGTATCTGTTCTGTATAAACTTCCGGTTTGGGTACATGGAGATGCTGTTGTGAAGCGGCCTCCGGTTCAAACTTTAGCCTTGTTTACAGAAACTTTTGTCACTTGGGGGCTTGGTCGTATCCGAACCAATGCAATGCCTCTTGGCAGGCGAAAGCCACCAGATCATTTGGGGACATGGTCATGTCTGAACCAGTCACGCCTCTTGGTCGGCCTAAGGCCATAGAATCACTTGGGGGCTTTGGTCGAACCCGAACCATTGCAATGCCACTTGATCGGCATCATGCCACGAGTTCAGTTGGGGACCTGGCTGACTTGAACCATCGCTACACCGTATAGGGGGCTTGGTCCTGTCCGACCATGGTAACACCATCTGATCCGGTTCAGTATAGCCTTTTCTTACAAAACGATTCTTTCGCTGATTTTGCTTTTGTGGTTTTTGATACCAATCGTTTGGCTTTTGTCGGCCTTCTCAAACCGACACGTTTTTTAAACCGGATTTATGTTGTCGGTACGTTTTTGCGCTGGCGATTTTTTGTTCCGGTTTGATTTTACTGTTATACATCCCATTGTGGAGTAGCAGGGGGCTTATCATGCCCGGCACGATTTACACGGTAAATCGGTTTTATACACACCGAGATTACTTTCCTTTGACGGCGATGGTTTATAAGACCTCCGCTTCGGGATTGGCTAAAGCCAACTATGTGTCTAATGCTGGCAGGATTTACTACAAAAGCCAACGGATCAAGCACTGCCATGCAAAAGTTTACAGACTGAGGTTGTACCGGCATTGTTCAATAAAAGACACTTGCTATCTTATTACAAAGCCTTTAGAGGCCCGGCGTTTCACGCGGAGTTATGCCTTGAAGCTTTGGATATCACCCGGCTTGACGGATTACGCTGCTTCACCGGGTTGGCGCGAAGTCGAGGGGACGGCGCCTGGAATCGGTTCAGCTTCTTCCTCTTCCTCACCCACAGCCCGGAAGTCATTGGTAGACCAGTCAATCCGGGTTAAGGCCTGAAAGACAGCTTCTTCACTTATCAGTTCCGCCGGATCAATGTCAGGGGCGTAAGTGTGCTTACGGATTGGAGGGATCAGGCTCTGCACTTCCGGGATGACAAACTCCACCCGCTTGTTATTGGCATCATAAAAAGATCGGTGAACCTCCAGATTGGCTTCAGCGGCCAGTTGGCTCGCCAACGGACGAACTTCCTTTGTGATCCGCTTCAGGGTGTCGTTATCGAAGGCTTCACCGTTCTCTTGGGCGCTGGGAAACCCCTTAGCTATGTCAGCCGGATCAAGGTCCGCTATCCATGCCTTGGCACGTGTCGAGCGATGAAGGTGCCAGCCGGCGGCGGATCGCTTCATCTCTTCAAGCTGCCCGGAATCATCGACACCGGTCTAGCGTCTCTCGATCGAGAGATGGTGCCGTGTTGTCATATGAAGTGGCGCATATGACCGGCTGGCGCCGGTATATAGCTGCTCGATCGAGTGTACGAAGCCTTGAGCTTTTTCCGTGCGTCGGAGCCTGATGAGCAATACGTTTGCGCACCAGGTTTAGACAGCTCAAGTTAAACCGGCGGACGCGTGCTACACAGCATAGTCGGTATAAATTTGCTTACCAAAGATGGCAGAGGTCATGGCGTGCACTTGGCGTTTAAGTCCGGTCAGCTCTTCCGTCACGGTTTAAGGGCCGCCTCGGCTTCTTCGCCCGCTTTACTAAACCGGCCTTCTCGGCATCGATTGACCCGTTCGGTTTGTACCACTCTTTTAGCTGTTCCATGGTGGTCGTGGCGGTTTCAGCTCATCCTTGGCTTTGGTGGCTTCATTATTTGGGTTTCAGATTGGTTCGGAGATCTTTGAGTTGCACACCTGCCGTGTATTTCATTCGGTGACAAAGGAAGCAGGTTAGTAGTTTCATTATGCAAGTCCCAAGCTTAATACAAGTATTCAACTTGGCACTTGGGGGCTAATGGCTAGTTGATCTCAATTTTGCTATGAAGAGAAAAACACTTTAAGTCCCGGTTTAGCTTTGCAAGGTTAAACCGACCCTTGGGGGCTACTATGCAGTTAAAGATATGAGAGGTCAGTTACCTCATAACGGTCCTTCATGCGGTTTACTAGACCGGCTTCAAAGTCGCGGCTTGTGTAAAGCCGGTTCAGAAAACCGGAATGAAGCTCTTGGGCAGAGAAGTTATCATAAGCCGACATATCAGTCTTCCCCTTGTCTTTGCTCATAATGGTGGAACTGTCTTTGATGCTGTGTTTTGTTAAAGCGACTGGTTGGCTAGGAGCAGTGTAGCCAGTACCTGTCACAATAACTTCGTCATTTTCAGCGGTCTTGTTTGGGCTTGCCGTTGTCTTGCTTTGGCTTGGCGGTTCAACAGCCACGACTCGTTCGGCGGACGGATTTGATGGAACAGGTTGGGAAGTTTCCACTTGAACCTCCGGTTCAACCTCTAGCGGATCAGCAGAATCGTCTTTGTACAGTTCACCAGAGCTTTCCTTGGCAGCTTCAGGTTTTTCGTGTGTTTGTTCGGGGCGTTTCCGGACCAGCATCCAGGTAGGGTCAAGAGTTTTGCCTTCTTGCTCAAGCGAGCCTTGGTGCTGCAATAGTCGAGTCGGATCAAGACAAATTTATCGAGTAACGGTGAGTCGAATTGGCAAACAGTAATTACGCACCTCGGGCGATGTTCAGCGGAGGCGGTTGTGTGGTGGATGAACCGCCAGACGAGTTGGAAGAGGCCTGATAATTGGGTCGACGGATTGAGAGGACATCGGAAGAAACCTTTTAAGGGATAACGCTTTTCGGAGAGCAAGTCACCTCGGCGACGCTTCCGGATAGGTGTGTCCGTAAACCGCTGAAGTAACTGTTGGCCACTATGCCGGGTTGTACGACGCTCGTCAGCCTGTTGTGTCTTCAAGTTAAGATTTGGATTCAAGTAAGCACAGGAATGGTATTTTTTCACTTTCCGGACGGCGCGACGAATTCTCTTAACAGGCGCAAGATCGGATTCGGAAGAAAGTAAGATTACCTCAACAGGGTCGGCGTGGCTAGCTTCCGCATCATCCTGGGAAGAAAATTGTCAGTAAAAAGATTGTAAGAGGATTAAGCATGTGCAGGAAGAAGCACAAAGCGGCAAGCCGGTTTACCTCAGCATCTGATTCTTCGTCCTCCGCCGGATTAGAGGACTCGGCAGTCTTCTTCTTGCCCGTTTTCTTAGTAGCCTTTGACTTTACACGAGGCGCCCGAACCGGTTTGGTTCGTTTCCAGAAGGAGCTGTCGGCCTGAGAGGAGATAAAGGATTAACGTGCATTGACGGAGTATTAAGAGCGTGAAAGATAAAGAATAGAACTTACCGCCGGCGGTTTGTTGGTGGCACAGAATGGAGCCAATCCGGTGAGGCTGCAGACAGCGATTGGTTCATCAAGCATCTTCTTGACGATTTCGGTGACCTCCTGTTCGGTTATAGGCAGCTCGTGACGCCTTTGAGGATCTTTGAGGCTGCCGGTGTACTCGTGCATCAATCCGGGCCGGCGGCTTAGTGGCAAAACACCCCAAGAGACCCAGCAACGTACAAGATCTACGCCGGTTAAACCATTGGCCATTAGAGCCCGGAGCTTGATTATTTGCGGTGCGAAGTTTTTCCGTTCCGCGGCGGTTAAGCGGGAAGGCAGCGGATGAGTGTTGCTGAGCCGGTGGGAACGGTAACCCGGCAAGGGGTTTTCGTCAGCAGGGGCAGTGTTCCGGCAGTAGAACCAGGTTTGGTTCCATTCCTTTGGATGGCTGTGGTGCTTGGCGTGTGGGAAATCGGCTTCCTTCCTCTTCTGGATCGACACGCCACCCAGCTCTGTGTTCGGACCGTCAGAAAACTCTGTGCGGCGGTTCAGATGAAAAAAATCCCGGAACAACTCCACAGATGGTTCTTCTTGAAGATAGACTTCACAGAAGACTTGAAAGTTGCATATATTTGACACCGAATTTGGGCCGATGTCCTGAGGATGAAGCTGCAGACTGGCGAGGACATCCCGGAAAAATTTTGAACCGGGTGGACAAAACCCCCGGTCTAAGTGATGCATGAACACGATTACTTCTCCCGCTCGTGGCTCGGAGGAAACTCGCCTTCGGAACACGCCCGATGGAGGACACTTTTGGAGCCAAACCGCCAAGTGGTAACATAGCCGTTGAGCTGCGTCTCGGTGACTCGGACCGGACCCATTGCAAGCATAAAATTGAGGAGCCATTCCGGAAGATTAAAGCTGTGAAAGAAAGGAAGAAAACGGTTCACTATCAAACAAGTCAGGCGTTACAAATATTGTTGAACCGGCAGTTCAGAAGCGGCTTCCTGTCCGGTTTAACTAAGGACTAATGGAGGTTGGCCTGAAAAAGTTGTCAAGTATAGACGGAAACAGGTTTCCCATACAAAAGGAAATAATTTAGATCCACCAGGGTTCAGTAAAAGAAATTTTCTGCGACCTATACAGACCTCCTACAGCACAGAAAGGTTCAGGTATGTTAAAGTGCAAGATCTGAACAAAAGGGGAAAGTGTCTAGAATCGGTAAATGGCGAAAGCGACCGCTTGCACATGAGGCGGGAGCGCCGAGCCGAACGGCCATGGTGGAGCTGGTATGAAGGGTCGGCATGAATATTTATGAGCTAGGCGATGAGCCGAGTTTCCAAATGAGATCTAGGGTTCAAGATGACCTTACCTGTCGAACGGGAACCGCGGAGGAGCGCGCAACTCTGGTCAGGTCTGGTTGATGCAGCGGCCCGGCTGGGAGCGTCGGTCCAAGGTCGAAGACGGCGGCAGGAGCTTCGAGTTCGGCGGGTCGCGAGGAAGAAGAAGAGAGGAAGGAGAAGAAGAGAATGACCCGACCTGGTCTATTTATAAGGGGCCGGAGTAATCAATGGGCGCGAGAATTGAGGAGCCAAAAGCGGCGGAAGGTGCAGCGGCCGCCTCGATTCCCGGGATAGCCTTAATGAAGGGAATCTTACTGTTTAGATTTTTGTCCAAAATGACGTCAGGGGGCCCTGACACGAAGATCAGAGGATGACGTCACGGCGGTTCAAGCAGATGGCGGTTTACAAGGAAGATCAAGGGCTGCCTGAAGACGTGGAAGATTAACTGAACGGTTCAAGTCAATCTGGGGCCTAATGTTGAGGATACAGCTACGGTGTGAACCGCCCGAGGGGCCGGTTTACCTCGTCGTAATCCAGCCCATATGGAGGCCCGGAGCCCGAAGGAATTAAGATCCATACGTGTAAACCGTCCCTAATCTGTAACTTGTATTGTAAGTCAAGAAAGGAGAGACCAAACCGGACTCCTTTATGAGCCGGATTGGGATTCTGTAAACCGGACGGGCGTTAACCCGTGTATATAAGGGGACGACCCGGCGGCGAGTTAGGGATAGGAGATTCGAGGCCAAGGCAAAGCTATTGCTCCCTAGTCGCCGAATCATATCAATCAACCACAACTGGACGTAGGTCTTTACCTTCATCGAAGGGGCCGAACCAGTATAATTCCCGTGTCTTGAGACCGCATTAACCCCTCTAGGTAACCCGAACGATGGCCCTGCGACTAAGTCCCTTCATGAGGACATCTGCCGTGACAATTCCACGACACCAACCGTGTGCGTAACCGTGAGTGTCTCTTTTCGGGGTTGACCGAGAGGAGAACACGGTTTCTGGGTTATGTCTGACGTAAGTAGGAGTTCAGGATCACTTCTTGATCATTACTAGTTGACGACCGTTCCTTTGTTTCTCTTCTCGCTCTCATTTGCGTATGTTAGCCACCATTTATGCTTAGTCGCTGCCGCAACCTCACCACTTTACCCCTTCCTTTCCCATTTAAGCTTTGCTAGTCTTGATACCCATGGTAATGGGATTGCTGAGTCCTCGTGGCTCACAGATTACTACACCACCAGTTGCAGGTACAGGTTTGCGATGATCATGACGCGAGAGCGATGTTTGCTTGTATTGGAGTTCTTCTTCCGCTTCTTCTTCGATCGGGATAGGTTCGAGTGTCGGCAGCCCGGGCTAGCAGAGGTGGTTGTCGCTTGAGCTTGTTTATGTTTCATCCGTAGTCGGATGTTGTTCTTGTATATGATGTTGATGTATTCTTGTGGCATTCGTGCCTTATGTATGTATCCCCATCTATTATGTAATGTTGATGTAATGATATCCACCTTGCAAAAGCGTTTCAATATGCGGGTCTATCCTTGGTGGGACCTTCGAGTTCCTTTTGGATAGGGTCGCATATTGGGCGTGACAAATCTCATAGATTTGGATTCATCCAAGTACCTACAAGGGTTAGATAACACGCAAGGTGCAAATATATTCAAGACATAAGATTGTCATCATAAGAGAAATGTCAAGATTAGTCATAGGCTCATTCCTTGCATGTATTAAATGGAGTTCCTACTCCAAGTTTGAAGCATCAATGATGTTCAATTCACCTCTTAACCTGCAAAACACTCTCTCATCAAGCGGTTTGGTGAATATATCCGCCAATTGCTTATCGATGCGAACATGCTTAAGATTAATGTCCCCTTTGGCAACATGATCTCGAATGAAATGATGACGAACTTCAATGTGCTTAGTTCAAGAGTGTTGCACGAGATTGTGAGCAATCTTGATAGCACTTTCATTGTCACAAAGTAATGGTACATGTTTCACATATATCCCATAATCTTTAAGAGTTTGGGTCATCCAAAGTAATTGAGCACAACGTGAACCAGCGGCAAAGTATTCCGCTTCGGCGGTGGATAAGGATACCGAGTATTGTTTCTTGGAAGACCAAGATACAAGAGATCTACCAAGAAATTGACAAGTACCCGAAGTGGACTTTCTATCAACCTTGTCACCGGCATAGTCCGAGTCGGAGTAGCCAACAAGATCGAAAGAAGCCCTCTTTGGATACCAAATGCCAAAATTTGTTGTATGGATTAAGTATCTCACTATCCTTTTCACGGCCTTAAGATGACATTCTTTAGAAGCAGCTTGATATCGTGCACACATGCACACACTTAGCATAATATCGGGACGTGAAGCACATAGATATAACAATGAACCAATCATAGAGCGGTAAACTTTTTGATCAACCGGTTCACCATCTTTGGTCAAATCAAGATGTCCACTAGTAGGCATGGGTGTAGTCATACCTTTGCATTCTTGCATATTGAACTTCTTGAATAAGTCCTTGGTGTACTTTGTTTGAGAGACAAAGGTACCTTCCTTAGTTTGCTTGATTTGTAAGCCGAGAAATAATTTGAGTTCACTCATCATAGACATCTCAAACTTCTCCGACATTAGCTTTCCAAACTTTTCACTAAAATGAGGGTTAGTCGAATCAAATATAATATCATCAACATAAATTTGGCACACAAATAGTTCGCCATTAACCCTTTTTGTAAAAAGAGTAGAATCAATTTTACCAATTTCAAAGCCTTTTTCAATAAGGAACTTGGTCAAGCATTTATACCATGATCTAGGAGCTTGTTTAAGACCATAAAGGGCTTTGTGAAGTTTGTAGACATGATCAGGTTTCTTAGGATTGACAAAGCCGGGAGGTTGCTTAACATAAACTTCCTCCTCAATTTCACCATTTAGAAAAGCACTTTTAATGTCCATTTGGTACAAGGTGATATCATGGTGATTAGCATAAGCAAGTAAGATGCGAATGGACTCAAGTCTAGCAACGGGAGCATATTTCACACCATAGTCCATACCTTCGACTTGAGTGTAGCCTTGTGCGACGAGACGTGCTTTGTTGCGAACTACTTGTCCATCTTCATCTTGCTTGTTGCGAAACACCCATTTGGTACCGATGATGTTGTGGTTGTTGTCGGGCTTCTCAACCAATGTCCACACTTGATTTCTCTCAAAGTTGTGTAGCTCTTCATGCATGGCGTTTATCCAATCCGGATCTTCCAATGCTTCTTCAACCTTCATAGGTTCAATGCTAGAGATGAATGAATAGTGTTCACAAAAGTTAGCTAAACGAGTTTTAGAGCGAGTGATTCTCCCGGTTTGGATATCATTGTAGATTTTCTCGACGGGATGATCTTTAGCAATTCTTGCTCGAACTCGTGAAAGCTTTTGATCGGGTCTTGGTTGAACATCTTCTTCATCTTGTTCTTCTTCTTGGCCTTCTTCATTGTTGGCGTTGTTGTTCTCTTGTCGTGGTGGAGAGGGAGGTTGTTGACGTTCGTCTTTGTGCACTTCCTCGTTTTCTTCATCTTGGTGTGTCCCACTCGTGGATGCTTCCATATCAACTCTTGGTTCACCTTGTCTTGAGGTAGAAGCTTCCACTTGGACGGACGAGGTACTCTCCTTCACCTCCGTTGGACGAATCTTGCCAATAGACAAGTCTTGGATTGCTTCCGAGGGGTTTTTGTCTCCTACATCAATTGGCAATTGCTCTACTTGTGAGCCGTTAGATTCATCAAACTTCACATCTACCGTTTCTTCAACATTTCGGGTGAAATTGTTGTAGACACGGTATGTGTGAGAGTTTGAGCCATAACCAAGTAGGAAACCTTCATGAGACTTAGGAGCAAATTTAGAACGACGATGCTTATCAAGAATGTAGCACTTTGAGCCGAATACTTGAAAGTATCCAACTTGGGGTTTGTTACCGGTGAGAAGCTCATATGCCGTCTTGCCGAGTAACTTGTGAAGATATAAGCACTTTGTTGCATGACAATCTGTCTCAATTGCTTCTGCCCAAAAGTGCTTTGGCGTCTTGTACTCATCAAGCATCGTTCTTGCCATCTCAATAAGAGTCCGGTTCTTCCTCTCAACAACTCCATTTTGTTGAGGTGTGTACGTAGCCGAGAACTTGTGTGAAATACCTTCTTCGTCAAGAAAAGTATCCACATTTGCGTTCTTGAACTCCGTTCAGTTGTCGCTGCGAACCTTCTTGATCTTCACTTCAAATTGATTTTGGGCCTTCCTAGCGAAGTTTTTGAAGATCTTTTGTACCTGCGATTTATCATCGAGAAAGAATACCCACGTAAATCTTGAAAAATCATCAACTATAACTATACCAAAAGAATTTCCACCGAGACTTTTGTAAGCGTTGGGACCAAAAAGATCCATGTGAAGTAGCTCGAGTGGCCTACTTGTGGTCATGATGTTCTTCACGGGATGCCTTTCTCCAACCTGTTTACCTGCTTGACAAGCGCTGCAAAGTCTATCCTTATCAAATATGACATCGTTAACGCCAAGGATATGATTTCCTTTAATATGTTTGTCAAGATTTCGCATGCCTACATGACCTAATCGTCTATGCCATAACCAACCTTTAGAGGATTTAGCAATAAAGCAAGTTCTAGGTTGAGCCTTTTTAGTGAAATCAACAATGTATAGATCACCTCTACGTACACCGGTAAAGACCATTTTATGATTATCTCTATGAAACACTTGGCAATCTACTTCATTAAATAGGACATTGAAACCGAAATCAGCAAGTCTAGATACTGAAGTAAGTTGTAGCCAAGAGATTCAACGAGCATGACATTTTGTATGGAGCTATCATGTGAGATGGCCACCTTACCAAGGCCAACCACCTTACCCTTTGAATTATCACCAAAAGTGACATATTTTCGAGGGCCGTCGTTTTCAGCAAGCTCACGGAACATATCTTTATCTCCGGTCATATGGTCAGCACATCCACTATCAAGGACCCATTCCTTTCCTCCAGCCATGTAGCTGCGAAGATTTGCCATAAGTCCAAAGTGTCTCATTGCATCATCAAGATCATATTCACTATCATCATCCTCATCATAGTATCCATGTTCAACATCATCTTGTGATTGATCAATTCCTAGAGAGGGTAATTCCTTAGACAAATGATCATTTCTATGATTATCTTTATGAATTCTAATAGCTTCGGAAATGATATTGCTAATGATTCCAACATCTCCTATGGCACCATGAGATTTGAAAGCTCAAATAGACAATCACCAAAGCTAGGATCACTAGAATTCATCTTACTCAAGGCAATAGACTTATGGAGAATTTCATCTAAATTTTTCAAGGAATAATCTGGAAATCGTTCCTCAAGAAATCTCCATATAGCATAGGCACAATCAAGAGTAGGCAAACTAGCAATCAAATTTTTGGGCAATCCTCTTATGATAAGATTGATGGTTCTAAGATTGTGAATCATGTCAAGATCCTCTTCGGGTGTGGGATGCAAGGGATCAATATGAGGTGCACAAGGGCTAGCAATGTACTTGTTCAAATGATATTCATTGAAAATCTCAAGAATTTCATTTTTCCACTCATGAAAATATTCTCCATCAAGAATAGGCACTCTATGTCTAAGACTCCCTAAAGTAGACACATCCATCTTCCTCCAATGGTGATTAAACCAAGGCAATGGAGACCAATGCTCTGATACCAATTGAAAGGATCAAGAAGAGGTGTCTAGAGGGGGGTGATTAGACACTAAGTACCAAAAGTTACAGTTTTTAACTTATTTATGTCAAAGTGGAGTTTTGGCACAAGTTTAACAAACACAATACATATCAAGCAAGCATGCAACGAGTATATGAGCAGCGGAAAGTAAAGCATGCAACTTGCAAGAATGTAAAGGGAAGGGTTTGGAAGATTGAAATGCAATTGGAGACACGGATGTTTTTGTCGTGGTTCCGATAGGTGGTGCTATCGTACATCCACGTTGATGGAGACTTCAACCCACGAAGGGTAAAGGTTGCGCGAGTCCACGGAGGGCTCCACCCACGAAGGGTCCACGAAGAAGCAATCTTGTCTATCCCACCTTGGCCGTCGCCCACGAAGGACTTGCCTCACTAGCGGTAGATCTTCACGAAGTAGGCGATCTCCTTGCCCTTACAAACTCCTTGGTTCAACTCCACAATCTTGTAGGAGGCTCCCAAGTGACACCTAGCCAATCTAGGAGACACCACTCTCCAAGAAGTAACAAATGGTGTGTTGATGATGAACTCCTTGCTCTTGTGCTTCAAATGATAGTCTCCCCAACACTCAACTCTCTCTCTCTCAAGATTTGGATTTGCTGGAAAGAAGATTTGAGTGGAAAGCAACTTGGGGAAGGCTAGAGATCAAGATTCATATGGTAGGAATGGAATATCTTGGCCTCAACACAAGTGTAGGTGGTTCTCTCTCAGAAAATGTGTATTGGAAGTGTAGGTTCGTTCTGATGGTTCTCTCCACGAATGAAGAGGAGGTGGAGGGGTATATATAGCCTCCACACAAAATCTAACCGTTACACACAACTTACCAATCTCGGTGGGACCGAATTGAAAAACTCGGTCGGACCGATTCAGCAAATCTAGTGGCCGTAAGGATTTTCGATGGGACCGATATGCAACTCGGTAGGACCAATATGGTTAGGGTTAGGGCATAACGTAATCTCGGTGAGACCGATTACACAAATTCGGTGAGACCGATTTTGGTAATAAGCTAACCAGAGAGTTGGTCAGGTAAACTCGGTGATACTGATACGTCCATTTTGCATCATGCTTTTATATCAATATTTATTGCATTATGGGCTGTTATTACACATTATATCTCAATACTTATGGCTATTCTCTCTTATTTTACAAGGTTTACCTTGAAGAGGGGGAATGCCGGCAGCTGGAATTCTAGCTGGAAAAGGAGCAAACGTTGGAAACCTATTCTGCACAACTCCAAAAGTCCTGAAACTCCACGAAACAACTTTTTGGATTTAACAAGAATTTATGAGCGGAAGAAATAGGCCAGGGGGCCCACACCCTGTCCAAGAGACAGGAGGGCGCGCCCCCCTGTAGGGCGCGGCCCCCTATCTCCTGGGCCCCCTGGTGGGCCTCCGGCGTCCATCTTCTGCTATATCATCACTTTTACCCTGGAAAAAATCATGGGCAAGCTTACGGATTTAAACTCCGCCGCCACGAGGCGGAACCTTGGCGGAATCAATCTAGGGCTCTGGCGGAGCTGTTCGCCAGGACACTTCCCTCCGGAGGGGAAATCATCACCAACGTCATCACCAACGATCCTCTCATCGAGAGGGGTCAATCTCCATCAACATCTTCACCAGCACCATCTCCTCTCAAAACCCTAGTTCATCTCTTGTATCCAATCTTGTATCAAAACCACAAATTGGTACCTGTGGGTTGCTAGTAGTGTTGATTACTCCTTGTAGTTGATGCTAATTGGTTTACTTGGTGGAAGATCATATGTTCAGATTCTTTATGCATATTATTAATCATCTGATTATGAACATGAATATGCTTTGTGAGTAGTTACGTTTGTTCCTGAGGACATGGGTGAAGTCTTGCTATTAGTAGTCATGTGAATTTGGTATTCGTTCGATATTTTGATGAGATGTATGTTGTCTTTCCTCTAGTGGTGTTATGTGAACATCGACTACATGACACTTCACCATTATTTGGGCCTAGAGGAAGGCATAGGGAAGTAATAAGTAGATGATGGGTTGCTAGAGTGACAGAAGCTTAAACCCTAGTTTATGTGTTGCTTCGTTAGGGGTTGATATGGACCCATATGTTTAATGTTGTGGTTAGGTTTACCTTAATACTCCTTTTTGTAGTTGCGGATGCTTGCAATAGGGGTTAATCATAAGTGGGATGCTTGTCCATGTTAGGGAAGTACCCAAGTGCCGGTCCACCCACATATCAAATTATCAAAGTACCGAACGCGAATCTTATGAACGTGATGAAAACTAGCTTGACGATAATTCCCAATGTGTCCTCGGGAGCTCCTTCTTCATTATTAGAATTTGTCCAGGCTTATCCTTTGCTACATAAAGGATTGGGCCACTGTCGGTGTCAAAACCGGCGGATCTCGGGTAGGGGGTCCCGAACTGTGCGTCTAGGCGGATGGTAACAGGAGACAAGGGACACGATGTTTACCCAGGTTCGGGCCCTCTTGATGGAGGTAAAACCCTACGTCCTGCTTGATTGATATTGATATTGTGGATGTTTACAAGAGTGGATCTACCACGAGATCAAGGAGGCTAAACCCTAGAAGCTAGCCTATGGTATGATTGTAAGGGTTGTTGTGATTGTAGTCCTACGGACTAAAGCCATCCGGTTTATATAGACACCGGAGAGGGCTAGGGTTACATAGAGTCGGTTACAATGGTAGGAGATCTACATATCCGTATCGCCAAGCTTGCCTTCCACGCCAAGGAAAGTCCCATCCGGACACGGGGAGAAGTCTTCAATCTTGTATCTTCATAGTCTTGGAGTCCGGTCGATGATGATAGTCCGGCAGATGATAGTTCGGCTGATGATGATAGTCCGGCTATCCGGACACCCCCTAATCCAGGACTCCCTCAGCCACCTTGCTGCACTTTATTTACTTTTTGCTTGTTACTATTTATCTTATCACAAAACTATCTATCACCTACTGTTTCAGCGCTTGCAGAGAAAACCTTACTAAAAACCGCTTATCATTTCCTTCTGCTCCTCGTTGGGTTCGACACTCTTACTTATCGAAAGGACTACGATAGATCCCCTATACTTGTGGGTCATCAAGACTCTTTTAAAGCGCCGCTGTCGGGCAGTGTAGCGCTTTTTGTGAGTGGAACTTGGTAAGGAAACATTTATATAGTGTGCTGAAATTTTCTGTTACTTGTCACTATGTAAACTAATCCTTTGAGGGGCCTGTTTGGGGTATCTTCGCCCCAACCAGAAGAGCAAAGAGATGCTCCTCAACCTACTGAAATTTATGAAAATATTCAGTTTGAGATTCCTTCGGGTATGATAGAAAAACTGCTAGCTAATCCTTTTGCTGGAGACGGAACATTGCATCCCGATTTACACCTTATCTTTGTGGATGAAGTTTGTGGATTATTTAAGCTTGCAGGTATTCCCGATGATGTTGTCAAAAGGAAGGTCTTCCCTTTATCTTTGAAGGAAGATGCAATGACATGGTATAGGCTATGTGATGTTACGAGATCTTGGAATTATAAGCGATTGAAGTTCGAATTTCACCAGAAGTTCTATCCTATGCATCTTGTTCATCATGATCGTAATTACATATATAATTTCTGGCCTCGCGAAGGAGAAAGCATCGCTCAAGCTTGGGGGAGGCTTAAGTCAATGTTGTATTCATGCCCCAATCATGAGCTCTCTCTGGAAATGATTATTCAGAATTTTTATGCTCGGCTTTCTCTTGATAATCGCAACTTGCTCGATACTTCTGTGCTGGTTCCTATATGTCAAGACTATTGATTTCAAATGGGACTTATTGGAAAGAATTAAACGCAACTCAAGATTGGGGTTCCGACGAGGGTAAGGAGTCAGGTATGACACCTAAGTTCGATTGTGTTAAATCTTTTATGGATACCGATGCTTTCCGTGGATTTAGCTCTAAGTATGGACTTGACTCTGAGATAGTAGCTACTTTTTGTGAAACTTTTGCTACTCACGTTGATCTCCCTAAAGAGAAGTGGTTTAAATATAATCCTCCTGTTGAAGTGAAAGTAGTTGCACCTATTACAGTCGAAGAGAAAACTATTACATATAGTGATCCTATTATTCCTACTGCTTATGTTGAAAACCTCCTTTTCCTGTTAGGATAAAAGATCATGCTAAAGCTTCGACTGTTGTTCGTAAGAGTAATACTAGGACCTATACACCTCCTGAGCAAATTAATGTTGAACCTGGTATTGCTATGCTTAAAGATCTCTTGGATGAGGACTTAGATGGGCATGTTATCTCTTTCTTGGGTGAAACTGCTAATATTGCTAGACCCGATACTAAGACACGTAGACCTATTGTAGGCACGCCTGTTATTTCTGTTAAAATAGGAGATCGTTGTTATCATGGCTTATGTGATATGGGTGCTAGTGCTAGTGCGATACCTTATGACCTTTATAAAGAAAGTATGCACGATATTGCACCTGTTGAATTGGAAGACCTTGATGTTACTATTAAGCTTGCTAATAGGGACACCATTAAACCTATTGGGATTGTTAGAGATGTTGAAGTCTTGTGTGGGAAGATTAAATACCCTGCTGATTTTCTTGTTCTTGCTTCCCCACAAGATGATTTTTGTCCCATTATTTTTGGTAGACCTTTCTTGAATACTGCTAGTGCTAAGATTAATTGTAAAAGGAAGGTAGTCACTGTTGGCATAGATGGTATGTCTCATGAGTTCAATTTTGCTAAGTTTAGTAGACAACCTCGTGAAAGGGAACCACCTAGTAAGGATGAGATTATTGGTCTCGCTTCCATTGCTGTTCCTCCAACTGATCCGTTAGAACATTATTTGTTAGACCATGAAAATGATATGTTTATGAAGGAAAGGGAAGAAATAGATGAAGTGTTCCTTAAACAAGAACCTATGCTGAAACATAACCTTCCCGTTGAAATTCTTGGGGATCCCCCTCCACCTAAGGGTGATCCCGTGTTTGAACTCAAACCCTTACCTGATAATCTTAAGTATGCTTATCTTGATGAAAAAGAAATATATCCTGTTATTATTAGTGCTAACCTTTCAGAGAAAGAAGAAGAAAGATTTTTGAAAACTCTTAAGAAGCACCGAGCTGCTATTGGATATACTCTGGATGATCTTAAGGGCATTAGTCCCACATTATGTTGTAGCGACCAGACCTCAAACAGTCTAATCTCGTGCATCGTTGTCATCCTCGGATCGAGAATCTTGACACACATGATTTGAAGGATTTATAACAGAGTAGCAATCACACACTTATTACATCGAATGTCTCAAAAGAGATCTTATTACAATAAATATGGCTTAAGGCCATCTAATGACGATAATAGCGGAAGGCTTGGAAGATAAGCGAGTCCATCAACTCCAACGGCATCACTGAGTATAGAACCACGACCTAAGGCACCTTACTCGTCGTCTGAAAAGTCTGCAACATGAACGTTGCAGCCCGAAAACGGGTCAGCACATGGAATATGCTGGCAATGTAACACATAGAGTGCAATATGAAGGAGTAATGCTATACTATATGCATATATGGCTGGTGGAAAGCTCTATGGTTACAGTTTTGCGTAAAGCCAATTTTTCCCTACTGCAAAGGAATAAATTTTATTTAACTATCATGGTGGTTGTTAAACATTGAGAATGGTTGACAGCATTCTCAATCCCAATTAAGCATCAACATTAAAAACCCAACAATATTAATTAGAGTAACATGATGAGATTCACATGATAATCCAAGTACTAGATACTCAAGATGTCCATAACCGGGGACACGGCTAACCATGATTAGTTTGATACACTCTGCAGAGGTTTGTGCACTTTTCCCCACAAGACTCGATCTCCTCCGTTTGATTTCTCGCACTACATGGTGTTTGAGAAACGGATGACCGAGACATAGTCTTTCAGAAGCGCTAGCACCTTACGAACGGGTAGACAGTACCAACCTACATCCCCTACATCTGCTAGTCTACCACTGTAAGAGTTCGCACGACTTAGTAAACTATGCTAGAGCCCATAGTAGCTTGTGGCTGCACACGGAAGTTTCTAGCATGAATAATCTCATGATCCCTTTGAGCACAGGTGGCGGTCCAAAATAAACAGGCAATCTGGAATACCCATGTACCTCAATCCACCCAGATGTGTGTTTAAGTTGCCACCTTAAGTAAACCATTAAATAACAATCTCACATCTGTCATGGATACACTCACCCAATCCACGTCTACTAGCATAGCATGGCATAATAAGCAAACGTAGAAGTAACTCCCAAGGGTTTGATAATAAAACAGGTAATAGGTACTACCTCAACTACTTCCCCAAAACCCACAGTTTAATTAGATCCTAATCATGAAGTGTTTGAGGATTGATCTAATGCATAAAAACTGGGTATGGAAAAAGATATGATCAAAGTGTTACTTGCCTTGCTGATGATCCGTGAAACGTAGAGACTCAAAGTAGCAGGCGGCGCACTCTGGGTACTCTATCGCAAACAAACAAGCACACAATAAGTACTCAACTGATGCACAAGTAAAACTCAAATAAAAGATATAACCAGAAAGTTCAACTTAAGAACTCCGGTTTGCAAAAAGAATCAAATCAAACGAAACAATGAAAGTCAAACGGCGAAAGAAACAGGCTTCATTTTACTAATCTGGACCTAGGTCAAATTTTACAGTAGCAAAAACTTGTTTGAGTTGATTATTCGGAAAGAGGGTTTCGCGCGCTTGAATCACCTGATTCCGATAAACGAGCGAAAAGTTATACTAGATCGAAAATCGGATCAGAAATCGCGATCAGAAAAATCGCGAAATAAATCCGAGAAAAAGAAAAACGACGAACAGATTAACGAACGAACGTTCGTTATTTGGATCTAAACGATGAACGCGTTCGTTTAAACGAATGAACAGAGCAAACGCTCGCTAAATAAATAAACCGGAGAAAAACCAATCTATTTAAAAAAAAAATGAAAACTAGGGTTTTCTAAAAAAACCGAAACGGTTTTTCTCAGAAAACCGGCGGCGGCGGCTACCTCGGCTCGGGCTCCGGCGAAACTCCGGCGGGTGGTGCGTGGCGGCGGCGGCTTCTTGGCGGCGGGCGGCGGTGTGGAGGCAGTGGTGGTGCGGGGCTCCACAGGGGGGGAGGGGGGGGCTCCGGCGGGGTTATAAAGGGGGGCGACCAACTTGGGGAAGGGGCGGCCTCGGGAGGCGTGTCCTCCCCGGACACGGCGGCGGCGGTGAGGGACTCTAGTCCCTATCTCGACTTATGGAGGCGGCGGCGGTCGGGGGTTTTACTGAGCCTTGCCCACTCGGTCATGTGAGCTTTTTTAAAAGAAAAACAATTCACTAAACTTAGGTAAATTCTAGAAAAATAAATAAAAATTTAAAAATGCCAAAACAAATTTTTGCCGTCTAAATAAAATATTTAGAACGAGGTGAACATTTTCTTGGCCCTAAAATGCAGTTTTGAAAACATGCAATTTTTCCTAAATTCAAATAAAATAGCGAAAAACTCCGAAATAAAATCTTATTTGATTTTTTTATTAAACCTTCAATATTCCTTTATTTTGGGAAAGTCATTTTATTCCCTCTCTCATATTTTGACAATAGAAATAATTGAAGATAAAATAAATAAAATCAAATGATCCTATTTTCAAAATTTGAGAAAACTCAAATATGAAAATAACGAAATCTCCAACTCTCTCCGTGGGTCCTTGAGTTGCGTGAAATTTCTAGGATCTGGCCAAAATGCAATAAAATATGATATGCAAATGATGATTTATATATAACATTCCAAATTGAAAATTTGGGATGTTACAAACCTACCCCCCTTAAGATGAATCTCGCCCTCGAGATTTGGGTTGGCTAGCAAATAGGTGAGGGTGGTCCTTCAGCAGATCTTCCTCTCGCTCCCAGGTGGCTTCATCCTCGGTGTGGTGGATCCACTGAACTTTGCAAAACTTAATGACCTTGCTGCGGGTGACTCGACTCGCATACTCGAGAATTTTGTCTGGTTTCTCCTCGTAAGTCAAATCATTACCCTAGTGAATGGCTTCCAGTGGCACGGTATCTCTCAGTGGTATATCAGCCATCTCTGCGTGGCACTTCTTCAACTGAGAAACGTGGAACACGTCGTGAACTCCTAACAATCCTTCGGGCAATTCCAACTTGTAAGCAACTTCTCCCATGCGCTCCAAAACTCTGTATGGTCCCACAAAACGTGGCGCTAACTTTCCTTTAACTCCAAAGCGCTTAACTCCTCGAAGTGGTGATACTCGAAGATAGACTTTATCTCCGACTTCGAAAACTGTCTCCTTGCATTTAGAATCCGCATAGCTCTTCTGTCTAGACTGGGCTACCTTGAGCCTATCGCGAATCAATTTCACCTTCCGTTCAGACTCCTTAATCAAATCTGGTCCAAACAACTGGCGGTCTCCAACTTCATCCCACAACAACGGGGTTCTGCACCTCCTTTCGTACAAGGCTTCGAAAGGGGCCATCTTCAAACTGGTTTGATAGCTGTTGTTATAAGAAAACTCTGCATATGGCAAGTTGTCATCCCAACTTGATCCATAATCCAATGCACATGCTCTCAGCATATCCTCCAAAATCTGATTGACTCTCTCGGTCTGTCCATCTGTCTGCGGGTGAAAAGCTGTACTAAACTCTAGTCTGGTTCCCAAAGTTTCATGCAACTGATTCCAAAACTTTGAGGTGAATTGGGTTCCTCTATCTGATACGATACTCCTCGGAACTCCATGTAGATATACGATCCTGGTCATGTATATCTTTGCCAACTTGGCACTGCTGTAGGTAGTCTTCACTGGGATGAAATGAGCTACCTTAGTCAAATGATCGACTACAACCCAAATCGAGTCATAGCCTGAACGAGTCCTGGGTAATCCCGTGATAAAATCCATGCCTAACTTTTTCCACTTCCATTTGGGTATCGACAATGGCTGTAACAATCCTGCCGGCTTCTGATGCTCTGCCTTCACTCTCTGACATACATCACAAACTGCTACAAACTCCGCGATATCCTTCTTCATTCCAGTCCACCAGAATGTGTCTTTCAAATCCAGATACATCTTGGTATTTCCTGGGTGAATCGAGTACGGCGAATCATGGGCCTCTTGCAAATTCAACTTCCTGATCTCCGGATCACTAGGCACATAAACGCGGTCCTCAAATCATAGGGTATCGTGCTCATCCTCACGAAATCCCTTAGCTTTTCCCTTGCTCATTTTCTCCTTAATAGAGGCAATCTCCTTATCAATCTTCTGAGCTTTTCTGATCTTGTCCATCAACATAGACTGTATCTCCAATGCTGCTACATAGCCTCTCGGAACTATCTCCAAATATAGCTCTCGGAATTCCTCGGCTAACTCCCTTGGTAACCCTCCGGTCATTAGTGTGTTGACATGGCTCTAGCGGCTCAACGCATCTGCTACTATGTTAGCCTTTTCGGGGTGATAATGCAATCTCATATCATAATCCTTGATGAGCTCCAACCATCTCCTTTTCCCGAGATTCAACTCCTTCTGCGTGAAGATGTACTTCAAACTCTTGTGATCCGTGTACACCTCACAGAGGTTTCTAATGAGAAAATGTCTCCAAGTCTTCAATGCGTGCACTACGGCTGCTAACTCCAAATCATGTGTAGCATAATTCAACTCATGGGGCTTAAGCTGTCGTGAAGCATACGAAACAACTCTTCCCTCTTGCATAAGCACTGCGCCAAGTCCTCGGCGTGAAGCGTCACAATACACCTCATAATCCTTGCGCTGATCTGGCAGAATCAACACTGGTGAGGTAACCAAATGTTTCTTCAACTCTTGGAAACTAGCCTCACATTCCTCAGTCCAATTGAACTTAGTGTGTTTCTTCAACAACTCCGTCATAGGCTTCACAATCTTCGATAAATTCTCAATGAATCTCCGGTAGTATCCTGCCAGTCCAAGAAAACTCTAGATCTCTCCAACTGTCGTTGGTGCTTCCCAGTTTGTCAAAATGACAACTTTAGTGGGATCCACTATTATACCTTCTCCGGATATAACATGTCCGAGAAATCCAACTTACTTCAACCAAAACTCACATTTGCTGAACTTGGCATATAGCTGATGTTCTCTGAGCTTCTCAAGTACCAAACGCAAATGCTCCTTATGCTCTTCTTCATTATTTGAGTAAACCAAAATATCATCAATGAACACCACGATGAACTTATCCAAAAACTCCATAAACACCTTGTTCATCGTGTTCATGAAATAGGCAGGTGCGTTAGTCAGCCCAAAAGACATAACGGTATACTCATACAGCCCGTACCTGGTGGTAAAAGCCGTCTTAGGTATATCCTGCTCTCAAATCTTCAATTGATGGTATCCTGATCGCAAATCAATCTTGGAAAATACCTTAGCTCCTTGCAATTGGTCAAACAAGTCGTTGATCATCGGCAACGGGTACTTATTCTTAATTGTCACTTCATTCAATCCACGATAGTCAACCACCATTCTCAATGATCCATCCTTCTTCTCCACTAGAAGTACTGGAGATCCCCAAGGCGAAGAACTTGGGCGAATAAAACCTTTATCCAGCAACTCCTTAATCTGCTTCTTAATTTCTTCCAAATCTTGTGCGGGCATCCGGTACGGTCTCTTAGATATCGGCTCTGTGCCTGGCAACAGCTCAGTCAGAAACTCAATGTCTCTATCCGGTGGCATGCCTGGCAACTCTTCTGGGAACACGTTTGGGTAATCCTTCACCACTGGTACTTCCTCCTGCACAATTCCTGATAAGGAATTTACTTGTGTCCTCTTCGGCTCATGCCATGACACATACTTGATTCTTCTTCCTTCTGGGGTGGTAAGCAAAATCGACTTACTGGCGCAATCAATGTTCCCTCCATACTTTGATAACCAATCCATGCCTAATATCACATCCAATCCTTGTGATTCCAAAACTATTAGGTCCGAGGGAAACACATAGTTACCAATCCTTAATGGTAATCGATCACACCACAACCTGGCCACATATTCTGCTCCAGGCGAAGTTACTAGCATGGGTGACCTAAGGGCTTGGGTTGGCAATTTATACTTATCCACAAATCCCCTTGATATGTATGAATGCGATGCACCAGTATAAAAAAGAACAACTGCAGTAAATGTCTAACCAAAAACTTACCTATTACTGCATATGGTTGAGCTTCAACCTCCTCCACGGTAACATGGTTCACTTGTCCCATGTTGAAAGGGTTCGGCTTCTTCCCTGAGCTTCCATTGCCATTTCCATTCTGGGCTTCAGGACATTCATTTGTATAATGTCCAGTCTTCTGACACTTAAAGAAAGTGACTTGGCTCAGGTCTCTCTTGGCTGGGGTTGACGGGTTGGTACGGTTTTGTCCATTGCTTCCTCCATTCCCGTTTCCATTTTTGGAACCATTATGATTGTGCGAGCTACCTCCTCCATGGGTATGCTGAAATTGTCCTCCCGGTTTCGGGGTAAAGCATAGCTTCTGCTGAGCTCCAGAATTGTACTTCCCCTGTCCATACTTCCTCTTGCGGTTGTCAATCTGTTGCTGCTTCCCTTCAATCATAAGAGCACGATCTACCAACTCCTGGTAGTTGTTGAAAGTGGCTACCATCAACTGCATGCTAAGCTCATCATTCAGTCCTTCCAGAAACTTCTCCTGCTTAGCAGCATCTGTAGCAACATCATCTGAGGCATAACGTGCTAACTTACTAAAATCCTCCACATACTGGCTTACAGTGTGTCCTCCTTGGCGTAAGTTGTGAAACTCACACTTCTTCATGGCCATAGCTCCTGCTGAAACGTGTGCAGTACGGAAAGCTTGCTGAAACTGATCACATGTGACAGTGTCAATAGGATGTGTGGCTGTGTAATTCTCCCACCATGATGCTGCGGGTCCATCAAGCTGATGTGCGGCAAAACGCACTCTCTTCGCATCTGTGCATCCAGCAGTGGTCAGCTCCCTTCCAACCTTGTGGAGCCAATCATCTGCAACAATCGGCTCGGTGCTACTGGAAAACACCGGCAGATTTAGCCTCAAGAAACGAGTCAAATGGTCAACAGGTGGTGGTGGGGGTGGGTTGTTGTTGTTGTTGCCTTGGTTCTGTACCAGTGTTTGAATCAAGGCATTCTGCTGCTGAATCAACTGAGTGATCTCCGGTGGGAAAACAAATCCGGTGTTGCGTCTCGGAGGCATCTGAGGGTGTTAGAGAAGATGAGAATATAGAATAGAATGAGGTCTAGTGAGAAAACACTACCCATATGCACATGAGACAAAAGCAAACAATATCACTCCAATCAATCAAACAAGGGCATACAATGGTCTAACTATCGTTACAAAAGTGCTTGGAGTAACTAGATACAATGGGGGAATTTCTACTACTGTTATGGTGGTCAACTAGAAAAACTGCTCCGATGAATACTCCATGATATCTGCTCCAGCTTCATCAACATAGTCATCATCACTGTCGTCGGGATCCGAGTCGGTGTCGTCGATGATGATATAGTTATCCGGGCATGTGGAATCGTCGTCATTTCCTCCTGGCGCGGGGTCTCCCATGAAAACTCCTAGCTTCCTGGTTAAGTGGTCATTCTTCTCCACTAGCACTTCAATTTCTTCCATGTAATCTTCACGTGTAGCCTTGAGTTCCTCTTCTAGCTCCTTGATCTTGGTCATAGCCTTCTGCAGATCCTCCATGCCTGCGCACATCTGGTTCTCCTGACGTTGGATGTGCTGGTTTAACTCCTGGATATATGCTGTGATTGATCTATCCCTCCTGGTGCTGATCATCTCCCATTGTTCATCTCTGCGCCCACAAATCTGACAGATAGTATCCTTGAGATCATTGCGGTAAACTTCTCCAATGCGTCCCATGGTGATGTGGGCTGCCATGCTCTTTCCTAGACTCCAGGTTGGTGCATCAAAGGAAAACTCTATGGGCTCCGTGACTGGTGCAAATGTCGTTCCTGGAACTTGAACTTGAATCATCCAGCGCTCCTCTTCGGGTAAAGTGGCGTTGTAGGTCCCGGTGAAGCTTGGTACTCCGATGTTCAGGTATCTAATGACTTCCTTCAAGTGGCATCCAAAGGGTGTATCTTCATCCGGTTGTGTGAACTTGTTCCTTGCATCCACCATCCTAAAAGAGTAGAAAAGATGAGGAGTCGAAATGAGAAGAAAGAGTAGTGATCTAGGGCTTTAGCTTAGTGGTCGTGTCCTCATCGGTCGTGTGCTCGATACCATCTTGTAGCGACCAGACCTCAAATAGTCGATCTCGTGCATCGTTGTCATCCTGGATCAGTAATGCTGACACACACAGTACTTGAAGGATTTATAACAGAGTAGCAATCACACACTTATTACATCGAATGTCTCAAAAGAGATCTTATTACAATAAATATGGCTTAAGGCCATCTAATGACGATAACAACGGAAGCCTTGGAAGATAAGCGAGTCCATCAACTGCAACGGCATCACTGAGTATAGAACCACGACCTAAGGCACCTTACTCGCCGTCTGAAAAGTCTGCAACATGAACGTTGCAGCCCGAAAATGGGCCAGCACATGGAATATGCTGGCAATGTAACACACAGAGTGCAATATGAAAGAGTAATGCTATACTATATGCATATATGGCTGGTGGAAAGCTCTATGGTTATAGTTTTGCGTAAAGCCAATTTTTCCCTACTGCAAAGGAATAAATTTTATTTAACTATCATGGTGGTTGTTAAACATTGAGAATGGTTAACAGCATTCTCAATCCCAATTAAGCATCAACATTAAAAACCCAACAATATTAATTAGAGTAACATGATGAGATTCACATGATAATCCAAGTACTAGATACTCAAGATGTCCACAACCGGGGACACGGCTAACCATGATTAGTTTGATACACTCTGTAGAGGTTTGTGCACTTTTCCCCACAAGACTCGATCTCCTCCGTTTGATTTCTCGCACTACATGGTGTTTGAGAAATGGATGACCGAGACATAGTCTTTTAGAAGCGCTAGCACCTTACGAACGGGTAGACAGTACCAACCTACATCCCCTACATCTTCTAGTCTACCACTGTAAGAGTTCGCATGACTTATTCAACTATGCTAGAGCCTATAGTAGCTTGTGGCTGCACACAGAAGTTTCTAGCATGAATAATCTCATGATCCCTTTGAGCCTGGGTGGCGGTCCAAAAAGAAAAAGGGCAATCCTGGAATACCCAGGTACCTCAATCCACCCAGATGTGTGTTTAAGTTGCCACCTTAAGTAAACCATTAAATAACAATCTCACATCTATCATGGATACACTCACCCAATCCACGTCTACTAGCATAGCATGGCATAATAAGCAAACGTAGAAGTAACTCCCAAGGGTTTGATAATAAAACATGTAATAGGTACTACCTCAACTACTTTCCCAAAACCCACAGTTTAATTAGATCCTAATCATGCAGTTCTTTAGGATTGATCTAATGCATAAAAACTGGGTATGGAAAAAGATATGATCAAAGTGTTACTTGCCTTGCTGATGATCCGTGAAACGTAGAGACTCAAAGTAGCAAGCGGCGCACTCCGGGTACTGTATCGCAAACAAACAAGCACACAATAAGTACTCAACTAATGCACAAGTAAAACTCAAATAAAAGATCTAACCAGAAAGTTCAACTTAAGAACTCCAGTTTGCAAAAAGAATCAAATCAAACGAAACAACGAAAGTCAAACGGCGAAAGAAACAGGCTTCGTTTTACTAATCTGGACCTAGGTCAAATTTTACAGTAGCAAAAACTTGTTTGAGTTGATTATTCGGAAAGAGGGTTTCGAGACGAAATTCTAGGCGCTTGAATCGCCTGATTCCAATAAACGAGCGAAAAGTTATACTAGATCGAAAATCAGATCAGAAATCGCGATCAGAAAAATCGCAAAATAAATCCGAGAAAAAGAAAAATGACGAACAGATTAACGAACGAACGTTCGTTATCTTAATCTAAACGTTGAACGCGTTCGTTAGAACGAACGAACGAGCGAACGCTCGCTAAAAAAAACCCGGAGAAAAACCGATCTATTTAAAAAAAAAACGAAAACTAGGGTTTTCTAAAAAAACGAAACGGTTTTTCTCAGAAAACCGGCGGCGGCGGCTACCTCGGCTCGGGCTTCGGCGAAACTCCGGCGGGTGGTGCGGGCGACGGCTCCGGCGGCGGCAGCGGCGGCTCGAAAGCAGCGGCGACGCGAGCGGTGGGAGGCGGTGGTGGTCTGGGGGCTCAGGCGGGGGGCTCAAGGGGTTATAAAGGGGGGCAACTTGGGAAGGTGTCCTCGGGAGGCGTGTCCTCCCCGACACGGCAGCGGCTGGGCCTTGCCCGGTCGCCATGGGCTTTTTTAAAAACAATTCACCAAACTTAGAAAAATAAATAAAAATCTAAAAATGCCAGAACAAATTTTCACCGTCTAAATAAAATATTTAGAACGAGGTGAACATTTTCTTGGCCCTAAACTGCAGTTTTGAAAACGTGCAATTTTTCCTAAATTCAAATAAAAAGAAGAAAAACTCCGAAATAAAATCTTATTTGATTTTTTATTAAACCTTCAATATTCCTTTATTTTGGGAAAGTCATTTTGTTCCCTCTCTCATATTTTGGCAATAGAAATAATTGAAGATAAAATAAATAAAATCAAATGATCATATTTTCAAAATTTGAGAAAACTAAAATATGAAAATAACGAAATCTCTAACTCTCTCTGTGGGTCCTTGAGTTGCGTGAAATTTCTAGGATCGGGACAAAATGCAATAAAATATGATATGCAAATGATGATCTATATATAACAAATTTGGGATGTTACATATGTCAACACAAAATTTCAGTGGAGAAAGATGCCAAACCAGTTAGAGACCCTCAAAGACGATTAAATCCCAAAATGAAGGAAGTGGTAAGAAAGGAGATACTAAAGCTCCTTGAGGCAGATATTATTTATCCCGTTGCTGATAGTGAATGGGTAAGCCTTGTCCATTGTGTCCCTAAAAAGGGAGGTATTACCGTAGTTCCTAATGATAAAGTTGAATTGATCCCGCAAAGAATTATTACAGGCTATAGGATGGTAATTGATTTTCGTAAGTTAAATAAAGCTACTAAGAAATATCATTACCCTTTACCTTTTATTGATCAAATGCTAGAAAGGCTATCCAAACACACACATTTTTGCTTTCTAGATGGTTATTCTGGCTTCTCTCAAATACCTGTGTCCGCGAAGGATCAATCTAAAACTACTTTTACTTACCCTTTTGGTACATTTGCTTATAGACGTATGCCTTTTGGTTTATATAATGCACCTGCTACCTTTCAAAGATGCATGATGGCTATATTTTCTGATTTTTGTGAAAAGATTTGTGAGGTATTCATGGATGACTTCTCCGTCTATGGATCCTCTTTTGATGATTGTTTGAGCAACCTTGATCGAGTTTTGCAGAGATGCGAAGACACTAGTCTCGTCCTGAATTGGGAAAAGTGTCACTTTATGGTTAATGAAGGCATTGTCTTGGGGCACAAGATCTCCGAGAGAGGTATTGAAGTTGATAAAGCCAAATTTGATGCTATTGAAAAGATGCCATGTCCCAAGGACATAAAAGGTATAAGAAGTTTCCTTGGTCATGTCGGCTTTTATAGGAGGTTCATTAAGGACTTTTCTAAAATCTCTAGGCCTCTGACTAATTTATTGCAAAAAAATATTCCTTTTGTCTTTGATGATGATTGTTTGGAAGCATTTGAAACACTTAAGAAAGCTTTGATCACTGCACCTATTGTTCAGCCACCTGATTGGAATTTACCTTTTGAAATCATGTGCGATGCTAGTGATTATGCTGTAGGTGATGTTTTAGGGAAAAGAGTCGATAAGAAATTGAATGTTATCCAGTATGCTAGTAAGACTCTTGATACTGCCCAGAGAAATTATGCTACTACTGAAAAAGAGTTCTTAGCAGTTGTGTTTGCATGTGATAAGTTTAGACCTTATATTGTTGATTCCAAAGTTACTATTCACACTGATCATGCTGCTATTAAATATCTTATGGAAAAGAAAGATGCTAAGCCTAGACCCATTAGATGGGTTCTCTTGCTCCAAGAATTTGACTTGCATATTATTGATAGAAAGGGAGCTGAGAACCCCGTTGCACACAACTTGTCTAGGTTAGAGAATGTTCTTGATGACCCACTGCCTATTAATGATAGTTTTTCTGATGAACAATTAGCGGTTTTCAATGCTTCTCGTACTGCTCCTTGGTATGCTGATTATGCTAATTACATTGTTGCTAAATATATACCACCTAGTTTCACATACCAGCAAAAGAAAAAGTTCTTTTATGATTTAAGACATTACTTCTGGGATGATCCACACCTTTATAAAGAAGGAGTAGATGGTATTATTAGACGTTGTGTGCCTGAGCATGAACAGGAACAAATCCTACGCAAGTGTCACTCTGAATCCTATGGAGGACACCATGCTGGAGATAGAACTGCACACAAGGTACTACAATCTGGTTTTTATTGTCCTACTCTTTTCAAAGATGCTCGTAAGTTTGTCTTAACTTGTGATGAATGTCAAAGAATAGGTAACATTAGTAGACGTCAAGAAATGCCTATGAATTATTCTCTTGTTATTGAACCGTTTGATGTTTGGGGCTTTGATTATATGGGACCTTTTCCTGCCTCCAATGGTTATACACATATTTTAGTTGCTGTTGATTACGTTACTAAGTGGGTAGAAGCTATTCCAACTAGTAGTGCTGATCATAACACTTCTATTAAAATGCTCAAAGAAGTTATTTTTCCGAGGTTTGGAGTCCCTAGATATCTTATGACTGATGGTGGTTCACACTTTATTCATGGTGCTTTCCGTAAGATGCTTGCTAGGTATGATGTCAATCATAGAATCACATCTCCTTATCACCCGCAGTCTAGTGGTCAAGTAGAGTTGAGCAATAGAGAGCTCAAATTAATTTTGCAAAAGACTGTGAATAGATCTAGAAAGAATTGGTCCAAAAAACTTGATGATGCATTATGGGCCTATAGAACTGCATACAAAAATCCTATGGGTATGTATCCATATAAGATGGTTTATGGAAAAACATGTCATTTACCTCTTGAACTTGAACGTAAAGCATATTGGGCTATTAAATAGCTCAATTATGACTTCAAACTTGCCGGTGAGAAGAGGTTGTTTGATATTAGCTCACTTGATGAATGGAGAACCCAAGCATATGAGAATGCCAAGCTTTTCAAAGAAAAACTCAAACGCTGGCATGATAAGAGGATACAAAAGCGTGAGTTTAACGTAGGAGATTATGTGTTATTGTTCAACTCTCGTTTAAGGTTTTTTTGCAGGAAAACTTCTCTCAAAATGGGAAGGTCCCTACGTTATCGAGGAGGCCTATCGTTCTGGTGCTATAAAAATCAACAACTTCGAAGGCACAAATCCAAGGGTGGTAAATGGTCAAAGAATTAAACATTATATTTCAGGTAATCCTATCAATGTGGAAACTAATATTATCGAAACCATAACCCCTGAGGAATATATAAGGGACACTTTCCAGAACGTTCCAAACCCCGAAAAGACATAGGTACGTGGTACGGTAAGTAAACCGACTCCAAACAACTCTAATGGCAATTTTTACTAGTTTTGGATTATTTAAGAATTTTAGGAAGAAAGAAGTAGTCCGAAAGGGACACGAGGCTCCCACGATAGAGGAGGCCCCCCCTGTAGGGCGCGCCCCCCTGTCTCGTGGGCACCTCGTGTGCCTCCCGGACTCCGTTTTCTTGTATGTTACGCATTTTGGTCGGTAAAAATTCATTATATATACTCCCGAAGGTTTTGACCAACGTATCACGCAAATATCCTCTGTTTTCGTGTCGAGCTATTTTTGTTTCAGATCTAGAGCACCATGTCGTCTCCAAGCGCTCCCAAGGACAAGTTTTTCGAGAGGGTAATCAACCCCTATCTCGCGGAGGTGCTGCATCACCCTCAAACCATTGAGATGCATGAGGGGGTGCTGCACATCCGCGATGTGGAGGGACCAAGGCGTACTGGGAGCATGGAGACAAAGCTCGAAGCCATGGAACAAGAAGTTTTCAAGTGTCAAGGGATGGTGGAGCGTGGACTCAACGCCAACCAGATGATGATCATGGAGTTCACCAACAACCACAAGCTGGATGCCGAAGTCATTGGGGAGACCATCTTCAAGCTTCAAGAGAAAATCGAGCACCTCCAAGCCCAGATTTATGACCTGCAAAACCAGAACTGTGAGTATGAATATAGATTCAAAAGGATGAGTTTGGCTACAAATTTAAGGATCCCGGAGACTCGATCATCCTTTTATGATGGAGAGCCTATGCCTTGGAAGACGGACGACAAGCCTGCATCATCAACAACTCCTACTTCACCACCTCCGAAGAAATAATCACATGGGTATGGGCACTCCCCTTGGCAACTGCAAAGCTTGGGGGAGGTGCCCCGGTATCGTATCACCATCACACTCCTATTTTTACCGCTTTATTTAGTTCGATCCTTTTAGTAGTATCTTGATCTAGTAGTTTGAAGTTTTTGATATCAAGTAGTTTTGAGTCTTGCATTGTGATCTCTTTATGTAAGCGAGTCCGTGTGCTATCTTTAATAAAGATTAGTGTTGAGTCAAGGGCTTTGCCATGTTGCTATGATCTTGTGAAAGTAGAAAGAACAAAAGAGTTCATATTGATCTTATGGATAGTGATAACTTCACACATAGAAAGTATGAGGCATAAAAATTGTTGAGAGTTGATGAACATAGCCTTGGTCATCGTTGCAATTAATAGGAAGTGATAAGGAAAGAGGGGTTCACATATAAATATATTATCTTGGACGTCTTTTATGATTGTGAAGCACTCATTAAGTATGACATGCTAAAAGAGTTGACGTTGGACAAGGAAGACAACGTAATGGTTTATGTTTTCCGACATCTCAGTTAAAGTATATTGTCATTGACTGAGGGAGTCCCGGATTAGGGGGTGTCCGGATAGCCGAACTATCACTGTTGGCCGGACTCCTGGACTATGAAGATACAAGATTGAAGACTTCGTCCCGTGTCCGGATGGGACTTTCCTTGGCGTGGAGGGCAAGCTTGGCGATATGGATATGTAGATCTCCTACCATTGTAACCGACTCTGTGTAACCCTAACCTATCCGGTGTCTATATAAACCGAATGTAATGCCCTCGATGCGGCTATATCTCCCACGTGTCGAAGCACGACTTAGAGGCATAAATGCATTGAAAGCAATGTCGCAAGTGAGGTAATCTTCACACAACCCATGTAATACATAAGGGAAAGAGATACATAGTTGGCTTACGATGCCACTTCACACAATACATAAATAAACATCCATCATTCAGTTTACACTCAAGGTCCGACTACGGAACCAAAATAAAAGAAGATACCCCAAATGCTACACAGATCCCCGATCGTCCCAAGCTGGCTCCACTCATCGATCATCGGGAAAAGACACATAGTAACGACCACGTTCTCATCGAACTCCCACTTGAGCTCGGTTCGTCACACCTGACCGCATCGCCGGCACCTGCAACTGTTTGGGTAGAATCTGTGAGTCACGGGGACTCAGCAATCTCACACCCGCGAGATCAAGACTATTTAACCTTATAGGAAGGACAGAGTTGTAAGGTGGAGCTGCAGCAAGCGACTAGCATATATGGTGGCTACATTCGCAAAAGAGAGCGAGAAGAGGAGCAAAGCACGGTCGTGAAGCTAGTAGCGATCAAGAAGTGATCCTGAACTACTTACGTCAAACATAACTCCAACACCGTGTTCACTTCCCGGACTCCGCCGAGAAGAGACCGTCACGATTACACACGTGGTTGCTGTGTATTTTAATTAAGGTCAACTTCGGGTTTTCTACAACCGGATATTAACAAATTCCCATCTGCCTCATAACCGCGGGCACGGCTTTCGAAAGATAATACCCTGCAGGGGTGTCCCAACTTAGCCCATTATAAGCTCTCACGGTCAACGAAGGATATTCCTTCTACCGGAAAACCCGATCAATCTCGAATCCCGGACTACAAGACATTTCGACAAAGAATAAAACAAGACCAGCAAAGCCGCCCGATTGTGCCGACAAATCCCGATAGGAGCTGCACATATCTCGCTCTCGGGCACATCCGGATGAGACTAGCTACGAGTAAAACCAAGCCTCGAAGTTTCCCGTGGTGGCCCATGCAGTAGCTCAGTTCGACCAGACTCAAGGAGCACCGTCCGGGGTTAAAATAAAGATGACCCTCGAGCTCGCGAAAACCGGGGAAAAAAGGCTTAGGTGGCAAATGGTAAAACCAAAGTTGGGCCTTGCTGGACGAGTCTTATTCAAAGTGAACTGTCAAGGGGTCCCATAAATCACCCAACCGTAAGGAACGCGAAATCAAGGAACATAACACCGGTATGACGGAAACTAGGGTGGCAAGAGTGGAACAAAACACCAGGCATAAGGCCGAGCCTTCCACCCTTTACCAAGTATATAGATGCATTAATTATAGCAGATATATATTGTGATATCCCCAACAAGTAAAACATGTTCCAACAAGGAACAACATCTCCATGTTCCAACAAGGCACAAACTTCAACTTCACCTGCAACTAGCAACGCTATAAGAGGGGCTGAGCAAAGCGGTAACATAGCCAATCAACGGTTTGCTAGGAAAGGATGGTTAGGGGCTGACATGGCAATATGGGTGGCATGATAAGCAAGTGATAGGCATCGCAGCATAGGCATAGCAAAAGAGCGAGCAACTAGTATAGCAAAGATAGAAGTGATTTCGAGGGTATGGTCATCTTGCTCGCAATGTTCTCGAGTTGTCGAAAGCTTGATCCTCGTAAGCGTTCTCAACAGGTTCCTCGCTCACGTACTCGCCTCCGGCTCTACCCAAAGCAAGAACACAAACAAAGGAACCACAATAAATCACGGTGCAATGCACAAGCAAAATGATGCAAAACATGACATGATATGCGAGATGTGATATGCAATGCGTATCGCGCGCTCGGAAGGAAAAGATGAACCAGGCATCAACTTGGCAAACCAAGTATGCCGCTGGAAAGATGAGATGATTTCGGTTGAAATCGATATAAAGATCACCGGAATCGGATGCACGGTTTGCAAATGACAAGCAAAACAAGAATGGCACAAATCTGCCATTAACAGCATGATACCACTTAGCAAGCAACAAGAAATTAAGCTACTGCGCCCAAACGTACCAACAAAACACATGGCAGTGATCTACTCAAGATGCTTGACAGAAGATGAACACTGAGCTACGGCTAATTCACAACATAACAGGTCCAAACAAGCATGGAAAAAGTGCAAAACATATCAGCTTCACAGACTTAGTGAAATTACTGAACATGGCAAAAACAGCATCAGGTAGCAATGTTCAGAGCAAGAAAACTACATGCTACAGGAGCTTATAATAGCAAAACATGGCATGGCATGAATATACTCAAAGCATAGAACAAAAGTCCCTTACTGACCATAAGCCAAAAAGGATCAGAAAATACAATAACACCCATGTCAATATCGCAAGTTTCGTTAACAGATTCAGCAACATGGCATGTCAAAAACAGATAACAAGTAGGCATGTTTAAGAGCTCAAAGCACTCACTACAGAGCCTTTCATGATAAACTAAGCATACATACATCAAGAAGACATGGCATAAAAGACATACATGGCAAGAACAACATCATAGCATACACGGATCAACCACAACAACCTTGGCAAAATTGAATAACATGTAAACAATCTACCAGGAAACATTTTATAGCAAAAGTAGAGCTCGATTGACTCAAGCTATGGCACTCCATAATTGCAAACAAAGGCATGGATGGATAGAGCATAACCATTTGTTCAAAACATCCTTACTGAAGTATCTCAAAATATGCATGGATCTCTCGGTAGTATCAAGTTAACATGGCATCAAAATATCAGCTAAACAGGGCTGAAATCAGCAACATCAGGACACCTAGTTTGCATGCTTGTGCTAGTCACCACATAGATCACAAAAATACATGGCATACACCCCTGGAAAGATGGCATGGCATATTACAAAACACATGTAGGACTCAAATTCATAGGGTGCACACATCAATCATAGAAAAAATAACAAAAGTGCATGTTCTGTTACGAAACAGAAACTAACATCACATAGCCTTCTTCCAACAGCATTTCGGGCATCAAGATGAGCTCAAATGAAAATGATGCAATGAGGTGAAATGATCTACTCTTCGAGGCGAACATTTTGACATATTACACGCACGAAACGGAGCTATGGGTGCAGAGTTATGATGCGTTGAAAATGCCACAAATTAATCACCGAGATCAAAACTTAGACGATTTTAGGGGGGAGAAAGTCAACCGCGGCGGCTCGATTGGATCTGGCCGGATCCGAGGCGGCTCGAGGCGGCAGCGCGGCGGGCAGCTCGCCGGAGCTCGGCCCGGGGCCGGAGGAGAGGAGGCGGGGCGGGGCCGACGGGCCGGGCGACGGCGGCGGCGGCCGGCGGCCGGGGCGGCGCGGCGGCGGTGGTCGCCGGCGGCGGCCGCGCTGGGACGAGGGCGGCGACCGGCGACGGCGACGGCGGCGGAGGCAGCGGAGGTGGCTGGCGACTCATGGGCTGGGGCGGGCCGCCGGCGGAGATCCGCATGGGCGGCGGGTTCGCGGGCGGTCGGCCGCGGCTGGTCGGCGGGCCGTGGGCGCGGCGGAGGGCTACGTGGCGCGCTGATTGGGCGCTGGGCGGCGGCGCTGACGGGCGGACGTGTCCGTACGTCGAGGTTTTAGTCCGGTGGCACGGGGATGAAGATGGCTAGGGTTTGGACCCGGATTTGGACGGGGGAAGGCATACATAGGCATAGAGGGAGCTAGGAGAGTCCAAATGAGGTGCGGTTTTCGCCCACACGATCGTGATCGAACGACGGAGAGCATGGAAGTGGCTTAGATGGGTTATTGGACTATTTTGTAGGGGTGTTGGGCTGCAACTTAAAAGAGGCCTTTGCGAGAGTGCGGTTAACCGTTGGAGTACCAAACGAGCTCCAAATGACCCGAAACTTGAGCGGTGGTCTACCGGTGGTATACCAAGGCCACTTGACAAACCTCGGTCCATTCCGAGAAGGTTTAGTACCCGCCACGGAAAAACGTAAAGGGGACGCCGGGAACATAGGAGTGCGGATTGCAAAACGAACAACGGAAAAATGCTCGAATTATGAGACGAACACGTATGCAAAGGCGATGCACATGATGACATGATATAAAATGCATGACATGGACAAAATGCAAAAACGAAAGACAAAAACCCAACCACGGAGTGAATATCATACCACGATGCCGAAAAAGGCAAGAGTTGGAGTTACAAATATGGAAAGTTACGTCCGGGGTGTTACAACACTCCACCACTACAAGAGGATCTCGCCCCAGATCTAGGACTGAAAGAACTCCGGATATTCGAACGGAGGTGATCCTCGCGCCCCTGTGTGGCTTCTCGGTCGGAATGGTGTGACCACTTCACTTTCAGGAATTTGATTGACTTGTTGCGAGTCTTGCGCTCGGTTTCTTCAAGAATAGCAACGGGTGCTCATGATAAGAGAGATCTTCTTGAAGGTCAATTTCTTCGGTTGATAGTGCGTTCAGAGTCTTGAAGCACTTGCGAAGCTGTGACACGTGAAACACATCGCACGTTCGCGGGTTGGAGGAAGCTCAAGTTGATAGGCGAGATCGCCTCTTTTGCCAATGATCTTGAAAGGACCCACGATCTAGGGGCAAGCTTCCTTTGATACCGGGCGACGAGTACCTTTCATTGAGAGACGCGGAGGTAGACATGGTCTCCGATTTCAAAAGCCACATCACGGTGCTTGTCATCATAATAGCTCTTCCGCGCGATTATGCTGCTTTGAGATTCTCACGAATGACTTTGCACATTTCTTCGCTTCGTGATCAAGTCATTGCCAAGAAGTTGGCGTTCACCTCTCTCGACCAATTGAGAGGAGTACGACACTTTCGCCATAGAGAATTTCGAATGGGGCCTTGCCCAACTCGCTTGGAAGCTGTTGTTGTAGGAGAACTCGCATATGGAAGACAATCTTCCCACTTCATACCGAAGGAAATGACACAAGCCCCGAGCATATCTTCAAGGATTTGATTGACTCGCTCGACTTGGCCACTTGTTTGAGGATGGAAAGCTGTCTGAAACGAATGTTGGTGCCCATGGCCTTCGAAAAGAATCCCAAAACTTGGAGGTAAAGATGCTGCCACGGTCTCAAGAGATCACTTGTGGAATGCCGTGCAAGGAGACAATCTCGATGTGTATAGCTCGCCAACTGAGCTGCTGTGATAGACTCTTTGATAGGAAGAAAAAGAGCCACTTTAGTAAGCTTGTCAATGACAACGAAGATAGCATCATTTCCACGCTTGGACTTTGGAAATCCAGTCACGAAGTCCATTTCAATATGATCAAACTTCCATTCCGGAATAGCAAGAGGTTGGAGGAGACCAGCTGGTCTTTGGTGTTCTGCTTTCACTCTTCTGCAGACATCACACTCATTCACGAATTGAGCAATTTCTCGCTTCATTCGAGTCCACCAATACGACTGCTTGAGATCATGGTACATCTTCGTACTTCCAGGGTGAATGGATAGAAGCGAATTGTGTGCCTCGTTCATAATGACTTTTCTCAGATCACCCTTAGGAACCACAATCCGTCCTCAAGAAAAGAGTATCTTTGTCATCAATGTGGAAGCACTTGTACTTGAAATGCCCTTGTCGATACCACGCTTCACCTTTTTCACCATGGTATCCAGGAGTTGAGCCTCACGAATCTGATCTTCCAAAGTAGGAGAAACTATGAGGTTGGCAAGAAAACCTTGAGGAACAACTTGAAGATTCAGCTTATGAAAGCTTCACAAAGATCCGGTTGGAAGGGCTTGAGGATTAAACTGCTTGCGAGAAGCCTTCCTGCTCAAAGCATCTGCAATGACATTGGCCTTGCCCGAGTATATTCAATACTTGGGTTGTACTCTTGAATCATTTCGCCCATCGAGTCTGCTGAGGTTGAGGTTGGGTTGAGTGAAGATATACTTGAGGCTCTTGTGATCGGTGAAAATGTCCACTTTCCTTCCCAACAAGAGATGTCTCCATGTTATCAATGCATGGACAATCGCCGCCAACTCAAGATCGTGAGTGGGGTAGTTCTTTTCATTGGGCTTCAATCAAGCGAGAGGTATAGGCCACAACTCTCTTCTCTTGCATTAACACAGACCGAGACCTTGAAGAGAAGCATCACGTAAAACTTCAATGGCTTGGATTCATCAGAGGAGTCAAGACAGAGCTGTGACGAGTTTCTCTTTGAGAGTATTGAAAGCAACATCACACTCGGAGACCGTACATACTTCACATGCTTCGGAGGAGGTTGGAAAGAGGCTTTGCAATCTTGGAGAAGTTCTCAACGAATCTTCGCAATAGCTTGCAAGACCAAGAAAATCATGGAGCTGCTTGACATTCCGAGGAGGTTCCCAATTCACAATCGGACACCTTCTCGGGATTAACAGCGATGCCCTTGGCGGAGATGATATGACCAAGATAAAGCACTTCATCAAGCCAAAATTCACATTTGGAGAACTTCGATAGAATTGATACTCTCTGAGCTTGTCTAGCACCAATCGCAAATGTTTGGCATGATCCTTCTTATTCTTGGAGAAGACCAAAATATCATCCAGATAGAGCAAGACGAATTCATTGGTGTAAGGGTTGAAGATGAAGTTCATCATCCGAGAGAATGTTGGAGGAGCATTGACAAGGCCGAAAGACATGACAGTATATTAATAAGAACCAAAGCTTGTTCTGAATGCTGTCTTGGGAATATCTTGTTCACGAATGCGAATCTGATGATAACCCATAATGAAGGTCAAGCTTGGAGAACACTTTAGCACCTTTGAGTTGCTCGAAAAGCTCATTGATGTTGGGAAGTGGATACTTGTTCTTGATTGTCTTCTTATTCAATGGACGGTAATCGACGCAAAGTCGGTCCGTGCCATCCTTCTTCTGGACAAAAAGAACACCACAACCCCAAGGAGATGAACTCGGTCTGATCAAACCCAGACGCTCTTGTTCATCGAGCTGCTTCTTCAATTCTTTCAGCTCATCAGGTCCAAGCTTGTATGGACGCTTGCAAACGGGTTTAGTGCCAGGCTCAAGATCGATAACGAACTCAACTGGCCGATGAGGAGGCATACCCGGAAGCTCTTCCGAAAGACATCTTGGTACTCACAAATGATCGAATCGAGAGATAGCATCCAATTCGCCCTTCTCATTGAGAGAAAACAACCGAATGGTTTCATCACGAGCGCATAGATGATCACATCATTAGAAGAGTGAGTCAATTGAATTTCCGGCAGCACAATCAAGCTGAGCTTTGTGCCGAGAAAGCCATCCATCCCGAGAATAAGATCAATATCCGAGTCACCGAGAACAATTGGTTTAGCCAGAAATCTATAATCGCCCATCTTGATACCGACATTCGAACCATCATGCTAGAGCTCAAACGCTTAGCCGGAGAAATAACTTGCAATGCTTTAGGTAATTCCTCCGTGTCAAAATTGTGCTTCATGCAAAAGGATATGACATGAAAGAATGCGATGCACCAAGATCAAATAAGACTTTTGTAGGAATATCATTAATCGAGAGATCCATTATCACATCAGAGATTCCTCCGCTTGAGCTGCATTCATCATATTCACCTTGGCATGCTTTGGATTATGCTTGACCACCGCATTGCTGGAAGATTTCACAGAGGAGGAGGCGGAAGGCGCTTTGGTTGAAGCACTTGTTCGCATAGTGACCTTTCTGCCGACACTTGTTGCAAGTCACCTCCGAGAGCGGACGGTGGTAAGGAGCATTTGACCTTGGAGCTTGAGAATTAGACTTGTTCGATAGCTTGGGTTGGGTGGGTGGGAAGATCCACGACCACCTGAGTTCTTCTCGCGATAAGGCCGACGAACGGAGGAGGAGGAAGGTAGAACTTCTGCTGCTTAGCTGCCACTTGAGAGGAAGAAGAAGACTGAACTGCATCCCCGATTCTCTTCTTAGAAGCCTCACATTTGAGCTGGGCAGCTTCTTGCTTCATGCCATGTTGTAGAATTCATCATACTTTTCTCGCTCAAAAGCACAAGAGCTAATTGCAGATCTTCTCCGAGACCACCTCTGAATTGATAGATCATACTCTTTTCATCAGGGGCGCCTTGCTTAGCAAAGCGAGCGAGTTTCGAACTGGATATTGTATTGATACACGACATGTTGCCTTGCTTGAGATTGCGGAACTCCTCACGCTTGCTCTCAACAACACTTTTCGAATGTGGTAAGCTCAAATCTCGGCGGAACTCATCCTGTAATGACACGACCTCCTCTGGAATCTTTGTATTGCTGGTACCACTCAAAGAGCTTGGTCCTTGAGTTGAAACGATGCAAACTTGACAAAGTCCTCGTGTCCGACATTGCTACATTCAAAATGTTTGCAGATGTCCACAAGCCAATCGTCGGCGCCTGTGGCCTCGGCTACGTAAACCGAAAGACTTTGGCTGATTAGCGAGGAACGGATCGAGAGTAGCAAAGTGCGGCTGGTTGTTGCCTTGGCCTTGATTTCCTTGACTGCCTTGCCCTTGAGTACGCTTCTGCAAGAGCTGCAAAATCATCTGAGCATTGGCATTGGTGGCTGCCATGATAGCTTGCCGAGCCTCCGGAGGCGGAGGTGGAGGTGGAGGGTTCGATGATTCCCATCATTTCGCTCCGGATTACGACGCTGGCGGAGCCATCCTCAAGAGGGTGACATCCGTTAGCACTTGATAGACAAATAGTCAAGTTGAATCAACGGATAGAAATTGCAACATATAGTCTTCACAATAAACATTCGAACAAGGACGAACGAATGAATTCCAAAGTTCAAATCACACGTCCATTAAGGTGAGAAGCAACTTGATTAAGGTATGGAATCACCATCTGCCTTTGAAACAACTCGAATATCACAACTGAAAACAAAACAAAAGATTGGCTTCTAGAATAAGCCGGAACAAACACATGATAGAGATTTCGCCCAAAGTGTTCGTGGTGGGGCCCACACGGGCACGACGTACAGCGGATGTCACGAATGACAAACAAGACGTCCCCGAATCAGCATAGCCAAGGATTCTTTAAGACGCCTCACGACCATCAGAATCGACCGTGGATGGGCGGACCACTAGACGTTGGACCCCAATCTCAAATCACACATCCGTCGGAAAGATATCCCGTAAGCTACTAGAATTCCCACCTATAAACTCCCAAACTTTCTGGTTATGAAATCTGGTGTTGGGGATACAGGGACACAAAATATATCACCCAAACTAACAATACCTAGATCCAAATGTATCCATCCGTCAACACATAACCAAGAAACCTTCGAAATCGTGTACCTCGACCTTCAAAAACATCCGTTATATGAGTCATGGCAATACTCCCGAGCTCGCCTCAAGATCGGGTTATCGGGTTATCTCACCAACAACTGCACAAAAGAGCTTTCGATGTCGGCAAAACTCGGTATTCCAGAATCGCAACGATAAAATTGTGACGACAACACCTCGGAGCTCAACTCCCGGGACACCGCCACAACCCCTAAATGTCAGGAGGCACCAAGAACAATCTTCTCGTCAAGAAACCATCGGAACGATCCCAAGATACCCGCGTGATCCTAAAAATTTTTTAGTGAAATTTGAGGAGAGGAGAGTCAAAACTTCTACGTCAGAGACCTCACCAGAGCGATTTAAGGACCGGGAGTAAAACAATCCTACTCTCGATATATATAATCCTAAGACTCAAAACATTTTCCGTTCTAGACTCAACAACGCCAAAGAAACAATCAAGTAGGGGCTCCTAAGTTGGGGAAGGCTCGATTACCAACTTGTAGCGCCCTCGATGCGGCTATATCTCCCACGTGTCGGCACGACTTAGAGGCATAACCGCATTGAAAGCAATGTCGCAAGTGAGGTAATCTTCACACAACCCATGTAATACATAAGGAAAGAGATACATAGTTGGCTTACAATGCCACTTCACACAATACATAAATAAACATCCATCATTCAGTTTACACTCAAGGTCCGACTACGGAACCAAAATAAAAGAAGATACCCCAAATGCTACATGATCCCCGATCGTCCCAACTGGCTCCACTACTGATCATCGTGAAAAGACACATAGTAACGACCACGTTCCTCATCGAACTCCCACTTGAGCTCGGTTATGTCCACCTGACCGCATCGCCGGCACTGCAACTGTTTTGGTAGAATCTGTGAGTCACGGGACTCAGCAATCTCACACCCGCGAGATCAAGACTATTTAAGCTTATAGGAAGGACAGAGTTGTAAGGTGGAGCTGCAGCAGCGAACGCATATATGGTGGCTACATTCGCAAAAGAGAGCGAGAAGAGGAGCAAAGCACGGTCGTGAAGCTAGTAGCGATCAAGAAGTGATCCTGAACTACTTACGTCAAACATAACTCCAACACCGTGTTCACTTCCCGGACTCCGCCGAGAAGAGACCGTCACGGTTACACACGCAGTTGCTATGTATTTTAATTAAGGTCAACTTCGGGTTTTCTACAACCGGATATTAACAAATTCCCATCTGCCTCATAACCGCGGGCACGGCTTTGAAAGATAATACCTGCAGGGTGTCCCAACTTAGCCCATTATAAGCTCTCACGGTCAACGAAGGATATTCCTTCTACCGGAAAACCCGATCAATCTCGAATCCCGGACTACAAGACATTTCGACAGCAATAAAACAAGACCAGCAAAGCCGCCCGATTGTGCCGACAAATCCCGATAGGAGCTGCACATATCTCGTTCTCAGGGCACATCCGGATGAGACTAGCTACAAGTAAAACCAAGCCTCGAGTTTCCCGTGGTGGCCCCTGCAGTAGTTTCAGTTCGGGCCAGACTCAAGGAGCACCGTCCGGGGTTAAAATAAAGATGACCCTCGGGCTCGCGAAAACCCGGGGGAAAAAAGGCTTAGGTGGCAAATGGTAAAACCAAAGTTGTGCCTTGCTGGACGAGTCTTATTCAAAGTGAACTGTCAAGGGGGTCCCATAAATCACCCAACCGTAAGGAACACGAAATCAAGGAACATAACACCGTATGACGGAAACTAGGGTGGCAAGAGTGGAACAAAACACTGCATAAGGCCGAGCCTTCCACCCTTTACCAAGTATATAGATGCATTAATTATAGCAGATATATATTGTGATATCCCCAACAAGTAAAACATGTTCCAACAAGGAACAACATCTCCATGTTCCAACAAGGCACAAACTTCAACTTCACCTGCAACTAGCAATGCTATAAGAGGAGCTGAGCAAAGCGGTAACATAGCCAATCAACGGTTTGCTAGGAAAGGATGGTTAGGGGCTGACATGGCAATATGGGTGGCATGATAAGCAAGTGATAGGCATCGCAGCATAGGCATAGCAAAAGAGCGAGCAACTAGCATAGCAAAGATAGAAGTGATTTCGAGGGTATGGTCATCTTGCCTGCAATGTTCTCAGAGTTGTCGAAAGCTTGATCCTCGTAAGCATTCTCAACAGGTTCCTCGGTCACGTACTCGTCTCCCGGCTCTACCCAAAGCAAGAACACAAACAAAGGAACCACAATAAATCACGGTGCAATGCACAAGCAAAATGATGCAAAACATGACATGATATGCGAGATGTGATATGCAATGCGTATGCACGCTCTGGAAGGAAAAAGATGAACCAAGCATCAACTTGGCAAACCAAGTATGCCACTGGAAAGATGAGATGAGTTCGGTTGAAATCGATATAAAGATCACCGGAATCGGATGCACGGTTTGCAAATGACAAGCAAAACAAGAATGGCACAAATCTGCCATTAACAGCATGATACCACTTAGCAATCAACAAGAAATTAAGCTATTGCGCCCAAACGTACCAACAAAACACATGGCAGTGATCTACTCAAGATGCTTGACAAAATATGAACACTGAGCTACGGCTAATTCACAACATAACAGGTCCAAACAAGCATGGCAAAAGTGCAAAACATATCAGCTTCACAGACTTAGTGAAATTACTGAACATGGCAAAAACAGCATCAGGTAGCAATGTTCAGAGCAAGAAAACTACATGCTACATGAACTTATAATAGCAAAACATGGCATGGCATGAATATACTCAAAGCATAGAACAAAAGTCCCTTACTGACCATAAGCCAAAAAGGATCAGAAAATACAATAACACCCATGTCAATATCGCAAGTTTCGTTAACAGATTCAGCAACATGGCATGTCAAAAACATATAACAAGTAGGCACGTTTAAGAGCTCAAAGCACTCACTACAGAGCCTTTCATGATAAACTAGGCATACATACATCAATAAGACATGGCATAAAAGACATACATGGCAAGAACAACATGATAGCATACACGGATCAACCACAACAACCTTGGAAAAATTGAATAACATGTAAACAATCTGCCAGGAAACATTTTATAGCAAAAGTAGAGCTCGATTGACTCAAGCTATGGCACTCCATAATTGCAAACAAAGGCATGGATGGATAAAGCATAACCATATGTTCAAAACATCCTTACTGAAGTATCTCAAAATATGCATGGATCTCTCGGTAGCATCAAGTTAACATGGCATCAAAATATCAGCTAAACAGGGCTGAAATCAGCAACATCAGGACACCTAGTTTGCATGCTTGTGCTAGTCACCAAATAGATCACAAAAATACATGGCATACACCCCTGGAAAGATGGCATGGCATATTACAAAACACATGTAGGACTCAAATTCATAGGGTGCACACATCAATCATAGCAAAAATAACAAAAGTGCATGTTCATTAAGAAATGAAACTAACATCACATAGCCTTCTTCCAACAGCATTTCGGGAATCAAGATGAGCTCAAATGAAAATGATGCAGTGAGATGAAATGATCTACTCTTCGAGGCGAACATTTTGACATATTACACGGACGAAATGGAGCTACGGGTGCAGAGTTATGATGCGTTGAAATTGCCACAAATTAATCTCCGAGATAAAAGCTTAGACGATTTTTGGGGGAGAAAGTCAACCGCGCGGCTCGATTGATCTGGCCGGATCCGAGGCGGCTCGAGGCGGCGGCGCGGTGGGCAGCTCGCGGAGCTCGCCCGGGCCGGAGGAGAGGAGGCGGGCCGGGCCGACGGGCCGGGCGACGGCGAGGGCGGCCGCGCCAGGGGCGGCGCGGCGGGCGGTGGTCGCCGAGCGGCGGCGGCGCTGGGACGAGGGCCGCGATCGGCGACGGCGACGGCGGCGGAGGTGGGAGGTGGCCGGCGACCTGCTGGGCGGGCGGGCGGCGACCGCCGGGCGGAGATCCGCGGGCGGCGGCGGGGTTCGCACGGCGGTCGGGCGCAGACGCGCGCGCGGCGGCGGGCGCTGCTGGCCAGGCGGGTTTCGCCTGGCCCGCGGGCGGCGGCGCGGGCGCGGAGGGCCACGTGGCGCGCTGATTGGGCGCGGGCTGCGGCGCTGACGGGCGGACGTGTCCGTACGTCGAGGTTTTAGTCCGGTGGCGCGGGGATGAAGATGGCTAGGGTTTGGACCCGGATTTGGACGGGGGAAGGCATATATAGGCATAGAGGGAGCTAGGAGAGTCCAAATGAGGTGTGGTTTTCGCCCACACGATCGTGATCGAACGACGGAGAGCATGGAAGTGGCTTAGATGTGTTATTGGACTATTTTGAAGGGGTGTTGGGCTGCAACTTAAAAGAGGCCTTTGCGAGAGTGCGGTTAACCGTTGGAGTACCAAACGAGCTCCAAATGACCCGAAACTTGACCGGTGTTCTACCGGTGGTATACCAAGGCAACTTGACAAACCTCGGTCCATTCCGAGAAGGTTTAGTACCCGCTCACGGAAAAACGTAAAAGGGGACGCCGGGGAACATAGGAGTGCCGGATTGCAAAACGGACAACGGGAAAAATGCTCGGAATCATGAGACGAACACGGATGCAAATGCGATGCACATGATGACCTGATATAAAATGCATGACATGGACAAAATGCAAAAACGAAAGACAAAAACCCAACCACGGAGGGAATATCATACCACGATGCCGAAAAAGGCAAGAGTTGGAGTTACAAATATGGAAAGTTACGTCCGGGGTGTTACACCGGAGGGTTTTAGTCCATAGGACGGACAACAATCATACCATAGGCTAGCTTCTAGGGTTTAGCCTCCTTGATCTCGTGGTAGATCTACTCTTGTACTACCCATATCATCAATATTAATCAAGCAGGAGTAGGGTATTACCTCCATCGAGAGGGCCCGAACCTGGGTAAAAACATCGTGTCCCTTGTCTCCTGTTACCATCCGCCTAGACGCACAGTTCGGGACCCCCTACCCGAGATTCGCTGGTTTTGACACCGACATTGGTGCTTTCATTGAGAGTTCCTCTGTGCTGTTGCCATCAGGTAGGATGCCTCATCTCGTCTTTAAAGACGATACTATCGCCAAAGAAGCCTTGGCCACTGGTCAGACTCTTCGGCTAGGTGGTTTTCTCATGACCGCCAGTTCGGCCACGGCGCCGACAATGACCTCTCGAGTCATCGAAACCAATCTCCATGTTAGTTCGGAACTTGCCGAACAGTTAGATCCGATCGAGCTCTCCTCCGTAAACGAGCTCTTGGATCGCATCGCCGCCTTGGGAGTCGCCACAGACTAGGACCGGATCGGGCCTAAAACCGATCTGAGAGAGATCAACTCTCCCCAGGCTACCCATCATGTTGCTGTGATAGAGGAGCAGTGCGGCGATTCTTCTTCTTTCTTAAGGACTAGCTACGTCCGGATTCCCGATCCCTCCATGCCGGATTCCCGCAGAGGGACGGATGTCGATCAAGCCCTGAACTTAAAGTCAGGCGGCGGTTGGACTCATTAGATAACACTCAAAAATCCAAACTTCCAAGTTCGGAAACTTCTCGGCCCTTGAGTCCTAAATTGGACGGGGTTCCGGATCTAGTTCCACCCGCCCACGCAAACATTAGCGATCTATCCCGAATTCGGCAAGAGCCCGCTGAAACAGTACATCATTACTGGGCCAGATTCCTCCTGGTTAGGGACAGGATAAAGGACTGCCGAGAGGAGGACGCAATCCCAATTTTCTGCAAAAATTGCACGGACAAGGGAATCCTAAACGCCATAAGTCGTCGCAAAATTACACGCTTTGCCGACTTGGTGACCATAGTACAAAAGTTCTGTGCGATGGAGAGCGCCTGGAAAACCGAAAGCAAATTCTGGGATAATCCGGCCCCGAATACATCCCTAGTCCGAAATAAAAGGGTGCATCATTATCAAGCACCTGGTCAAATACCAAAAACCAAAACCCCTAAAGGGTACGGAACTGCATCGAGGGTTGGCTAAACGACCTCGCAAAATTCATGGCACAGTAGGGCGCCACTCCAACTCATAGCCTTCGAGCATGTTGGATACTACGCCGTGGCCAAAAGCGCTAAGAGCTTCTAGCTTCGAATCCCAGCCCAGCAACATCAAGACGGTGCTAATAGCTCTTGAGACTTTCGCATCAAATGACATGCGAAACGAACACTCCGCAACCTTGTCAAGTCTACCAAGTAGCAACAATAAATTCATGGAGGACACGGCTATTACCTTTAATGCCGGTGATTTAACCTAAATTCGAACAGCCCGAGCACCAGCCGCATTGGTCCTCATCCGATAGTGGACGACTTTCACCTTACTAAGGTACTCATGGATGGCGGCAATGACTAAACCTCATCTATGAGGAAACCCTCCAAAAATGGAAATAGTCTGAACCGCATTGAGCGAAGCAGCACAACCTTTAGAGGAATAATCCCCAGCCGGAAGCATGCTGCACAGGAAAAATCACGCCGGGCGTAGTGTTCGCTCACGGACAATTATAGGTCCGAGGAGGTCACGCTTCAAGTGGCCCCATTCAGCAGCGGATATCATGCTCTATTAGGACGAGAGGCATTCACAATTTTTCAAGCTATACCCCATTATGGGTACATGAAGCTTAAAATGCTCGGTCCCAACGGAATTATCACTCTCGCTAGTGATCCGCACATAGCACTCGCGCCAAAAACAAGACAGCCGCACTAGCCCTCGAGGCACTATCCGGCCCTAGCGGCCGAGGAACTCACCGCGATGCGCCCACGGTGAACAGGACGATGTGATACTTGATAAAAGATCCAAGTCCACCTCTTTAAACCAGCGGATGAAATAGTCAAATTCCGTGTCCACCTAACGGACCCCACGAAGACGGCCTCCATCGGGCACAATTGAACCTCGATGTAGACGCCAGATCATGAGAATTCCTTCGAAAATTGGGACATTTTCTTTGGCACCCATCGGATATGCCCGGAATCCCACGCAGATTGGCAGAACACAGCCTAAACATCCTAAAAGGATTCAAGCCAGTCAAACAGGCTCTTCGACGATTTTCCAAACCCAAAAGACAGGCAATGGGAGAAGAGCTAGCCAAGCTATTGGAAGCCGGATTCATTAGAGACATCAAGCACCCGGATTGGCTAGCAAACTTGGTGATGGTACCAAATAAGGACAAATCCTGGCGCCTATGTGTCGATTTCAAAGACCTAAAGACGGACCCTACAAAGACGGCCTCCATTGGGGCACAACTAAACCCTGACGTAGACGCCGCACTACGAGAATTTCTACGAGAAATCTGGGACATCTTTGCCTGGCACCCTTCTGACATGCCAGGAATCCCACGTCGGCTGGCTGAACACAGCCTAAATATCCTAAAAGGATTCAAGCCAGTCAAACAGGCTCTTCGACGCTTTTCCGAACCCAAGAGACAGGCCATGGGAGAGGAGCTAGCCAAATTTTTGGAAGCCGGATTCATCAGAGATATAAAACATCTGGACTGGCTAGCAAACCTGGTGATGGTACCAAAGAAGGATAAATCCTGGCGCCTATGTGTTGATTTTAAATACCTTAATAAGGCTTGCCCAAAGGATCCCTTCACCCTCCCTCGAATTGATCAAATTATTGACGCTACAGCAGGACACAACTCATTGTGCTTCCTCGACGCGTACTCCGGCTACCACCAAATAAGGATGGCGGAGCCAGACCAAGCTGCAACATCATTCATCACTCCATACGGCCCGTTCTGCTTCAACACAATGCCCTTTGGGCTCAAAAACGCTGGCACAGCATATCAGCGCATGATTCAGACATGTCTGGCAAACCAGATCGGCAAAACGGTGGAAGCATATGTAGATGACGTGGTCATCAAAACCAAGCACGTTGAAACCCTAGTAGACGACTTGAGGCTCACATTCGACAATCTTCGAAAATATGACATCAAGCTCAATCCGGAAAAATGCGTCTTCGGCATTCCAGCCGGAAAGCTCCTGGGCTTCATTGTGTCCGGTAGAGGAATTGAAGCAAACCCAGCCAAGATCCGAGCTCTGTCACAATTGGATATTCCAAAAGACCTCAAACAAATACAAAAATTGACGGGATGCGTAGCGGCTCTAAGCCGCTTTATCTCTCGTTTGGGAGAAAAGGCGTTACCCCTTTACCACCTCCTCCGGCGCACCGAACACTTCGAGTGGACGGATGCCGCCACGGCCGGACTCCATGAAATAAGGGCCATTTTGGAAACAAATCCGGTCCTGGCCGCGCCCAATGTGGGCGAACCAATGCTATTATATATCGCCGCAACACATCAAGTTGTCAGCGCGGTGCTCGTTGTCGAACGAGAAACGGACGGACACCGGTTCCCTTTTCAAAAGACGGTTTACTATGTGTCCACAGTCCTAACTCCATGCAAGTCCCGGTACCCACACTATCAAAAGATAGCATACGTGGTGTTCATGGCATCCCGGATGCTACGACACTACTTTCAAGAGTGTTCGATAACGGTAGCCTCCGAAGTACCTCTTAACGATATTATAAACAACCGCGACGTGACGGGTCGGATTGCTAAATGGGCCATAGAGCTCCTTCCATTCGACATAACTTATAAGCCACGACGAGCTATTAAGTCGCAGGTTTTGGCCGAATTTGTGGCCGAATGGACTGAAGCTGAACTCCCTAAAGAGTACGGCGCATACTCCAATTGGATCATGCACTTTGACGGCTCCAAAATGTTGGCCGGCCTGGGGGTTGGCGTCGTCCTGACGTCCCCAACCGGGGACACAGTCCAATACGTCCTTCAGATAATGTATACGGACTCCAACAACGCAGCAGAATACGAGGCCCTTCTGCACGACCTTCGGATGGCAGTCTCCATGGGCATTCAACGCTTAGAGGTGCGCGGGGATTCGAACCTCGCAATATCTCAAATAAACGGAGACTTTGATGCCAAAGATCCAAAAATGGCAGCATACCGCAATGCGGTCCTAAAAATGTCAGCACGGTTCGAAGGGCTCGAATTTCATCATATAGCTCGGGACAACAACCAGGCGGCGGATATATTGGCACGCATCGGCGCAAAACGCGATGCCGTCCCACCCAATATCTTTATGGAACGGCTATTCAAGCCATCCGTACTACGGGAAGGGGAGTCCGGCAATAACAAACCGGACCCAACCGCACTGCCTGACGCCGAACACTCTGACACAACCGGAGGCTCTGCCCCCGAAATAACACCCTCCGCTCACGAAATAATGGCGGTTATCGCCCCGTGGACGGAACCATTCCTAGCCTACCTAACTAGGCAGGAACTCCCCGAAGACCAAAATGAGGCTCGCTGCATAGTATGGCGCTCTAAAGCCTATAAAGTCCATGAGGGAGAGCTTTATATGAAAAGCACTACCGGTGTCCTTCAAAGGTGTATCTCCGAAGAGGAAGGGCGAAACCTCCTGGCTGAAATTCATGCCGGACTGGGTGGGCACCATGCTGCAGCCCGGGCCCTTGTAGGCAAGGCCTTCCGTACAGGATTTTATTGGCCGACAGCCCGAGCAGATGCGCAGGACTTAGTCCAATGATGCGTCGGTTGCCAACTTTTTGCTAACCAAAGCCACATGCCACCCACCGCCCTTAAAACTATACCCATCACCTGGCCGCTTATGGTCCAGGGGCTTGACATGGTTGGACCCTTAAGGGAGGAACCCACAAGCAAAAATACCTATTGGTCATGGTGGATAAATTCACCAAATGGATAGAGGCCAAGCCTGTTAAAACGGCTGAATCCGGACCGTGATAGACTTCATATCGGGGGTAGTGCACCGTTACGGTGTCCCCACAAGATCATCATCCGATAACGGCACCAACTTCACGGCCGATGAGGTCAAATTATGGTGCACAAACATGGGCATTAAGCTCGATTACGCCTCAGTCTATCACCCTCAAACCAACGGCCAAGTCGAACGAGCAAATGGTCTAATCATGAACGGCATTAAACCCAGACTAGTGTGGTCCCTTAAGGAATCTAACACGCACTAGGTTGAGGAGCTCGACTCTGTACTCTGGGGGCTGCGGACCACGCCGAATCGTACTACCGGATTCACACCATTCTTTATGGTGTACGGCGCAGAGGTAGTCTTGCCCTGTGACATAATACATGGCTCACCTCGCGTGCGCATGTATGAAGAAAGATAAGCCGAGCTCGATCGACAGGACAGTTTGGATGCATTGGAGGAGGAGCGACATGGCAAAAGCTCGTTCCGCATTCTATCAACAGCAGGCTCGAAGATATCAAAGCAGGGAAGTACGGGCCAAAGCTTATAACGCTGGCGAACTAGTTCTACGCTGCACGGACAAGAAAAAGGACAAACTCAAGCCCAAATGGGAAGGTCCTTCATCATCGACCAGGTCCTGGCCGGGCGGAGCATACCGTCTGCTAAACGCATCGGATAACCGACTCGAGCGAACCCATGGAACGTAACCCGTCTCACGAAGATTCTACGCCTAAGCGCCTGACTCCAAGTTCGTCTCCTTCCTCCGCCCACATTTTCTATTTTGCTGTCTTTTATTTCTCTCCTTCCTCCTCCTTCTTCTTGAAGCCTCTAGAGGCTCGTTTGCGCTTTCTTCAAGACATACTTGACGCGCTGTCCGCTCATTATACTCGGGGCTTCTTTAACAGAAGCTTATTTATACGGGCTTCATGCCCAACACATGCGTTAAACTTCCGCATGTACCTTTTATTCACCATTATATGCATCGATATGACTTAAGTTTTGGCCAAGATGGGTTGCTCGGCTCCTGTGCTTACCCCTCGCTCCCGATTGTTCGCTAGGTGGTAAAGGAGCACCTCTGCGATTATTATTGCCGGGTCACCTGATGTGTACCTCGACCGGGTGAAGCCGAAAGCTAGCGTTCTTAAGGGAATACTCGGTCGGTGAACTGAAAGATGATTTTAGTTATTTACCCATCTGCCCCAGATGATTTTCTGCTTTATAGCAGCTTTGACATGCACTTTAGGGCATGCATCCCAGCGAAAGGAACCCTTAACGGAACTATTCTCCCCGAAGATGTTTCTTACTACCCATGTAATATAACATAACTAGTTGGGCACTTGTCCGATACAGCAACAATGACCCCTACGCCTTTGTCTCCATGCATACCCGGTTCTTATATAACCACGTAGGTATTCGCACACACTCTGCACTATTGGGTCCGGAGGTCGAGCTTAAAAGGTCCGCTATGACAAACGATCTACAATCCGCTAGAAGACATCTTTTCATGTCATATTTTTACATAGTCAACTCGACTCATTGTATTCCTCCTCAATGCCATCTAATAGGCTATCTAATTTACAATCTTGCTCGAATACTTGGCGGCCAATTCTACTTGGCCGTACACTAACTTATAGGGATCTCCATCCCATCAGCCCCACAGTCCGACCTCGCCATGTGGTTTGGGTCAACAACCGTGTACCGCTGTCTTTACCATGGCCCGTGCCTCCTGGCGCCTTTGACGGCATGCCGATATCTTCCATAGCCGGAAGCGCCGCCGTGCTCCTTGAAGCCGCTCGCCAGCTCCCCAATGCCTTCGCGGGGAGATAGATGGCCACAAGGCTGGCCGATGCCTTTCATCACCGCCGGACTCGTTCGCAGTAATGCCGACGCAGTTCGGAAGAAGATCACCGGAAGAACTGGGCATCTCCTCCTCAGGACGACCTGTGAGCAAACCTACATACATGTTTATGTTAGTCGCCTTCCTCGCCGAACTCTTTCAAAGTTCGCAGAAGCACTTACTGAAAATGCCGCGACGAAGCCGCCGATTCTCCTTTACGGAATCAGACAACTGGGCACGAACATCCTTTAGTTCCTCACCCAGCTTGGTGTTGGCGTCTTGGAGGCTATTTTTCTCCTGCCGCACCCTCGTAAGCATGCTCTCATCGGCCTTTAGCTGGCGCAAGAGCTACTGCTTGTCTGGATCTAGTCCGGCGCCATCTGCAATATTTTTGTCAGATTTACACACCCGCCGCACTTCATAAACTATTTATCTTTTAAAGCATATATTACCAGAGGGGGTCTCTGTGGCTCCCCCTGTAGCGGCTAGTGCGGCCTCAAGTTGGGCCATTCACTCTTCAAGCTCCTGGGACAGTCGGGTATTCTTTTCTCAGAAGATCTCAGATAACATATGATCCTCAAATCAGTTATTCTAACTATTTTAAGTCTCGGAGACTCTTGGCATATGTAATCGTCAAATTTCCTTACCCGTATGTCCTTTACATACTGCCCGTGGCTCGCTAGACCATCTTGAGCGGCACGAGGTGCGATCTCCCAATCAAGGCATTCATGGCCTCTTGGGAGAAACATGCGCCACGAAGAACTGTCCGGCGCTTTGTGATTCAAGGCGCTCTCCACCTCGGAGTTGGTGGCGGACAACCTGTCGGCATCCTCTGTCGGAGGAGCATCCGACGACGCCTCGTGCTCGCCTTAGCCTCCGGACCCGCTTTGAAGCCTGGCGGTGAAGGTTCGATTATAACCTCTCCGGACTCGGTCCGCGAGCGCTTTTTCCCGAAAGAGCACCAGCGTTAGTACGCCTTCCAGGAATCAATCCTGGGAGTATGGTGACATGTCGTACCGTTGCGGCGGAGTTTCGATCCGAACCGCGCTTCTTTTTAGCCTGCAGGGTCGCACTGCCCTTTGTTGGCCAGCCGCCGCGGGCTCGGCTTCCTGCCTCGAAGGTACCCCCTGCGAAACACAATTGGTATACGGTGATCAAAAATAAAGCATGGATGGGTCATTATCAGGGTTTTGGGATCTCGGTCTCAGTTACCTGTGAGGCCGGAAGTATTCCAGGGTAATCAGCCGTAATGGCAACCAAAGCATTGTCGATGCTAAGTTGGTAGAACACCCCGTCGATCAACTCCACCTTTATATCCGGATCCTCTTCGGAGGTCGGATCGAGGGACCGCTCCGGATCCTCGGGTTATGGGGGCGGGTTGTGTATCTTCTCCACAGTCCGGTGCAGTTCCTGCGCAAAAACCATGAAATGAGATATTTAACCACGGGAACATGGATTGTACAGGTCATAAAGATGTTTGCTTACCCAGCTTCGAGGATTATTCAAAGAAAACTCCTTCAGTGGATTGACGCGGAGGAAATCCTCCTCCTCTCCTTTATACATGGCAGACAAGATCTTCACCAGTTCGGTGACCGATCCCGGCCCTTTGCGGCCGTGGCGGGTGGCATCGTCCTCCCGCTGAAGTCCCACATGGGTGGCCCCTGATTGGGCGGCTGCACTCCTCATAATGCAGATTGCCATGACTCCAATCATGGTCAATCCGCATGAGCCAATAATCTTATTCGCTCATCAAATAGAGGACATCCCGTCATTTTCCTCCGGGGCCACGAGGGCCCCAGCTTAGGCGCTTCTTGAGAGGATCATTGCTGAACTCCGGAAGGCCGATCCGAACAGGATCCGCAGCGGACGCCCTCCATGTAAAACCATTCAAGGCCAGTCTTGGGCGCTTCGGGTTCCGGATAGGTATCCGGTCCCGGCGATGCGCCATAGCTCGGCTTCGCCCACTTGATATATTGACCCCTCATGAGAACGGGGTACTAGGCAGAATAATCTCTTCCACAGCCTGAAATGAGCCTCAACGCCCAAGAACAGTTCACAATGGGCCACGAAGCCCACGATGTGCAGGATGGAGGCAGGAGTAAGGTGGTGCAACTGGAGGCCGTAGAACTCCAAGCGCCCCCGGAGAAACGGATGGATTGGAAATCCGAGTCCTCTTACTAGATAAGAGATGAAGCATACCCGCTCTCCTTTAGAGGATCGGGGCGCCTCCGCTTGCTTTCCGCCCTTGTAGGTGGCAAGTCCGCTCGAACTGAACCATGAAGGCCAAGGAGAAATCCTTGGCTTGAGTATAACTAGCTCGCTATGCGGATGAGCATCTCTCCCAATGTGCCGAGGGCCGGGAGCGAGAGGAGGAGCCGCGTCGACCGTCCATGATGGAATGGGCTTTGGTCGAGGCGCTCGATGAAAGCTTCATGAAGGGGATGGTGTGACTCAGATCTAGATCCTTGCCCTTTTATAGGCAGCTCATTTGCGCAGCTAGGGGGTAATTGTAAAATACCTGGCTTTTCACATTCATTCAAACACGTGGAAGATGGCCATTATTGGGCGAGAAGCCAAGCAAGGCAGCATTTATCGGGCGGACACTATTCGACAAGTATATGGAATTTGGAGAAGAACCCGCCTCGCAATGCGAAGACAATCAACGCCGGACTCATCGTCATTGAAGCCTGGTTAGGGGACTACCGAGGAGTCCCGGATTAGGGGTGTCCGGATAGCGAACTATCACCATTGGCCGACTCCTGGACTATGAAGATACAAGATTGAAGACTTCATCCCGTGTCAGGATGGGACTTTCCTTGGCGTGGAGGGCAAGCTTGGCGATACGGATATGTAGATCTCATACCATTGTAACCGACTCTGTGTAACCCTAACCTATCCGGTGTCTATATAAACCGGAGGGTTTTAGTCCATAGGACGGACAATAATCATACCATAGGCTAGCTTCTAGGGTTTAGCCTCCTTGATCTCGTGGTAGATCTACTCTTGTACTACCCGTATCATCAATATTAATCAAGCAGGAGTAGGGTATTACCTCCATCGAGAGGGCCCGAACCTGGGTAAAAACATCGTGTCCCTTGTCTCCTGTTACCATCCGCCTAGACGCATAGTTCGGGACACCCTACCCTAGATCCGCCGGTTTTGACACCGACATTGACCTTCCAAACATGTTGAGTTTGCCTTTCCCCCCCATGCTAGCCAAATTCCTTGCACCAAGTAGAGATACTACTTGTGCTTCCAAATTTCCTCAAACCCAGTTTTGCCACGAGAGTCCACCATACCTACCTATGGATTGAGTAAGATCCTTCAAGTAAGTTGTCATCGGTGCAAGCAATAAAAATTGCTCTTTAAATATGTATGACTTATTAGTGCAGAGAAAATAAACTTTGTACGAACTTGTTGTGGAAGTAATAAAAGCGACGGACTGCATAATAAAGGTCCACATACAAGGGGCGATATAAAGTGACGTTCTTTTGCACTAAGACTTTATGCATCAACCCTACACGCGCATGACAACCTCTGCTTCCCTCTGCGAAGGGCCTATCTTTTACTTTATGTTTTACTTTATGCTTGAGTCAAGGTGATGCTCACCTTTCCCTTTTTATTTTTTATCCTTTGGCAAGCTGCTCGTGTTTGAAAGATCATGATACGTATATCCAATTGGATGTAAGTTGGCATAGGCTATTATTGTTGACATCACCTAAAGTTTTGCCATGAATATGCTTTGTGAGTAGTTACGTTTGTTCCTGAGGACATGAGTGAAGTCTTGCTATTAGTAGTCATGTGAATTTGGTATTCGTTCGATATTTTGATGAGATGTATGTTGTCTTTCCTCTAGTGGTGTTATGTGAACGTCGACTACATGACACTTCACCATTATTTGGGCCTAGAGGAAGGCATAGGGTACTAATAAGTAGATGATGGGTTTCTAGAGTGACAAAAGCTTAGACCCTAGTTTATGCGTTGCTTCGTTAGGGGTTGATATGGACCCATATGTTTAATGTTGTGGTTAGGTTTACCTTAATACTCCTTTTTGTAGTTGCGGATGCTTGCAATAGGGGTTAATCATAAGTGGGATGCTTGTCCATGTTAGGGCAGTACCCAAGTGCCGGTCCACCCACATATCAAATTATCAAAGTATCGAACGCGAATCTTATGAACGTGATGAAAACTAGCTTGACGATAATTCCCAATGTGTCCTCGGGAGATCCTTCTTCATTATTAGAATTTGTCTAGGCTTATCCTTTGCTACATAAAGGATTGGGCCACCTTGCTGCACTTTATTTACTTTATTTACTTTTTGCTCGTTACTATTTATCTTATCACAAAACTATCTATCACCTACTATTTCAGTGCTTGCAGAGAAAACCTTACTGAAAACCGCTTATCATTTCCTTCTGCTCCTCGTTGGGTTTGACACTCTTACTTATCGAAAGGACTATGATAGATCCCCTATACTTGTGGGTCATCAGATACCGATTACACAAACTCGGTGGGACCGATTTTGGTAATAAGCTAACCAGAGAGTTTGCATTGTAATCTCGGTAGTACCGATTACTCAAATTTGGTTAGACCGATTTTGGTAATGGATATACACAGAGAGATTACAACCCCATCTCGGTGAGACCGAGATCCCTATCGGTGAGACCGATTTGCCTATGGTTTGTGGCAGTGGCTATGACATCTGAACTCGGTGGCGCCGGATAGGAAGAATCGGTAGGGCCGAGTTAGACTTTTGGTTTTGGTCATATGTGGATGTGAGAAAGTAGTTGAGGGCTTTGGAGCATATCACTAAGCATTTTGAGCAAGAACCTCATTAAGCAACACCTCATCCCCTCTTGATAGTATTGGCTTTTCCTATAGACTCAATGTGATCTTGGATCACTAAAATATAAAATGTAGAGTCTTGTGCTTGAAGCTTGAGCCAATCCTTTGTACTTAGCATCTTGAAGGAGTTCCACATCCTTTAGTCCATGCCACTTCATTGTTGAACTTATCTGAAACATACTAGGTAAAGGTGTTAGTCCAACAAGAGATATGTTGACATTAATTACCAAAATCACCCAGGGAGCACTTGTTCTTTGAAGAGGGAATGTCTTCATCGAATTCACTTGGAATCACATAATCTTCATCAAAAGGAACAAGGTCCTTTGATGGCATGGTAGAGATAGGAACAACATCAATGGGATTTGCAAATGAGCTAGTCAAAGGCTTCATCTTCTTCGGAGCTAAAGAATCTGATGAAGCTGATGCTTTCCACATCTTCAATGCTGCACGTTCTGCAGCCTTGGTCTTCTTCACATCTGATGCAGATGGAAGGATCGGAGTTGGAGTAGGCGTAGGAGGAGCAGAGGAAATTGGTTGAGTTTCTTCAAGAACAACTGATGCAGTTGCCCTGACTTCTTCATTTTCTTCAGGCGCACCACTAACGGATGGCCTGGCAATTTCTTTAGCGGCTGGAATGCAGTCATCAGCCCTGGAATTCACATTTTCTTCAGCAGCCTGATTGTCATCAGCGGTGCTGGCATTTTCTTCAGTAGGCTGAGCAGATGCTTCAGCCTGAGGATTTTCTTGTTGTGATGGAGCTGCAACCTTTGAAGTGAATTTATCAGTCAATTTCACAAATCTGACTTTGGCTCCTTGCCAATCAGCATAGTAAGCATTGAAGTCATCGCTGAGGCCTTTGATTTCAGCCTGGATCTTCACTAGTTCTTCAGTTGTCATAGAGACAACGTTTTTCTTCAGGAAGCGTTCCTTCCTGTACTGAGCTTTCTTGAGCTGCCCGGCCTTCGCATATTTCCATTTTTCTTCTTGGATGAAGGCAGTCGGCATATGACTTTGGCCAGGAGTCAGCTTGAAATCAGGCATAGGAGTGTTGGGGTCCTTATGCCAGAGATCAATGTAATCGAGGATCGACTTGGGATCCAAAAGAAGAGGCACATTCGTGCCTTTGGCTCTAGCGGCCTTGACCTGCCTATCTCTGATGATTTCTGCAAGTTCATCATCATCAGCTTCGTATTCATCAGACGTCACTTGGAAGGTGACCTACTTCTTGTGAGGACTTGGGCGAGAACCTCGTCCAGCAGTGGACTTTGTCATCCGCAGAGAGGTTCTTGTTGAAGAATTTGGTGCAGCTGAGGAACTAGCAGAAGCTCCTGAGGCAATAGAGGTGCCGGTGGTCCTTTGGCATGTGGCGAGATGCATAGGTGCAGAGGATTTGATCGGAGCAACTGAAGACTTTGGCGGAGGAGCTGATGACTTCGGAGGAGCAGGAGCAGTTTGAGGAGTTGGCCTTGAGGGCAATGCTGAGGAACTTGGCCGTGAGGGCATTAAAGAAGAAGCACTTGTCTTGTGAGCAGGCTTCTTTGACATGGCCTTCTTCGGTTTGACAGAGGCCTCAGCAGTAGCAGAGTCTTCATTGAATTTCCTCACTGCTTCTCTGGCTTGTCTAGCCAACTTGGCCTGGCGCTTGGCCCATTCATCAGGATAATCCTCACCGCGCTTGATGCTAGTGGGATCTGCTTCTTGGCCAGGTGCCAATGGAGGTCTTGGGCATGGAGGGTTGAGTGCGAATTTCTTCATGTACTTGGGAGTTACATACCTGTACTCCCTCCACTCTCTTGCCCATCTCCTCTCTATCCTCTGTATGCGCACCTTGCGCTGATTTTTGTCCTCCTTACCAAACTTGGCCTCATCAAGAGTGCAATAGTCTTTGTATATGTCATCGGGGATCTCAAAGGCAGTATTGATTTCAGGCCTCTTTCCTCCTTTATGTGGCTTCTTTCCATCAGCCATTTTCTTCCGATGAGGAATTTGAACAATGGAATTCTCTGAAGATGTATGCAACTTTTCTCCGAGGAACGCTGCAAATGAGTTAAGTTGATGAGAACCTAGTGATTCAGCAGCGGACATGAGTACCTGTGAACAGAGTATAGTTGCAAGGAATTTGGAGAGGTCATTTGCGTTCTCAGAAGGTTTTCAAAAAGAACAAGTTTGAGGAATTTGACCAGATGAGTATTGAAGAATTTCACTAAGCGTTCTTTGTCTTAGGTTCCAGAGTTGTGTAGATCGAAGATCCACACAATTGAGGAATCTTGAAGAAAAATTGTTGCTTTGAGAAATGAATCAAGAACAGATGACATGTGAGGTGTTTAGTGTGTGAAGAATTTGAAGAATAAACACCTTTGAAGATTTTGTAGAAAACATTTGAATCAAAGAGGGCAGTAAAAGTAACTTTTAATTACCTTGGACGAAGAACACAACAAACTGGGAAGTGGAGATGTGAAGTTCGTCAGTGCAGATCTTCCATGCCCTAACTTGGCCGAGGAAGACAGCTACGACGGCGGCGGAGTGAAGAAATCCGCGGCTGGCGCGAGTACGACGACGAGTGTCACGCCCAATATGCGACCCTATCCAAAAGGAACTCGAAGGTCCCACCAAGGATAGACCCGCATATTGAAACGCTTTTGCAAGGTGGATATCATTACATCAACATTACATAATACATGGGGATACATACATAAGGCACAAATGCCACAAGAATACATCAACATCATATACAAGATCAACATCCGACTACGGATGAAACATAAACAGAAACTCAAACAATATCCACCCTGCTAGCCCAGGCTGCCGACTGGAACCTATCCCCGATCAAGAAGCGTAAGAAGAACTCCAACACAAGTAAACATCGCTCTCACGCCATGATCATCGCAAACCTGTACCTGCAACTGGTGGTGTAGTAATCTGTGAGCCACGAGGACTCAAAGAATCCCATTACCATGGGTATCAAGACTAGCAAAGCTTAATGGGAAAGGAAGGGGTAAAGTGGTGAGGTTGCAGCAGCGCTAAGCATATATGGTGGCTAACATACGCAAATGAGAGCGAGAAGAGAAACAAAGGAACGGTCGTCAACTAGTAATGATCAAGAAGTGATCCTGAACTCCTACGTACGTCAAACATAACCCAAGAAACCGTGTTCTCCTCTCGATCAACCCCGAAAAGAGACACTCACGGTTACGCACACGGTTGGTGTATTTTAGAAGAGGTTGCTTCAAGTTTACTACAACCGGATATTAACAAATTCCCATCTGCCACATAACCACGGGCACGGCTCTCGAAAGTTTAAACCCTGCAGGGGTGTCCCAACTTAGCCCATGATAAGCTCTCGCGATCAACGAAGGATATTCCTTCTCCCCGGGAAGACCCGACCAGTCTCGGAATCCGGCTACAAGACATTTCGACAAAGAATAAAACAAGACCAGCAAAGCCGCCGGATGTGCCGACAATTCCTGATAGGAGCTGCACATATCTCGGTCTCATGCACACCGGATGAGCAGTCCGCATAACTAAAACCAGACCTCAAGTTTCCTTGAGGGGCGCTCCTGCAGGGCTCTAGTTCGGACCAACACTCGAAGGAGCACCGGTCCGGGGGCTAAATAAAGATGACCCTCGGGCTCCGGAAACCCAAGGGAAAAAGGGCTAGGTGAGGCAAATGGTAAAACCAATGTTGGGCCTTGCTGGAGGAGTCTTATTCAAAGCGAACTGTCAAGGGGGTCCCATAAATCACCCGACCGCGTTAGGGACGCAAAATCCGGGAACATAATACCGATATGACGGAAACTAGGGCGGCAAGAGTGGAACAAAACACCAGCATAAGGCCGAGCCTTCCACCCTTTACCAAGTATATAGATGCATTAATAATATAAGATATATTGTGATATCCCAACAAGTAAACATGTTCCAACAAGGAACAACATCTCCATGTTCCAACAAGGAACAAACTTCATCTTCACCTGCAACTAACAACGCTATAAGAGGGCTGAGCAAAGCGGTAACATAGCCAAACAACGGTTTGCTAGGAAGGGTGCAAAAGGTTAGAGGCTGACATGGCAATTTGGGATGGCTTGATAAACAGTGATAGGTAGCGCAGCATAGCGATAGAACGAAGCAACTAGCATAGCAATGATAGTAGTGAGATCCAGGTAGCGCTCATCTTGCCTGAAATCCCGCTAGGAAGAAGAACGAGTCCATGAAGAAGACGAACGGATGAAGCCGAACCAAGCGTGAGCGAACGAATCCTCACGATCGCAACGAAACGGAACTAACAAGAAGAAGCACACAACATAGTAAACACACCACACATAGACAAGACATGATGCACAACAAGCATGATGCATGACAAAGCTACATGAGGCTACTCATGGCAAGAGATGATGCAAACAAGAGCAACACATCAAAGCAAGTTTAAATGAGGCCGGGAACAACATATAACAATTCCGGTAAGTCCTCATATGCAAATTTCGAAATTGGTCCAGATCTGAATAAACCTTATTTTCAAGTTGTTAAACAGCAAGTTAAGATGCACCACGATGATCTACACGAAATTCTAGTCAAGTTACATATAAATTTCATTAGATTCGGAGCTACGGCCTAGAAGATATGAGCACAACAAGATAAACATGGCATTGATGCAAAATGCATACAAACATCAAGCGAACACCTCAAAACAAGGACGCAACATGATAATATGATACTACATGCAAAATCAAGCAAGTTTCATATAGAGCACACTCAAAACGGAGCAACGGTTCAACACATACACTCTATACAAGTCATGGCAACAATCTGTCCAAAACAGCAAGTAGGCATATTGCAAGCATCAAAACAACATGCTACAGGACCTCAACAAGAAAAAAAAAGGCATGGGCATGATGTACAGGTAAAGCATGACAAAACATGAACACTGAGCTATCTCCAGAAATGACTAGAACATGCTCAAAATGACATGGCAAGATTGCAAATAATAACAGTTCAGACTTTGTAGAAATTAACATCAGGTTGCAATGTTTAGAGCTATCAAACAACATGTTACAGGAACTTATCATGGCAAACAAAGGCATGGCATGATACTACTAATTGTATAGAACCAAAATTCCTTTAGTGACCATGAGCCAAAAAGGATCAGAAAATATGATGGCACCCATGTAAACATGGCAAATTATATTACAGATTTAAACATGGCAGGAACAACGATAAGTAGGCATGTTGGTGAGCTTGAACCACTCACCACAGAGCAATACATGGCATGGCAAGGCAACTCACAGTAAGAAGACATGGCATAGAAGCTATACATGGCAAGAACAACAACATAGCATGCAAGGATCAACTACAACAACCTTGGCAAAATTGAATAACATGTAAACAATCTGCCAGGAAACATTTTATAGCAAAAGTAGAGCTCGATTGACTCAAGCTATGGCACTCCATAATTGCAAACAATGGCATGGATGGATAGAGAATAACCATATGTTCAAAACATCCTTACTGAAGTATCTCAAAATAAGCATGGATCTCTCTGTAGCATCAAGTTAACATGGCATAAAAATATCAGGAAAACAGGGCTGAAATCAGCAACATCATGAAGCCTAGTTTGCATGCTTGTGCTAGTCACCACAGAGATCACAAAATACATGGCATACACCTGTAAATATGGCATGGCATATTACAAAACACATGTAGGACTCAAGTTCATAGGGTGCACACATCAATCATGGCAAAATGACAAAAGTGCATGTTCGATAAGAATCAAACTAACATCACATAGCCCTCTTCTAACAGCATTACGGGCATCAAGATGAGCTCAAATGTAAATGATGCAATGAGATGAAATGATGTACTCGTCGAGGCGAACAATTTGACATATTACACGCACAAAACGGAGCAATATGCGGAGAGTTATGGCATGATGAATATGGCATGAAAATGTGCAAAAGCTTCGGGACTTGGGGGAATTTCACCTCGCGGGTTGACCGCGGCACGGTTCTCGATGCGGCGGCGGATCTCGCCGGAGGGAGGCCGGAGGAGGCGGCGGGCGAGGCGCCGCGCGAGGTGACCCCGGACGGATCTGGCCGGATCCGGCCGGGCGGCGGGCGCTGGAGGCGCTTGGAGGCCGGGCCGGGAGGCGGCGCGCCCGGCGAGACGAGGCCGGCGGCCAGCAGCCACGGCCGGGAGGCGCCACCGGGCGGTGCAGGAGGCGGCCGGCGCGCGGAGGAGAAGGCGGCGGGAGGAAGCGGCGGCGGGCGGCCGGGCAGCGCCCATGGGGCGGGAGCCTCGCCAGCGGCGGCGGCGAAGCCGGTGGCTGGGCGCGGGTCGGACGTGGGACGGACGCGTCCGTCGGCGCTAGGAGGAGGAATGCTAGGGTTTGGACCGCAAATTTCGGAGGGGAAGGTGTTTATATAGGCATAGGGAGCTAGGAGACTCCAAATGAGGAGCGGTTTTCGGCCACGCGATCGTGATCGAACGGCGGAGAGCATGGAGGGGAGTTTGCTGGGTTTTGGGCCACTTTGGAAGGGGTGTTGGGCAGCACTCAAAGAGGGCTTCACGGTTACCCGGTTAACCGTTGGAGTACCAAACGACCTCCAAATGGCACGAAACTTGACAGGCGGTCTACCGGTGCTATACCAAGGCCGCTTGACAAACCTCGGTCCATTCCGAGACCGTTTAACACCCGCACACGAAAAGAGGCAAAAGGGGGCGCCGGGAGACATAGGAGTGCCGGATTGCAAAACGGACAAACGGGAAAATGCTCGGATGCATGAGACGAACACGTATGCAAAATGAAATGCACATGATGACATGATATGTAATGCAGATGATGACATGGCAAAGTGCAACACGCAAGCAAATGACATGGCAATGCTGACGAATAACTAGCGGACACCTGGCGCATCGAATTCGGGGCGTTACAACACTCCTCCACTAACAAGAGATCTCGTCCCGAGATCTTAGGACCGAGAAGGAAGGGAAAAAGGATGAGGTGAAACACGAACTCAAGGGAAGAAGCAAAGAATCGAGAGCACTCGAGAAGAAGAGAGGAACGACGAGAATGATGAGGATCAAAAGCTCACGGAATCAGATAGACTATGAAACCAGTTCGGTTCGAATGAGATAAGAAATGAATAAGACTGATAGGATTTAGGCTGCACTCCTGCTGAAAATGGAAGGATTAGAACACGAACTTGAGAGGATGGAATGATACTTGATGAAGACATGACACAAAACCTCCGGAAAGAATTAAAAGAGTTGGATGAAAAGAACGGAGAAGAAAATGACAACTTGTCTCACGAATGAAATAGAAAGCATCCTTAGAAGAAAAGATTGAATGGAGTTGTTGAGAAAATTCCACAACGAAAAGAATAAGCTTGTCGTGGACTTATGGATAACATCTCAGAAATTATGAGGTGATAACCAGCCGCAAACGGAAATGATTGAATAGCTGAGAAGAACGAAGGAATGCAAAACTCCGCTTCAAAAGAATACGGAGAATTAATTGCACTTCGAGATGCGAGAAGAAAAGGTACTTGAATTCCTCCAAAAGAATCTTGATGAACACTTGAAGAATGAATTAAATCATGACGAGCCACGATGAAGAACTCCGGTAACAAAAGGATGATGAGATAGAATGAAGGAAGAAAGAATAAGATGAGCATTGCGATGATTTAGATGGAGGTTCCGACGAAATGGCCGAGGAAACTGAACTCCGGATAGAAAAAGATGAAAACACTTGGAACTAGAATTTATTCCTCAAGAACAAATTCCGAAGGAAGGGATTAAACACTTCGAGGAAATAAGAATAAGATTTATTGTATGCTTATCCTTCATCAAATTAAATTGATGACCAACAATGGATTTCGCATCTTACTTATTCTTGATGAAAAGGATTGAGAAGTGACATATCGCAAACTTGAGAAGGTCTTCATGAACCACCGGTAGGATTGGAAAGAATGAATGAATTAATATGATAATCAAAGAAAAGAATCTTGAACGAACCACCGTAAGAATTCGGAAATGACTGACGAAAGAGAATGAATCACCGGACAGAATTAGAAAAGCACAAAGATACTTGAGGGAATTTAGATACAAGAGAATGAAGAGATCATGAACTGATTAGAGGATATTTGAACGATGCACCGGAATAATTGGATAACGGTAGCTGAAATGTGAGGACGAAAAATTCTTATGGAATGATGGCCTTCGGTGAAAAGAAACGGGAAAACAACTCCTGACATACTCCGGATGGATGAAAAGAATTGCACGATTTAAAACAATTCGAGAGGATAACATCGAGCTAGCACCGCGAATCTCCGGGAGAACGGACAAGATTTAAGAGAAAAAAAAATATACGACGGTCTTCAAATGTTGAGAATGACGACGAGAACCACCATGCAGAATTGTTGAGACGCTCCGGAAGAATGAAAAACAGAGACGTTGAGTCAACAATGAAAATGATTTGAAATCGATCTTGGAAAACCATCTGACTGATGAAATTCATACTTACGTCAAATTGAAAAGAATTGAGAATAACTCCGGAAGAATTAGAAGAGTCAAGTAAGATACTGGGAAAAGAACCTGTGGGTTAGGGCCCACTAAAAGAAAACACCGTTGGAAAAGATTGTTGAACAGATAGATGATGCACCGGAACTATTGAAATATTGGACTGAGGTGACAACCTCGAATTAATTCGAACACAGACGAATCTCTGAGATGTCTTGAGCTCCGGAATGATTGAATGGCGAGAGGCAAACAAGCAAGGAGAACACTTGATACAAGGAAAGAATATGATCAACACCGAAAAACTTGAATTGAATCCGCCGGAAAAGAAAGAGATGAAGAATGACGAACGAGACGAGAATTCACCGGTTGAAATAATTAACGAAAGACTGAAGAGGCTCCACATGAATGAAATTGATGGCCGAAACAGACTCAAACTCCGGGAAGAAAAAGGGTGGGAGGGCGGGAAAACAAAGATAACTTGGAAGCGGAAAAACGACGAATAACTTGAAGAGAAAAACACCGGTTGAAATCGTTGAGGAAAGAAAGCAAAGACTTCGCACGAGTAGGATGGATACTCGATTACGGACTCCGGCTCCGAGAAGAAAAAAGGGTTGGGTGGGTGGGAAAAGAAAACACTGAGGATTGAACTTGGCAAAGATGAAGATGGTCGAGTCGACTTGACGAGAAATGCACCGGACAAAAGAGCAGAGGAACAACGACCGAAAACTAACCACGTGATCCTAAAGAAAAATTTGAACGGGAAGAGGAGTAATTCAAAACACCTACGTCAAGATTCCTCACCAGAGCGATTTAAGGGCTGAGGAGTAAAAAGAATTCCTACTCCGATATAACTAGACTCTGAAAATAGTTTTCTTCTAGACTCAACAACGGCCAAACTACACGATCAAACAAGGGGCTCCTAGGGTCGGTCGAGGCTCGATACCAACTTAAACACGCCCAATATGCGACCCTATCCAAAAGGAACTCAAGGTCCCACCAAGGATAGACCCGCATATTGAAACGCTTTTGCAAGGTGGATATCATTACATCAACATTACATAATACATGGGGATACATACATAAGGCACAAATGCCACAAGAATACATCAACATCATATACAAGATCAACATCCGACTACGAATGAAACATAAACAGAAAATCAAACAATATCCACCCTGCTAGCCCAGGCTGCCGACCTGGAACCTATCCCCTGATCGAAGAAGCAGAAGAAGAACTCCAACACAAGTAAACATCGCTCTCACGTCCCATGGCGGAGGGTTTGGACCGGGAATTTCGGAGGGGAAGGTGTTTATATAGGCATAGGGAGCTAGGAGACTCCAAATGAGGAGCGGTTTTCGGCCACGCGATCATGATCGAACGGCGGAGAGCATGGAGGGGAGTTTGCTGGGTTTTGGGCCACTTTGGAAGGAGTGTTGGGCTGCACTCAAAGAGGGCTTCACGGTTACCCGGTTAACCGTTGGAGTACCAAACGACCTCCAAATGGCACGAAACTTGACAGGCGGTCTACCGGTGCTATACCAAGGCCGCTTGACAAACCTCGGTCCATTCCGAGACCGTTTAACACCCGCACACGAAAAGAGGGAAAAGGGGGCGTCGGGAGACATAGGAGTGCCGGATTGCAAAACGGACAACGGGGAAAATGCTCGGATGCATGAGACAAACACGTATGCAAAATGAAATGCACATGATGACATGATATGAAATGCAGATGATGACATGGCAAAGTGCAACACGCAAGCAAATGACATGGCAATGCTGACGAATAACTGGCGGACACCTGGCGCATCGAATCCGAGGCGTTACAACGAGGTCGAGGCAGTGAAGCTCTTCCTCACCGGCGACGATGAAGTAGCGGCGGCGCTAGGGTTTGAGAAGCTCGAGCTGGAGTGAGGTCGAGCAGAGTAAAGGAGAAGTGAGGAAGGGGAGGGGTATTTATAGCCACGGTGATAAACTGTTCGCCCGAAGAAATTGGACGAACGTGCTCCTGACCCTTCTCATTCGCTTGACATGTGTCACCCACGTACTGAGAAGTGGAGATCGTGTGTGACCGTGGGTGAATAGATAAGTGTTTTCATGGGATTCCGAACAGTTTGAGCGGCAAAACCAATTCTTTTTGATAAGATAAGTTAAAAGTTCCGTTCGCAAATTCTTCAGCTGACAAGGACACAGTGAAGATTTTGAATGAGTTTCAAATAGAACACACATGAAGAATTTGTGAATAGATTGGGTTGAGTATAGCATAGAGGGGGAAGGGTCCGAGCACATTCACTTAGCAGAAAAACCAACCTGAAGAATTAGCCATAAGTGAATGCTGTAGAGGACATAAACTCGTTGTCGGTGTCAAAACCGGCGGATCTCGGGTAGGGGGTCCCGAACTGTGCGTCTAGGCGGATGGTAACAGGAGACAAGGGACACGATGTTTTACCCAGGTTCGGGCCCTCTTGATGGAGGTAAAACCCTACGTCCTGCTTGATTAATATCGATGATGTGTGTTACAAGAGTGGATCTACCACGAGATCAAAGAGGCTAAACCCTAGAAGCTAGCCTATGGTATGATTGTTCTTCGTCCTACGGACTAAAACCCTCCGGTTTATATAGACACCGGATAGGGTTAGGGTTACAGAGTCGGTTACAAAGGTAGGAGATCTACATATCCGTATGACGCCAAGCTTGCCTTCCACGCCAAGGAAAGTCCCATCCGGACACGGGACGAAGTCTTCAATCTTGTATCTTCATAGTCTTGGAGTCCGCCGATGATGATAGTTCGCTATCCGGACACCCCTAGTCCGAACTCCTCGGTAGTCCTGAACCAGGCTTCAATGACGATGGGTCCGGCGCGCATATTGTCTTCGACATTGCAAGGCGGGTTCTTCCTCCGAATAATTTATAAAAGATTGTGAACACCAGGATAGTGTCCGGCTCTGCAAAAATAAATTCCACATACCACCGTAGAGAGAATAACATTACACAAGATCAATCTGCTGACATATTCTGTGGCGTGACGTCGCACCACTACCAAGCCTTTATTCAAATTGTTTTTACTGTTCCACCTCAGCGCGTTTAGCGAAGCGGTTTCCTTGGCACGTCTTGTCGAGGCAGAGATCGTGTTCCCCTTATTCCGGGATTCCCATCAATACGGACGTGGGTAACCCAACCATGCCATTGGTTGTGGCGCTTGGGAGTTAAGCGAGTTTTACCAGGCCGATGGGGACACATGTTTTTGTCCGCCCATATAAGGGGATAAGGATCCAACCCTTTTACCTGCGCCTTCTTCCTCCTTGGCTTATCCATCTTCGCGAACTCGAGCTCCAGCGCCCAAGTCCGCACTTCTCACCTCAACCTTCTCCAACTATGTCCGGAGCGGGAGGCAGTGGATGGCCTCCTCCGTCCACGGAGGGCAGATCCAGAAGCTGCGCGGCGCGGATATTTGTCCAGAACATCGCGATCGGCTCCCCGATGAGGGAGAGCTCGCCCCAACCCCAGGCCCCATGAGAGGGTAGTATTTCTTCCCATTTCCTCCGTGGACTGGGCTTCCCGCTTCATCCCTTTGTCCGAGGGCTCATGTTCTACTACGGCCTAGATTTCCATGATCTGCCCCAATTTCATCCTCAACATCTCGGCGTTTATCGTCGTGTGCGAGGCATTCTCTCTGATCCAGCCCCACTTCGGCTTGGGCTCAAGACCTTCATGTCAAGTCAAGGTTGTGAAGGGCAGCCAAGCGGAGTGCGGAGGCGCCATGGTGGGCAGGATGTCCAATGTTACGTGGCTGGAGGGCACTTTCGTGGAAACCATCAAGGGGTGGCAATCGGGGTGGTTCTACATCACCGAGCCGCATGACCCTGATTGGGCAGCGGCCCCCGAATTCAGATCTAGCATCCCCACATGGCTCACCTCCTGGAAAGAGAGTGGCCGGATTTGGGGGAATTCAGAGGAGCTGACCGGACTCCAAGCCTGTATCCAGAGGCTGGTGGACAAGAAGCTCAAGCTCGTCAACGTAGTCCAGGTCATGCTCATCCGCCGGATTCTCCCGTGCCAGCGACGGGTTTCAATATGTGGGAGTTTGATCCGGCGCAGCACCAGACCCTGAGCGGGCTCTTCGACACTACGTACGAAGATGTCTGGAAGGTGCTGTTCAAGGGCGCCGAAGCTCCCGCATCCGCTACCGAAGATCGCGGATTCCACTCGCAGCGTCCAGCTGACGAGGTAAGTGATTTCACCACCTGGTTTCCATATTTTGGCTCTATGCGGGATCTAAACTCCCTTTACCTTTGACAGGAATGGCTGGCGAAGGCCGAACGGATTATCTGTCCGGCCCCATTGCCGAGGACCCAGCGGACGCCCGTCTAACGGGCTTGCTGGCTCCGGCATCCCACGTGGTGCCGGAGAAGAAGGCCGAGAAGACGGCCACGGGGACTCGGAAGAGTTCCCGTTTTCAGGTGCTATCGGATGATGAATCCGAGGCCGACTCCTCCCACCAAGACGAGGAGGAGAAGGAAAGCCTCTCCCTAGCGGGGGAGGAAAAAAAGAAGCCTCCCAACAAGGGAGGCCGAAGGGTCCAAGAAGGGAAAAACTCTTCCCCCGGACTACTCCGCCAACGCCAGTGACGGCGACGAGGACTGGCCTCCAAGGGCCAAGCCCCAGGCGATATCATAAGTATCCGGACTCCCGAATAACTTCAGGGTTTTTCATTTTCGCCACATAATGTCTTTCTAATGCCGCATACAACCTTGCAGTCCGCCCAAGGATGATCTTCCCGTTTCGTCGAGCGGGTCCTTGGGTGCGTCGGATATGGATTCCCTTCCGACTGCCTCCACCCCCCGTGCCGTGGACGACGCCGAGGTGGGATCCCAGAAAAGGACCCACCCGAAGGAGGAGGCCCCGGAGGTGTCACAGGACACCCTCCCGGACTATGCACCGGACTCAGCCCCAGAGGCCACAGTGGCTCCGGAGTCCGGCGGGCGACCCCTTCGTAAGAAGGGCAAGACCGTGACGCCGGCTGCCTCCGTCCAACCGGAGGTGCCGGATAATTTGCTGGAGGCGCTCAACGGCGCCTCCATCGAAGAGGAACACCGCACTGTTATGAGTGCGGTGATTCAGAAGGTTCAGCTCACCAAAAACGGGCTGACCGAAGCCTGCAGCAGCCTTCTAACAGGCTTTGAGGTAAGAATTTCAATATATGTAAAATGGTACCGCATAGAAAGTAGCCCCTGATGCTCGGTTTGGTGTTCGGAAAGAAAAGCCGGACTGAGGATCTTTAAAAAGATAAACGTAGGAGTCATAAAAAATATGTCAATATGGGATTGCAGGCTGTGCTGCTGACCTCCGCCGCACTGACTGCGGAGGTCAATAATTTGAAGAAAAACCTCGAGCGGTCCGAGAACAAGCTCGGTCATGCCAAGAAGCAGCTCGAGGAAAAAGAAGGCGAGTAATACCTTATGAAAATTGTACCTTACAGAGAAGGATTTGGTTGCAAGAAAAATGACAAGGATAATGTGGTTATTGTAGGGGCCACTAGCGAGGTGGCGACCCTGAAGGAGGCGGTGGCCGCGGCCGAACATAATGCGGCCGCGGAACGCACCGAGCGAGAGAAGCAGGAGGCATGGGTGGCGGAGGTACAGCAAGAGCTCCAGGATCTCGTGAAAAAACATGAGAACTTGAGCGTGACTCAAGACTCGAGAGTCTGAGCTTGCAACGGCTCTTGAGAGTGCCAAAGCCGCTAAGGCGAAGCCTACAAGGCCCTCCAGAGATTGAGGCGGTGAAGAAAATAGCAGCGGTAAGGCATTTTTCATGCAGAGTAAGCATGTGAGTGTTAATTACCTGTTGCTTACCCGATTCGGAGCTCTCGTATGCGTTCGCAGATCTTCCTCGCAGCATGTCCGATGCTGCCGCATTCTACCGGCTGAGGAGGGAGCTCGACGGAGAAGGTCTTCTGTCTCGAGATGCCGAGGCGGACATCCGGTGCCCTTTAGCGACCAGCTGAAGCAACTGGTCGAGCTCCACAAGGCGGCCGAATAGGCCATGAAGGGCCTCATAGTTCGGCTGTGGCCTAAGGAAGCCATGCCCGGGAGCTACTTCGGCCTGGTGCGGCGGTTGGTGGATGCGTGCCCGTGGGTTGAAGTTATCAAGCATTCCGCTTGTATCGAGGGTGCCCGTCGGGCCCTTTCCCGTGCAAAGGTGCACTGGGGCAAGATGGATGCCCAGAAGCTCATGACGGACCCGCCACCAGAGGGCAAGGAGCATCGCACGCCCGAGATGTATTATAAGAGTGTCTTGAAGGGCGCCGCACTATTGCGGTGAGTGCTCCAAAGATGTAATATTTGAGTAGACTCGCATTTTGTTATCCTGTCTTGCTGAAAACTTAGTTCATATCGCTAAGCAACGCTTTTAATTTAAAATATTACCTTCATGCGGCTGTTTATCAAATCTGAGAGATGGCAAGTCGTCGGCTTCAGCCCCCATGCCACGAGTGCTGGGGTGTTCGGATAAACTTGAGCGCTCTTGTTCCCATTTTTGGGTCCATCTAGGGAGGCGCTCAACACAACGAACAAGGCAACCGGACTTATAATGCTTGAACACTCTCACTTAGCCATAGAATTCTATAATTTTAAATTTCGGCGAAGCCCCTAGTCTTCGGAAGGCCGAATTTGGGGCGCTATCCACGCCTTGGCGGACAAAGTGTCCGGCTCCTCGCTCTAAGCGGCATAAGTCTTTAACGACTCATGAAAACCTCTCGAACAGCGACCGGTCTCTCGCCTCATCATGATGGTCAGTTTAGCTTTCTCCATCGAGGCGTTAACCCAGCCGAACCGGGCAGAATCGCGAGTGGTTCTCCGATGCTACCTTAGCCGATATAACGGAACGTAAGGTACCAAAACACGGAGCCGGGCAAACCCAACTATTGACCCAAGACATGATTCGAGCCGATGCATATAGTGCTATAAGTTCGGGTGCCGCACTTGTGAAAGTGTTCGGACTCATCACACCAAAACGCTGGAAACATAAGCCCTGGTGTATATTAGCCGCACCAAAGTGTACGGATGCAGCATGTCGTGAATGAACATATGTATGAAAAAGAAATGCAATTATAAGCAAAATGTGCTGCATTGTTTTATTCAATAAGTGCTGCTACTTAATGCGTAACGATACAAATAGTCACGATAAGCAAGGTAGGAGACTGTTAAACATGTCCCTCTCCGTGGGTAGGCTGCAGATTGGTGTATGAAAATGCTCGTAATGGAGACCACCTGTATATTCGTTGTAGCCTTTATCCTTCCCTGGCTGTTGCATCGTGAGTTCGGCAGGTCTGCTGCCGGACAGGCTTCGACAAACGGAGTCCTGTGGTTAAAAAGTAAAAGGTAAAAAGAAAAGAAAAGGAACGACACACTTGAGAGCCCCTTGTGTGGTTGAGCCGCAGATCTGGTGTATTGTGGTCGTGCCCCCTCCCCATGCCCATGGTATCTTGAGAGCGTAATGGTGTGCGAAGGACCTGCTTTGATGTTTCGCAGGGCTGGGGTTGGGGCCGCCTCGCTCTGGCGCAGCTCGGAACGTGCCAGTGGTCTTGTTGTAAGTCACACCGGCGCTTGCTGTGTCCGGCCGCTTAACGGCGGATTCGATAATTTCTTAAGAGGCTGCATTGCACTTCGCCGCGAGAGCAGCTGTATGTTCCTCCGCGCGGAGAGAACATTCAGTGTTTCCGTTGACCGTAATGACTCCTCGAGGGCCTGGCATCTTGAGCTTGAGGTATGCGTGGTGCGGCACGCGTTGAACTTTGCAAGCGCGACGTCCGAGCAAGGCATGATAGCCGCGGAGCGGGACTATGTCGAAGATTAACTCCTCGCTTCGGAAGTTATCCGGGATCCGAAGACCACTTCGGTGTAATTGAGCTGTACAATTGGCTTCTACACCTGGTATGGCGCCTTTAAAGGTCGTTTTGGTAGGTTTAATCCTTGAGGGTCTATGCCCATTTTGCGCAATGTATCCTGGTAAAGCAGGTTCAGGCTGCTGCCGCCGTCCATCAGGACTTTGGTTAGGTGAAATCCATCGACGATTGGGTCTAGGACCAGTGCGGCGAATCCGCCGTGGCGAATGCTGGTGGGGTGGTCCCTTCGGTCAAAAGTGATCGAGCAGGAGGACCATGGATTAAACTTCGGGGCAACTGGCTCCATCGCGTAGACATCCCTGAGTGCACGCTTCCGCTCCCTTTTGGGTATGTGCGTTGCGTATATCATGTTCACCGTCCGCACCTGTGGGGGGAAACCCTTCTGTCCCCTATTTTTCGGCGGTTGGGTCTCGTCCTCGTCATCGCTATGCAGCCCCTTGTCATTGTTTTCGGCAATTAACTTGCCTGCCTGTTGAATACCCAACAGTCCTGTTGGTGTGGTTAAGCTGGCTTTTGAAGTGTCGTGTATCCGCACAAGCGGTCGAGTATTCGGTCCAAATTGGACGGACCCGGAGTAGTTCGTTTGAATCGCTTTTCCGCTGACGGGTTTAGAGCCTTTGAATCCGGCATTGACCGCCGTATCCTCAATATTATCGCCGTTAGTGCGGCGTTTGTTTTGTTACGACGCTGCCTGCCGTTTTGGTCCTTGAAGTCCGGACTGCGAATTTTTGCCGAGGTTGTTGCTGCGCCGCTAGCTACTGTCCTCACCAGCGAAGCGGGTCATGAGTGATGTGAGGGCTGCCATAGATTTCGGCTTTTCCTGTCCTTGGTGCCGGGCAAGCCACTCGTCATGGATGTTATGCTTGAAGGCGCGAGGGCCTCCGCATCCGGACGATCGGCGATTTGGTTTTCTTGGTTAAGAACCGTGTCGAATTGTCCGCCGATTCGTCTGCTGCTGAATTATGTGGCTTAGGTCATCAGCGTCGGTGGTCGCACATAAGTGCCCCGGAAGTTATCAAGGAATGCGGCTTCGGGTCCTCCCAGCTCCCAATTGACTCTGCGGGCAAGCTGTTGAGCCAATGCCGGGCTGGTCCTTTAAGCTTGAGGGGAGGTATTCGATGGCGTGAAGATCATCACCGCGGGCCATGTGGATGTGAAGGAGATAGTCTTGATCCAAACCGCGGGTCTGTTGTGCCATCATAGGATTCAATATTGACGGGTTTAAACCCTTGAGGATTTGATGATCCATTACTTTGTCCGTGAAGCATAGTGGGTGTCTTGGCGCCTCATGTCTTTGGCGATATCCGCGGCGCCTCATGATCTTTGGCGATATCACGACGAAGCTCAAAAGAGCTTGGTCTGTTTTGTTTGGCCCGGCCGGACTTACTGTGTCCGGCGTGACGGTTGTCGCCAATCGCGTGCCGTGCGCCCACGCGATCCATAGATCGATCTTGATATTCTTGCCTTGTCCTCCAATATATCTCGCAGGTCCGGAGCTTTCCCTTTGGCCATGTGCTTTTGAGCGATGCCGGGTGCGGTTCTAGTGAAGGGCCAAGAGGCCTCTCTCAGCAGCCCACGGGTGGTCGGTCAGCCGATTGTCTCATGGTGATGCGGGTTCGTAAGCCTCCTCCTCTAATCGGGGAGCAGCTTGCGTTTAGGGTAGCTTCGAGGGGCGTCGAGCTCATGCTCTTGACGCGAGGACTTCGGTCCATCTGTCGGCTAGCGATCCCGATCAGCTCTAAGCTGTTGCTGCTTTTCTTTAGGCTGTTCGCCGTGGCCATAAGCCTGCATCTAAAACGCTCTTGTTCGACGGGATTCTCGGGCACGCATTTAATTCATTGTCGTCGAGGCTTGCTTCGTCTTGGAGGGAGGCATATAATCCTCTACCTCTTCTTCGCCGCTCTTTCTTGAGGTTGGCGTCTTCATCCTCCCGCGATGGATCTTGATGGAGTGGATTGTCTTGGCGTTGTCCGGTGTATTGTTATCTCCGGTGCGGAATCTTCATTCTTCTTTGTGGCGGGATTTAGAGCGGCGCCACGACGCCGGGCGCTTGGGCTGCTTCTTGGAGGGTCATCCTCCGTTGTTCCATCGCCGTTCCCATCTTTTGGGATGTCCACCATGTATATGTCGATGACGAGGTGGCCTTCCAGCGCCTGTGGCGCTGGGTCTTGGTCGCCTCTCGGCATCGTCGTCCATACCGTCGATGTCTTTGGAGTTGTAGTCTAGCATGTCGGTTAGGTCGTCGACAGCGGCTACCAAGTGGGTGGTGGGTGGGCATCGAATTTCTTCGTCGACCGTATCCCAACCTTCCTGACCGTAGTCCAGCCAGGGCTCTCGGGATAAAGAAAGAGACTTTAGTGAATTCAGGATGTCGCCAAAAGGTGAGTGCTGAAAGATGTCCGCGGCCGTGAACTCCATAACGGGCGCCCAATCGGATTCGACCGGCAAGGGCGCGGTGGGTTCGGAGTCCGGATAGGAGTCCGGCGCCTGGAGTCGGAGTCTTTGCAAAGGACAGGGATGGTGTTCGGCTCGATCGCCGTAGAGATTGTAGCCCCCAAGGCGGTGTCCAACCACTCGTCCTCGATCGGGGAATCCGGCTCGGATTAAGGGCGGAGCGGATCTTGGTGCGGCCTCGAGGCAATCGTTCGGCTGCGAGCTAGATCATGCCCATTGAGACAAGGCGGCACGCTTATTGCGGCTCGAATCCATCGAAGATCAAGTCTCCGCGGATATCGGCCGTATAGTTTACACTTCCAAATCTGACTGATGGCCAGGGGCGTAGCTTCGATCTGCTCCGGATGGCTGCGAATTGGCCCGATGCAAAGCCGCCGAACACAAAGATCTGTCCGGGAGAAAAGTCTCACCACTGGACGCGTCGTTATTGATGATCGGAGGAGCCATCAGGCCTATCGGCGACGACACGAGGAACTCTCAATGAAAGCACCAATGTCGGTGTCAAAACCGGCGGATCTCGGGTAGGGGGTCCCGAATCGCGTCTAGGCGGATGGTAACAGGAGACAAGGGACACGATGTTTTACCCAGGTTCGGGCCCTCTTGATGGAGGTAAAACCCTACGTCCTGCTAGATTAATATCGATGATGTGTGTTACAAGAGTGGATCTACCACGAGATTAAAGAGGCTAAACCCTAGAAGCTAGCCTATGGTATGATTGTTGTTCGTCCTACGGACTAAAACCCTCCGGTTTATATAGACACCGGATAGGGTTAGGGTTACACAGAGTCGGTTACAAAGGTAGGAGATCTACATATCCGTATCGCCAAGCTTGCCTTCCACGCCAAGAAAAGTACCATCCGGACACGGGACGAAGTCTTCAATCTTGTATCTTCATAGTCTTGGAGTCCGGTCGATGATGATAGTTCGGCTATCCGGACACCCCCTAGCCCGGAACTCCCTCACTCGTATATATATATATATATGTAGCCAATGAAGAAAAACAACAGAAATGGTGAAGACAATGCATAGTTGAAGAAAATGAACAACTGAGGAATTTCAAAACTGAAAAAACTCAAATTGAAGATTTTCAACTTTGGTGGTGGCATGACCCACCGTATAAGAATGATGATTTCAGACACCGCGTACAATTTTCGTAGGGTTTTGAGAATCAAATTCTTTGATAATTTCTTCACACTTAGATTGTTAGTCTTCATTGATTGAATAAAAACGTTTCTTCATGTGTTGCACATCTAAGTCATCAATTTTTCATAAGTGTTAGGATGAGTGTCCTTTTCAAAGAACATTCGAATATTCTAAGATATTTAGCTCACACCGCAACTTGCCAAATCTCTTCTCATCCAAGGGCTTTGTGAAGATATCGGCTAGCTGTTCTTCAGTCTTCACATGCTCAATAGAAATGTCGCCCTTCAACACATGATCACGAAGAAAGTGATGACGAATCTAAATGTCCTTTGTCTTCGAGTGCTGAACTGGGTTGTGAGCAATCTTGATGGCACTCTCATTTTCACAGAAGAGAGGCACATTCTTCATGTTGATGCCGTAGTCCTTGAGAGTTTGCTTCATCCACAACAATTGAGCATAGCAAGAACCAGCAGCAATGTACTCAGCTTCAGCAGTAGACAGAGATACACAGTTCTGTTTCTTCGAGGACCAACAAACCAAAGATCATCCGAGGAAATGACATGTGCCAGATGTTGACTTGTGGTCCACACGATCACCAGCATAGTCAGAGTCAGAATATCCAATGAGATCAAAAGACGAGCCCTTGGGGTACCATAATCCAAGTGTTGGTGTGTGAGCTAGATATCGAAAAATATGCTTCACAGCCTTATGGTGTGATTCCTTCGGTGTAGCTTGAAATCGGGCACACATGCAAACACTAAGCATAATATCTAGCCGAGATGCACATAAGTACAATAAAGAACCAATCACGGAGCGTTATACCTTATGATCGAAGTCAATACCATTTTCATCAGTGCACAGATGGCCATTTGTGGGCATTGGAATTTTGACGCCTTTGCAATCTTGCATGCCGAATTTCCTCAGTACATCCTTGAGGTATTTCTCCTGAGATATGAATATGCCATTTCGTTGTTGACAAATTTGAAGACCTAAGAAGAATTTCAGTTCTCCCATCATAGGCATTTGATATTCTTCACTCATCATATAGGAAAATTCATCATTATAACGTTGGTCAGTACAGCCAAAGATAATATCATCAACATATATTTGGCACACACCATAAAGGGCCGAGTGAACCGGGTTTGAAGCCTTTCTTCATGCGGAACTCCTTCAAGGTATAATACCACGCCCGAGGGGCCTTGTCAAAACCGGCGGATCTCGGGTAGGGGGTCCCGAACTGTGTGTCTAGGCGGATGGTAACAGGAGACGAGGGACACGATGTTTTACCCAGGTTCGGGCCCTCTTGATGGAGGTAAAACCCTACGTCCTGCTTGATTGATATTGATATTGTGGATGTTTACAAGAGTGGATCTACCACGAGATCAAGGAGGCTAAACCCTAGAAGCTAGCCTATGGTATGATTGTAAGGGTTGTTGTGATCGTAGTCCTACGGACTAAAGCCATCCGGATTATATAGACACCGGAGAGGGCTAGGGTTACATAGAGTCGGTTACAATGGTAGGAGATCTACATATCTGTATCGCCAAGCTTGCCTTCCACGCCAAGGAAAGTCCCATCCGGACACGGGGGGAAGTCTTCAATCTTCTATCTTCATAGTCTTGGAGTCCGGTCGATGATGATAGTCCGGCAAATGATAGTCTGGCCGATGATGATAGTCCGGCTATCCGGACACCCCCTAATCCGGGACTCCCTCAGTAGCCCCCGAACCAGGCTTCAATGACGATAAGTCCAGCACGCGTGTAGTCTTCGGCGTTGCAAGGCGGGTTCTCCTTTAAGTTCCATGTACCTGCCGAACAGTGTCCGGTTTCCTCATCAATGTTGTGCGTCTCGGCTTCCATGCCCAATAATGGCCTTCTTCCACGCGTCGTGCGAATGTGAAAACCAGGGTGTCTTTTATGTTTTACCCCCCAGTTGTGCGAACAATCTGCCTATAAGGGAGGCAAGAATCCAGATCCAAATCACCATCTTCCTCTCGCCAATACTCATCGGAGCGCTTTCGACCAAGAATCCATTCCATCATGGACCGTCAACGCGGCTCCTCTTCTCGCGCTCCCAACCCTTTGCCAGGAGATTGGAGGAGATGCTCTGTTTCGCACAACGAGCTGGTGAAGCTCCAAATGGGGGGATATCTCCCTCCGGCCTTCATGGTTCCGGTTCGAGCCGGGCTCACCACCTACAAAGGTGGGAAGCAAGCAGAGGTTACCCCTAATCCCAACAAAGGGGAGCGGGTATGCTTCGTCCCCTATCTAATAAGGGTGCTCGGATTTCCTGTACATCCATTCCTCCGCGGGCTCGTGGAGTTCTACGGACTCCAGCTCCATCACCTCACGCCCGCCTCAATCCTGCATATCGCTGGGTTACATAGCTCTTCTGAGCTTTTCCGGGCATCGAGCCCCACTTGGCGCTGTGGAAGAGGTTGTTTTGCCTTGTACCCGCTCTCACGAGGGGTCCATATATCAAGTGGGCGGCGCCAAATATGGCGCATTGCGGGACCGGATATCCATCGGAACCCCTAAGAAGGCGCCAAGACTGGCCTTGAATGGTTTTACATAGAAGGCGCTCGCTGCGGACCCTGTTGGATCGGCCTCCGGAGTTCAGCAATGTTCCTCTGAAGAAACGCCTTAGTTGGCGTCCGCGGAGCCCCCAATTGGAGGAAGACAAGAGCGTCCATTACCTGATGGGCCGAATAAGGTTACTGGCCCATGCCCGGTTGACCATGATTGGAGTCATGGCAACATGCATTACGCGGGGGGTGCAGCCACTACAATACAGGGGCCACCCCATGTGGGATTTCAACGGGGAGGACGATGACACCCGCCATGTCCGCAAAGGGCCGGAATCGGCCGAAGATCTGGTGACGATCTTGTCCGGCCTGTATAAGGGGGAGAAGGAGGATTTCCTTCAGACGAACCCGTTAAATGGGTTTTCCATGAACAATCCCCGGCCTTGGGTAAGTGAACACTCAGCGTGTCCGACCCATGCCTTTCGAAACTTAAGTTTCTTACATTGTGTTCTTCTTCGGCGCAGAACTGCGCCGGACTGTGGAGGAATGCTAAGTCCGGCTCCACAGCCCGAGGATCGAGAGATCCGGGATCCGGCCTCGAAGAGGATCCGGACATAAAGGTGGACCTAATCGGCGGGTGTTCCACCAGCTCAGCATGGACAATGCTTTAGTCACCATCACGGCCGACTATCCGGACTAAATCCGGCTCCCGGTGATTGCAGCGAAGCCCCGACACCGTCATTCCTTCCTTGCTTATTTCGACCACCGTACATGATGGCATTGTGCAGGAGGCGCCCCTAGGCGAGAAGCCGAGCCCGCGTGGCTGGCCAACAAGGGCCGCCGGACGGTAAGCGGAAGAGGGCCTTGGCGCGACCGAGGCGTCGCCGCAAAGGTGTAGCTCACAATTCATTATCTTGAAGCAACGTTCTAGGAAGCGTTTGGCGCTCATGACTTTTATAGGGAAAAAAGCGTCCGCCGGACTGCGGCGTGGAAGTCGTCAATCCGACCTCTACCGGTCGGGCTCTGCACCGGGCGAGGGGGGAGGCGCAAGCGCGGCGCGAGCGTTCCTCCGACGGAGGATGCCGAAGACTGTCCGCCACCAAATCTGAGGTGGAAGTGCCCTCAATCACAGGCGCCGCGGACAGATATTCGTGACGCGTGCTTCTCCCGAGGCGTTGAATGCCTTTAACACGGGGCCGCGCACCTTCGTGCCGCTCAAGATAGTTTTACGAGCCGCGGAGCGGTATGTAAAAGACATACGGGTAAGAGAATTTAATAGTTGTATATGCCAAGGTAGCCCCGAGACTTAAAGTAGTTATATTAACTGATTTAAGGATCATATGAAATCAGGATCTTACCAAGAAGAATACCCAACTGTCTCGGGAGCTGCAAGAGTGCAAGGCCCAACTTGAGGCCGCATTATGCAGCGCGGAGGAGGAAGCGCAAGGACCTCTCACAGTAGCGCATTATTTTAGAAGGATAAGTAGCGTTTGGCCTTTGCGCAAGTCTAAAAACGACGTTGCAGGTGCTGCGGACAAGATCTCGACAGGCAAGAACCTGCGCCAACTAAAGGCGGTGAGAGGGTGCTGCATAAGGTGCAGCATGAAAGGAACAAGCTCCAGGATGCCCATGCCCAGCTTGGAGAAGAGCTGAAAGCGTTCAGGCGAGTGTCGGGCTCCATTAAGGAGAATTAGCGGCTTCGTCGCGGCATATATAGTAAGTGCTTGGCGAACTCCTTTGAAAAGAAGAGTTCGGTGAGGAAGTCAATTTGACGAATATATGCAGTAGGTATGCTCACAGTGCGCCTGCGGAGGAGATTCTCGTAACAACGGGTGATCAACTTCCCGGTTGTTGCAACCGATCGAGCGAGTTTGGCAGGCTATGGCGGCGTCATCCAGCGTTATGGCCAGCCTTGTCCATACCCGAGGGTCTTGGGGAGATTATGGAGAAGCTGAGGAGTGCGGCAGCGCTTCCATTTATGGAAGATTTCGACTGCCGCCAAGGTGCCGAGGAGGTCAGGCCATGGTAAAGACGCGGTACAAGAAGGCGGATCCCAATCACATGGCCGAAGTTGGACCTCTGGGGCCCGATGGGAAGGAGATCCTGTGAGTTTAGTATCTGGCCAAGTGGAGTTGGCGCCAAATTTTCCCAATAGGATCAAATTAGACAACTTTGTTAGGCGGGATTGAGGAAGAATACAATCGGTCGATTTGACAATGTATTTTAAAATGACATACAAAATGCCTTCTAGCGGATTGTAGATCGTTTGTCTTTGCCGACCTTTTAAGCCAACCTCGGGACCCTAGAGTCGGAGTGTGTCGAATACCTTCTCGGTTATGAAACAACCGGGGTATGCATGGAGACCAGGCGTAGGGGTCATCAGTGCTTTATCAGACAAGTGCCCAAATATATTACATGGTTAGTAAGAAACATCTTCCAGGGAGAATAGTTCCGTTAAGGGTTCCTTTCCGCTGGGGGTGGCATGCCCTAAAGTGCATGTCCGGGCTGCGAAAAAAGAAGAAAACATCTGGGGGCAGATAAAAAGTGGAGAAAAAAATCATCTTTTAAGTCACCGACCGAATATTCCCTTAAGAACGCTAGCTTTTGGCTTCACCCAGTCTGAGGTACACATCTGGCTGACCCGGCAGTAACAATCGCAGAGGTGCTCCCTTTACCTCCTAGCCGAACAATCGGGAACATAGGGGTAAGCACAGCAGCCAAGCAACCCAGCTTGGCCAAAACTTAAGTCATATCGATGCATATAATGGTGAATAAAAGGTACATGTGGAGGCTTGACACATGTGTTGGGCATGAAGCCCGTATAATTAAGCTTCTGGTAAAGAAGCCCCCAGGTATAATGAGTGCGGGTAGCACATCAATTGTGCGCGAACGTTGCGCGGGTAAAGCCCTTTAAGGCTTGGATGAATAGGGTTGAGAAGAAAAAGATAAACAAAAGGCAGCTGAAATAAATAAAAGAAAAAAATTTGGACGGGGGAAGGGGACGAAGCCTTAGTCCGGTGCTAGGCATAGAATCGTCGGAGGCGGGCTGCGTTCTATGGGTTCGGCTCGAGTCGGTTATCCGATGCATTTCGTAGACGGTACGCTCCGCCGGTCAAGACTTGATCAATGATGAAGGGGCCTTCCCATTTGGGCTTGAGCTTGTCCTTTTTCTTGTCCGGCAGGCGTAGAACCAGTTCACCAACGTTGTAAGTCTTGGCCCGTACTTCTCTGCTTTGGTATCTTCGAGCCTGCTGTTGATAGAATGTGGAACGAGCCTTGGCGACGTCGCGCTCTTCCTCCAATGTGTCCAAACTGTCCTGCCGATCCAACTCAGCTTCTCTTTCTTCGTACATGCGCACTCGAGGTGAGTCATGAATGATGTCGCAGGGCAAAACTGCTTCTGCGCCGTATACCATAAAAAATGGTGTGAATCCGGTGAGTACGGTTAGGCGTTGTCCGCAGCCCCCGTGAGTCGGAGTCGAGCTCCTCTACCCGGTCGTGTCGATTTCGTGAGGACCGCACTAGTGCGGGTTTGATGCTGCTCATTATTAGACCATTTGCTCGTTCCACTTGACCGTTGGTTTGAGGATGATAGACTGAGCGTAATCGAGCTTGATGCCCATATTTTTGCACCATGATTTAACCTCATCGGCGGTGAAGTTCGTGCCGTTATCGGTGATGATGCTGTGGGGACACCATAACGGTGTACTACCCCGGATATAAAGTCTATAACTGGTCCGGACTCTGCCGTTTAACTGGCTTGGCCTCTATCCATTTGGTGAATTTATCCACCATGACCAATAGGTACCTTTGCTTGTGGGTTCCCCCTTTAAGTGGTCCAACCATGTCAAGCCCCGCACCATGAACGGCCGGGTAATTGGTATAGTTTTGAGGCGGTGGGTGGCATATGGCTCGATTAGCAAAGAGCTGACAACCGACGATCTTTGGACTAAGTCACAGGCATCTGCCGAGCCGTCGACCAGTAAAATCCTGTACGGAATGCCTTTCCTACAAGGGCCCGAGCTGCGGCGTGGTGTTCGCCTAGTCCGGCATGAATTTCAGCCAGGAGGTTTCGCCCTTCCTCTTCGGAGATACACCTTTGAAAGACTCCGGTTGTGCTTTTCTTATAAAGTTCTCTCTCATAGACCTTGTAGGCTTTTGATCGCCGGACAATGCAGCGGGCCTCATTTTGGTCTTCGGGAAGCTCCTGGCTAAGCAAGTAGGTGAGGAATGGTTCTGTCCACGGGGCAATTACTGCCATTATGTCGTGGGCGGAAGGTGTTATGTCATCGGCTGGATCGCCGGTTGGTGCGGCTTGTTCCGGATTGTTAGTTCCGGACTCCTCTTCCCATAGTACGGATGGCTTGAAGAGCCGTTCCAGGAAGATGTTAGGAGGGACAGCATCGCGCTTTGCGCCAATGCGTGCCAGTACGTCGGCCGCTTGGTTATTATCCCGGGTGACGTGATGGAATTCAAGTCCTTCGAACCGGGCTGACATTTTGAGGACAGCGTTGCGATATGCTGCCATTTTCGGATCTTTGGCGTCAAAGTCTCCGTTTATTTGGGATATTGCGTGGTTTGAGTCCCCACGCACCTCTAGGCGTTGAATGCCCATGGAGATTGCCATCCGGAGACCGTGTAAAAGGGCCTCGTATTCGGCTGCGTTGTTAGAGTCCGTGTACATTATCTCGGCACGTATTGGACTGTGTCTCCGGTCGGGGGCGTCAATCTGACGCCAGACCCCGATCCGGCTAACATTTTAGAGCCGTCGAAGTGCATAATCAATTGGAGTATCGCCGTATTCTTTAGGGAGTTCGACCGGTCCATTCAGCGACAAAGTCAGCCAAAACTTGAGACTTGATAGCTCGCCGAGGTTTGTAAGATATATCAAATGGTAAGAGCTGAATGGCCCATTTGCAATCCTGCCCGTCGCGTCGCGATTGTTTATAATGTCGTTAAGTGGTACTTGAGGCCATTTGTTATCGAAAACTCTTGAAAGTAGTGTCGAGCTTCCGGATGCCATGAACACGCGTATGCTATCTTACGATAGTGCGGTAACAGGACTTGCAAGGGGTTAACACGGTGGATCGTAGTATACTGGTTTTTGAAGAGGGAATTAATGCCCTTACATTTCTCGTTCGACGACGAGTCTGCGCTTACAACTTGATGCATAGCTGCGATGTATAACAACATTGGTTCGCCCGGGTTGGGCGCAGCCAGACCGGTTGTTGCCAATATGGCCTTTATTTCTTGAGTCCGGCGGTGGCAGCATCCGTCCACTCGAAGTGTTGATGCACCCGAGGAGGCGATAGAGGGTAATGCCTTTTCTCCTAAGCGGAGATAAAGCGGCTTAGAGCAGCTACGCATCCGGTCAATTTTGTATTTGCTTGAGGTCTTTTGGGATATCTAGCTGTGACAGAGCTCGGATCTTGGCTGGGTTTGCTTCAATTCCTCTACGGATCGATGAAGCCCATCGACTTTCCGGTGATGCGCCAAAACACATTTTTCCGGATTCAGCTTGATGTCATATGCTCTGAGGCTGTCGAATGTGAGCCTCAAGTCGTCTACTAGAGTTTCGATGTGTTTAGTTTTGGCGACTCGTCGTCCACATATGCCTCTACTGTTTTGCCGATCTGGGTAGCGGACATGTCTACGAATCATGCGCTGATATGTTGCACGGCGTTTTTAAGCCGAAGGGCATCGTATTGAAGCGAATGGTCCATATGGAGTAATGAATGCTGTTGCGGCTTGATCCGCTTCGCCATCTTGGTTTGATGATAGCGGAGTATCGTCCGGAAGCACAATGAATCGTGCCTGCGGTGGCATCGATGATTTGGTCGATCGGGGAGGAAGGGATCCTTTGGCAGGCCTTATTTAGGTCTTTGAAATCGACACATAGGCGCCAGTTTGTCCTTATTTGGTACCATCACCAAGTTTGCTAGCCAATCCGGTGCTTGATGTCTCTAATGAATCCGGCTTCCAATAGCTTGGCTAGCTCTTCTCCCATTGCCTGTCTTTTGGGTTTGGAAAATCGTCGAAGAGCCTGTTTGGTGGCTTGAATCCTTTTAGGATGTTTAGGCTGTGTTACGCCAATCTGCGTGGGATTCGGGCATATCCGATGGGTGCCGGCGAAAATGTCCCAATTTTCGAAGGAATTCTCGCGATCTGGCGTCTACATCGAGGTTCAATTGTGCCCGATGGAGGCCGTCTTCGTGGGGTCCGTTGGGTGGACCTGGAATTTGACTATTTCATCCGCTGGTTTAAAGAGGTGGACTTGGATCTTTTATCAAGTATCACATCGTCCCTGTTCACCGTGGAGCGCATCGCGGTGAGTTCCTCGGCCGCTAGGGCTTCGGATAGTGCCTCGAGGGCTAGTGCGGCTGTCTTGTTTTTGGCGCGGAGTGCTATGTCTGGATCACTAGCGAGAGTGATAATTCCGTTGGGACCGAGCATTTTAAGCTTCATGTACCCATAATGGGGTATAGCTTGAAAAATTGTGAATGCCTCTCGTCCTAATAGAGCATGATATCCGCTGCTGAATGGGGCCACTTGAAACGTGACCTCCTCGGACCTATAATTGTCCGTGAGCGAACACTACGTCCAGCGTGATTTTTCTTGTGCAGCATGCTTCCGGTGGGGATTATTCCTCTAAAGGTTGTGCTGCTTCGCTCAATGCGGTTCCGACTATTTCCATTTTTCGGAGGGTTTCCTCATAGATGAGGTTTAGTCCGCTGCCGCCATCCATGAGTACCTTAGTAAAGCGGCCGTCTACTCTTGAGCTAAGGACCAATGCGGTGGTGCCCGGGCAGTTCGAATTTAGGTTAAATCACGGCATTGAAGGTTATGGCCGTGTCGCCCCATGGATTTATTGTTGCTACTTGGTAGACTTGACAAGGTTATTGAGTTGTCGTTTTAACTTGTTATTTGATGCGAAAGTCTCAAGACTATTGACACCGTCTTCGGTGTTCTTTGGGCTGGGATTCGAAGCTAGAAGCTCTTCACCACTTTTGGCCACCTACCGTAGTATCCAACATGCTCGAAGGCTATGAGTTGGAGTGGCACCCTCGTGCTATGAATTTTGCAGGTCCGTTTAGCCAGCCTTCGATGCAGTTCCGTACCCTTTAGGGGTTTTGATTTTTGGTATTCAGCCCGGTGCTTGATAATGATGCACCCTTTGGTTCCGGACTAGGGATGTATTCGGGACGGATTATCCCAAAATTTACTTTCGGTTTTCGAGCGCTCTCCATCGCATAGTACTTTTGTACGATGGTCTCCAAGTCAGCGAAGCGCGTAATGTCGCGGCGACTTATGGCGTTTAGGATTCCCTTGTCCGTGCAATTATTGCAGAAGACTGAGATTGCGTTCTCCTCTCGGCAGTCCATTATCCTGTCCATAACCGGGAGGAATCGCCCGATGAGTGATGTCTTGTCTCGGCGGGCTCTTGTAGAATTAGAGTTAGATCACATATGTCTGGGCGGGTGGGTGGAACTAAGTCCGGAACCCTACCCATCTCAAGGCTCGAAGGCCGATAAGTTTCCAATTTTGGAAGCTTGGATTTCTGGCGTTGTCTAACGAGTGCAGTCCGATGCGACTTTAAGTTCATGTTTGATCGAAGCCCGTCCCTCCGCTGGAATACGGCATGGGGGTTCGGGATCGGACATGACTAGTTTTCAATACGGAGAAGCGTCGCCGCATTGTTCCTCTACCACCGCAGCGTGGTGGGTGACTGGGGAGAGTTAATTTCTCTCGATCGGGTTTAAGCCCAATCTGATCGTAGTCTGTAGCGACTCCCGTGGCGGCGATGCGATCAAGAGCTCGTTCTGGACGAGAGCTCTATTGGATCTAGCTGCTCGGCGAATTCCGAGCTGACGTGAAGATTGCTTTTGACGACTTGAGAGGTCGTTGTCGAAGCGATGGCCGGACAGGCGGTCATAAGAAAACCACCTAGCCGGATAGTTTGGCCGGCGGCCAAGCCTCGTTTGGTGAAGATACCGTCCTTGAAGACGGGAGGAGGCATCCTTCCTATCGGTGACGGCACAGAGGAACTCTCAATGAAAGCACCAATGTCGGTGTCAAAACCGGCGGATCTCGGGTAGGTGGTCCCGAACTGTGCGTCTAGGCGGATGGTAACAGGAGACGAGGGACACGATGTTTTACCCAGGTTCGGGCCCTCTTGATGGAGGTAAAACCCTTCGTCCTGCTTGATTGATATTGATATTGTGGATGTTTACAAGAGTGGATCTACCACGAGATCAAGGAGGCTAAACCCTAGAAGCTAGCCTATGGTATGATTGTAAGGGTTGTTGTGATCGTAGACCTACGGACTAAAGCCATCCGGTTTATATAGACACCGGAGAGGGCTAGGGTTACATAGAGTCGGTTACAATGGTAGGAGATCTACATATCCGTATCGCCAAGCTTGCCTTCCACGCCAAGGAAAGTCCCATCCGGACACGGGGGGAAGTCTTCAATCTTCTATCTTCATAGTCTTGGAGTCCGGTCGATGATGATAGTCCGGTAAATGATAGTCCGGCCGATGATGATAGTCCGGCTATCCGGACACCCCCTAATCCGGGACTCCCTCAGGCCTGCTTGAGGACATAAAGGGCCTTATTGAGTCTGAAGACTTTGTCAGGATGCTTTGGATCTTCAAAACCTGGGGGTTGAGCAACATATACTTCTTCCTCAAGCTTACCATTGAGGAATGCACTTTTCACATCCATTTGATATATAGTGATATCATGATGGTTAGCATAAGCAAGTAATATGCGAATAGCCTCAAGTCTAGTAACAAGTGCAAAAGTTTCATCGAAATCAATTCCTTCAACCTGTATGTAGCCTTGAGCTACAAGTCGAGCCTTATTCCTCACCACAAGGCCATTTTCATCTTGCTTGTTGCGGTAGATTCACTTTGTGCCAATAATATTGTGCTTGCGAGGATCTGGATGTTTGACCAGTTCCTAGACGTTGTTGAGCTCGAACTGATGTAATTCTTCTTGCATGGCCTGAATCCACTCAGGCTCCATAAATGCTTCATCTACCTTAGTGGGCTCTGTGATAGAGACAAAAGCAAAGTGCCCACAAAAGTTAGACAAATGTGAAGCTCTTGAGCGTGTGAGAGGACCTGGAATGTTGATGTCGCTGATGATTTTCTCAATCTGCACTTCGTTGGCAACGCGAGGATGAGCTGTTTGTTGTCGAGGAATTTCATCAGCATTTTCTTCAGGTGCATTAGCTCGACGTTCTTCACGTTTTGGAATGAATTCTTCAGCAGATTCTTCGGTCAGAATGACATCCTCAGTAGCCTTGAACTTGATAGATTCTTCAAGTGCTGGTTCATATTGGGTTTCTTGTCAGTGAGGAGTTCATAGGCAGTCTTCTTGAAGAATTTGTGAAGATATACTCTGTTGATGATGTGGCACGCAGTATCAGTTGCATCAATCCAGAAATGAGGAGGCGTTTTGTATTCATCAAGCATAGTGCGAGCCATCTCAGCAAGAGTCATGTTCTTGCGCTCCACGATGCCATTCTGCTGAGGAGTATAAGGAGCAAATAACTCATGAGTAATACCAAGTTCATCAAGATAGTCATCAAGACCAGAATTCTTGAACTCGGTTCCATTGTCACTTCTGATGTGCTTGATCTTCACACCAAAGTTGGTTGAAGCCCTCGAGGAAAATCATTTGAAGACTTCCTGCACTTCATGTTTGTAAGTAACTATGTGTACCCATGTGTATCGAGAGTAATCATCAACAATAACAAAGCCATATTGATATGCATCATTTGAAACTGCAGAATAATGGTTAGGACCGAAGAGATCCATGTGAAGCAATTCAAATGGTCGAGTAGTAGTCATGATAGTCTTCGCTGGATGCTTGGCCTTGGTCATCTTTCCAGCTTCACACAGGCTCCGCATAAGTGATCCTTGAGGAATTTGACATTATCAATGCCAATGACATGCTTCTTCTTCGCAAGCGTGTGCAAATTCCTCATGCCTGCATGACCAAGTCGTCGATGCCATAGCCAGCCTTCTGAAGCTTTTGCAAGTAGGCACACGGCTGGTTGTGGTCCTATAGAGAAATCAACAATATACAAGTCTCGTCTCCTAAAGCCTTTGAAGACTTTGGAATTGTCAGCTTCCATGATCATAACACAACGATACTTGCCAAAGAAAACAACCATATCAAGATCGCAAAGCATTGAGACACACATGAGGTTGTATCCTAAGGACTCGACAAGCATGACTTTATCCATGTGTCGATCCTTTGAGATCGCAACCTTACCTAGACCCAATACCTGACTTTTGCCTTTGCCAGCAAAGATGATATGCTTCAGATGCGATGGAGATAATGGAGCATCCATCAATAGATTCTTGTCACCAGTCATGTGATTTGTACATCCACTATCGAGGACCCACTCGGTGGCTTTGGGTTGATCATCCTGTAGATGAATTAGTGCAGCTTACGAACTCATATACTTCATCAGTGAAGAATATGACATCAATTCATCAGATCAATTTCATCAAGCAATAGAACAGATAAAACAGTGTGAGGACGTGAGAAATGAAAGTTCATTTCTTCATGATTAGCATGCGTCCTTTCAGGCACTTTTCAGGTCTCCAGCAAATTCTTCAGACGTTTACACACGTCTGGAGTCCTGACCCTGCAGAAGAGATTAGTTCTTTTTCTTCACCACCCACATCTGAAGCGGTGGCAAAGAGTTCATCACTCTGCGAGCTCCATACGAGAAAGGTGGCATAGAAGCCAATCCATTTCGTTTCACATAAGAGGAGTTAGGATAAGCATATGAATAAGAAGAGAAATTCTTCAAGGACTTATGAACATAATGGTTTTTATAATAATGCACATATTCATAGCCCTTAGCTCTTCCCTGTGAAACAGAGGTGTTAGCACGATGATAATCATATGAGGACTTTGATCCTTTTGAGGAATATGGCCCACGTGAGGAATGTGGTCGTATGAGGACTTGGATCCATATGAAGAATTTGGTCCATATGAAGAATTTGATCTAGGGTTCCTATTCTTCACATGTGGTGTCATGAGGACATTCACCTGAAGACTTTCAAGGCATCTTTTGGGAACCCAGATTTTCTTCATAGGGGAACTGTTCCTGCAGTTAGTGCCAACATATCTAGCAAATACTTCACCATTCTGATTTTTGAACAGTTTATAGTTGGAGTCAAATGACTCATCAAAAGAATGAGGAGATTCACATGTAAAGCCAGATAAATTGGATGGATCAACTGGAGGTCGCTTTGCAACAACCCATGAGGTTTTGGGGTACTGCTCAGGCTTCCAATATGTATCATCAGCATTGAGTTTCCTCTCAAAGGCAATGCCCTCTTTTCTAGGGTTCCTATTGAGGATCTGCTTTTTAAGCACATCACAAAGAGTCTGATGCCCTTTGAGGCTTTTGTACATGCCTGTCATGTACAATTCCTTCAGCCCTGCATCATCAGTGATACTAGAAATGTCCTCAGATGAGGAATTAGTGATAGCAGAGACAGTTGACGAATTTGTAGCATTAGATGGATTTGAACATTCAGATGAAGAATTAGCAGATTCACGTTCAATGCATTTCAAACATGGAGGAATAAATTCTTCCTGAGAAGCGCTGATTTGTTGAGCAAGTAATGAATCGCGCTCCTTCTGAAGATCTTCATAACTCACTCTCAGCTTTTCAAGATCTTGCTTTCTTTGAAGAAATTCATAAGAAAGCTTCTCATGATCAGATAAGAGAGTGTTATGATGACCTTGAAGGGTGTCAAACTTAGACTGAAGTCTTTGAGGACTCTCAGCCAAAGCTTTCGACTGATCCATTTCTTCACCCAACATATCATCACTCTTATTTAGCATGTATTGAACTTTTTACAAAGCTCTTTGTTGTTTAGTGGCAAGGGAAGAAAGTTTGACATAGCTGGGTCCAAATTCATCACCAGATTCATCATCACTGGATTCAGATAGATAGCATTCAGTTACCTTTGCACCTTTTGCCATAAGGCATGGTGTAGAAGATGATGATTTTGGTTCGAATGTCATCGCTTTGAGAGATTCCTTGAAGTCCTCAAACCAAGGATCATGACGTGTTCGATGACCTTCATAGACCTCAGAGAGACGGTCCCAGATAAGCTTCGCATGATCGAGATTCATTATATTCCTGAACTGATTTTGAGACAGACAGGAGCAGATGACGTCCTTCGCCGTGAGGTTGAGAAGAGTGTACTTGCGAATGTCATCAGCTTCCGCCATCTTGCACAGATCGGTCAGACCAATTTCAGTGACGGTCCACAGCTCGTTGTTCATCGCCATGAGGCGCTTCTTCATCATTGGCTTCCACTTAGGATACTCGTGACCGTCAAAGATGGGGCATGACACAGTCTTCATTCATGTGGTCGACATAACTAAAACTCCAGGCGGTTAAACCAAAATCACACAGAACAAGGGAGTACCTTGCTCTGATACCAATTGTGTCGTAGAATTGTCATGGCAGATGTCCTTAGTGTTAGGACTTAGTCGCGAGGCCAACGCATCTATGTGGTAGCTTGAGAGGGGTTGAGCGGGACGAGAGACGCGAGGTTTTACCCAGGTTCGGCCCCTCATGGTGGAGGTAAAAGCCTATGTCCTGCTTCATTGATATTGATGATGATGATCACGGTTACAAGAGTGCTCTAACTCGAGAGCTATTGTCTAAACCTAACTTGTCCAACTTGTGGAACTTGTCCCCTTTTGGGGAGCCCTGCCCCTCCTTATATATGTTGGAGGGGCGGGTTACATGTAGAGTCCTATTAGGATTAGGACTAGTCTATCTCTAATACAAACCGGATACAAGTCCAGGTCTTAGCTCCTTGTAAGATAATATTCCTCCCGCCTTTTCCTCTTAAACCGGCCCACCATTAAACGTGAACCGGTCTTACGGGTCTTGGGCCTTGTCATCTGTCATGTCCCTTACGCGGATCACCGGTGAGTCATAATGACCAGGTGGGTTGCTTGTAAACCGCCCGGTCAAGGCGGGTCGCCGATAACTTCGCCAAGTGTCGTGAGGTCTTGAGATAATCCGCCAAGTCCGGCGGTTTACACATGAGGTATATCCCCGACATTAGCCGCCAAGTTTAGCTTGGATTTATTCATGGTAAACTTATGCTGCAAAATAAACACAAGAACAAATTTGACAGGTTATGCTCCGGGTTAAGAATTTTTGTAAACCGGTACCTGATCATCCTTAAGTCCTTGTTATTTCCTCCTTCTGGGAAATCCGGGTCAACAGACCAGCTTCATAATCAATTTGCCGACATTGGCTTGTCTCCGAGAAATATTGTGAAGAATAAATCCTTTGACTCAGCTCCGCCGGTTTAAGAAATACGGATCTGAAAATACTTATCTGATATTCAGCCGGTTTGAAGATGTAAAACTTGCCGGTTTAATATTTACCAAAATGGCCGGTTTATAAATATTGATGGCGCCGGGTCATAATTGTTGTCGACACCGGGTCATGTAATTTGATCTTCCTGATTTGCTCAAAACTAATAAAATGAAGATGTTCCTCCTTTATATGCATAATACCTGTAGCCCCCAAGTCTTAAGAGGAGAACATAGTGATAACTTAAGAATTGCTCCAATAAGTGTTTCAACCTTGAAGAAATCCGGTTTGTTCATCTCAATCATATAAACTGAATACTCCATATATGTAGCCCCCAAGTGCGGGTTGTCATGCTTGCAAAGACTCGGAACTTGCAATTGCTATAAAAACTTCAATCGATGTAGCCCCCAAGGGCGGGTCATTATGCAATAATTAGCAGGGACTTTATAACTGTAATCATGTAGACTTGAGCAGTGATGTGTAGCCCCCAAGGGCCGGCTTAGTAAGATAATACTGAACCGGGACTTTATATATACTTCAATGAAAATAACATCTTATAATGTAGCTTCCATCATAGGGCTTGAACCCACGTCCATAAGGTTAAGAGTTTTGTGCTTTACCAACTGAGCAATGAATCCTTCAATATTATGGACGAAAACTTGTGTACCTTGAATTGTTGATGAAGTAGTTGGTAGCCCCAAGGGCGGCTCATTATAATGTGATGAGTCGGGTCTTCAATAAGGTGAGCAAACAATGACTTTGCATTAGCCCCAAGTGTAATGGTGCATGCTTTGCGGTGACATGAGACTTGCATATTTGATGTAATCTCAACTTGAATAATGTAGCCCCCAAGTGCCGGGTCGTAAGCTTCAGTGGCGACTCGGACTATTCCTTCAATTGTAGAATAAATCATATCCATTGACAAGATGATAGCCATTGCGCTAAAGCGACTTTGAAAACCTTAATCATAATACTGGTTATTGATAACCATAATAAAAATCCAGCCATGTTGGCTATTCAAGATAATATAATCCGGTATGAAAACCTTATTCATTCAATATCATAATGAAATTTCAGCCAAGTTTGGCTATTTGAATAATATAACTCAATGATTTATAAGCGCATGATTCCAATGGCGCAATCCAAATATATACTGGCGACTTATTTTCCAAAGCCAGGCCGGTTTAATAAACACCGGTGATTTATAATCATGCTTTATTCAACCTATTTTTGCATACAACAAGTTTAAAGTGTCCTGGCGGTTTACACGGACGGAATCATAATGCCCAACAAATAACCTGGGTTTATAACCAAGGCTGCATTTAGAATAATCAAATATGAAATATATCATACCTGTGACATTGAATCACATTGTTGGTTTTACCAACTTTTTGTAGTAAGGGTGATAACCCAAATCTTGAGTACTGATAACTCCTTCCATATTGTGCCGGTTTATTGATAAAACCGTGCCGGGTTGTGATAAACACCGTGTTACTCCATAAGAGGATGTTAACAACAAGGATCAAACCGGACAAATAGTCTCCGGATTGACGTGAACTGTGTTCCGTCAATTGATTGGTTGAAAACTTTGTCGTTTTAAAAAGAACGCAATAAAAAAGAAAAAAGAAAAAAGTGCAAAGCAAAAGCAAAGAGAAAACCGTTTGCAAAAAAGGTTTATTTGAGCTGATCAAATGGTGTTACCATGGCCGAACACGACCAAGCTCCCGTTAGGTGTAACTATGGTTCTAGTCAGCCAGGTCCCCAAATGAAACCGTGGCATTTATGCCGACCAAGTGGCATGGCGATGGTTCGGGTTCGACCAAGCCCCCAAGTGATTCTGTGGCCTTAGGACGATCAAGAGGCATGAGTGGTTCAGACGTGACCAAGTCCCCAAGTGATCTGGTGGCTCTCGCCTATCAAGAGGTATGGTATTGGTTCGGACACGACCAAACCTCCAAGTGATATAACATGATGCTTTTAAGCGAACTCAAGGGGTAAACGGAGGCAGCTTTAGAACAACTCCGTGTAACCACACATGATGTAAAAGAACAGATACCCCGCTTTATGAAGCAGAAGCCCCCATGTGATCAATAATATGTCAGGTTAGTAAGGCGGGATACCCATGTTTGAACCGCGCATCATGGCAGCAGGTCCTCTTTGGCAATTTTTAACTTTTTGCAAGAGATAAATTCTTCTTGAACCGGGATCTTGAACCGGATATGGAGACCTTCAAAGCTTTGTGGGAGACATCTTTCCCTTGACCCGGATTTTAAACCGGAATCTTCCTTTTTAGCCGGAAATTTTCTGACGGCCTTTAAACTCGAACTTGCGAGAAGTTAATTCCTTTTTGAACTGGAAATTCTTAAACCGGACTTGAGAGCTTCAGAGCTTTATTGGAGAACAAATTTCCCTTGTACCGGATTGTAAACCGGAATCCTTTTCTTATGACCCGAAACTTCTTCATTGAGCCGGGATTTTGTAACTGTCATATACTTTCTAATCCGGAAATTTTCTGACGGTCTTTAAACTTTCATCAATATAACAAGAGCCTCCGGGACGGGTTATCCTTCCCTCCATCGTCACAGGGTTCTTAAATTTGCTGAAACTGGCAATATTCGCTGAGTCATGTCATCGTAGCCCCCGAGTCTCAAAGGTGACTCGAGGAGTTGGCTTGAGACTCTCCATATTTGACCGTGATATAAACCGGTATAACTTGTATATCATTGGCATTGATAGCACGATGTGAATTCATAGAAGATTGAGGTGACTGCGGCGGGTTGTAAATGATCCCTTATGAGCCGTCAGCAACTCGGCCAAGGGTTCCTTCAAACTGGCGATTTGAAATTTAACCAAAATTGTAGTGGCGGCGACTTGTGTGCCTGCCAATTGAGCCATCCAGTGCAGACGGCGGCTGAATGATAATTTGCCTCCAATGTATTGAAAGAAAATCCGGGCTACCCAAGCAGTGACTTGCTCATACTCGATAAATAGCTCATGCAGACAGGTGCGGCCCGGTGTGTTGATGTAGACCAGGTCCGCAGAAGCGGCGACTTTGTGCACGTCCATTGAACAGGTAATACATCACGGACTATCGCCGGGCGGAACATTATCAGCCTGTGTTCCATATCCATGGTATAAACCATATTTGTAATGAATAATGTTCCTGTGTATAAAAATACAAATCAAAGTAATTTTTTCTCTTGATAAAAACAATATATACCAAGAAACTAGATTTAGATGGATATCACCTGATGTTTTTTGTTCGGACAACGGATGATCTGTTCATCGCGAAAGAGGCGGGTGGCGGCGTCGGCATCGCCGGAGCGGCGTCTTGGAGAAGGCGGGTCGCACGGTGGTCTTGGCGCAAGGTGATGGCAGAGGCAGAGCGGCGTCGAACCAAGGGTGCGCCGGTTTATAAGAAGGAACGGGCATGGTGACCCGGCGCGGCGGCTCATACTGCAGAACGGCATGGCCGTCCGAGGCAGGCTCAGTCCGCGTGATAGACGACGCAGGGCGGGCCCTAGGCGATGGCGATTTAAAGGCAAAGTCGAGTCCGAGGCGGTTTAGCGATGCCGCGAGCCATCATTTCAGCTGAAGCGAATCACCGGGCAGCTCAACGCATGATCGGCGGGTCGGATCGCGCGAACCGGCGGCGGCGGGTCGCAGCGGGTCAACGAAGACGACCGATGGTGGAGATGAACCAGCGATTTGGCACGATAGTGGTGACTTGAAGGTGTTGGTGGAGGCGGAGCGGTGACTCACTGCAGAGGCGGGTCTAACCCGGCGGCTCACGGCGGTTTGAGCGAGGCGACTAAGCGAGCCGGCCCAGAATTGGCCGTGGAGAGGAGAGGCCAACCAGCGAAGCGCGTTGTAGCCCGACGAAGGCCAGCGGGTTGGAGCGGTGCGGCGACTCGGCCGGTCGAAGATGGCGAATCGAAGCGCAAGCGGCTCTCGAGCGTGGCAGCGACTTCTATTGAATCCTTCTTTGGAATCCGTGCATTGTACTAGTTGGGAGCTCGTTTGGTGATAGTAGATGGTCCCTCTTGATAAGCGCCAAGCGGCTTGTGCCAAATATTTGGGATTTTCCCTGTCAATCTTGTTATCAGAGCTGATGGTTACTCCCCATAAAAGTTCTGGCCTCAATTCAGTTAACTCAAAGTTGATATAGATCCTTCCAAAAAACCGGTCCTTTCTTCATCCGGATGCAAATTTCTCAAACCCTAGATGAGATCCCTCCAAGAACTCAACACCACCGTGCGCGGGCCCCACGGTGGGCACCAACTGTCGTAGAATTGTCACGGCAGATGTCCTTAGTGTTAGGACTTAGTCGCGAGGCCAACGCATCTATGTGGTAACTTGAGAGGGGTTGAGCGGGACGAGAGACGCGAGGTTTTACCCAGGTTCGGCCCCTCACGGTGGAGGTAAAAGCCTACGTCCTGCTTCATTGATATTGATGATGATGATCACGGTTACAAGAGTGCTCTAACTCGAGAGCTATTGTCTAAACCTAACTTGTCCAACTTGTGGAACTTGTCCCTTTTTGGGGAGCCCTGCCCCTCCTTATATATGTTGGAGGGGCGGGTTACATGTAGAGTCCTATTAGGATTAGGACTAGTCTATCGCTAATACAAACCGGATACAAGTCCAGGTCTTAGCTCCTTGTAAGATAATATTCCTCCTGCCTTTTCCTCTTAAACCGGCCCACCATTAAACGTGAACGGTCTTACGGGTCTTAGGCCTTGTCATCTGTCATCCCCGCACGCGGATCACCAAAGAGTCATAATGACCAGGTGGGTTGCTTGTAAACCGCCAGTCAAGGCGGTCGCCATAACTTCGCCAAGTGTCGTGGGTCTTGAGATAATCCGCCAAGTCCGGCGGGTTAACTTCGGCGGTTTACACCAAGGGTATATCCCGACAAATTGAAAGTGCGTTATACCGACTAGAGGAGGGTGAATAGGCGATTTTTATGAATTATTCACTGAGGAATTTGCGGGTGAGGAAATTCCTTAGCGAAGAACTACTTGTAGCGGAATAAGTACTCAAAAGTAAACATAACAAAACACAAGCATGGTCATCATGATGAAATGAAGACGAGCACAGAGTACAGAAAGCGTAAACACATGATAACACAGGATGAAGACAAACAGACTGAAGAAATTGAACTGAGCAAATTGAGAAAGTCTTCAGTCAAAGTCTTCAAACAGATATGAACAGGCACACAACAATTGTAATGAGGAAATGAAGGAGTTGAGGAAATAGAACCAGTAAGCTTGGTGAAGACAATGATTAGTAGACCAGTTCCAACTGCTCTCTTAGTTGTACATCTGTTTGGAGCGGCTAGGTATTTAAACCTGAGGACACACAGTCCCGGACACACAGTCCTCACCGTATTCTCCTTGAGCTAAGGTCACATAGACCTCGCCCAATCACTCGTGGTAAGTCTTCAGGTGACTTCCGAACCTTCACAAACACGGTCACTCGGCGATCCACAATTCCTCTTGGATGCTCTAGACCATGACGCCTAACCGTCTGGAAGAAGCACAGTCTTCAAAGGTAACAAGCGTTAGATCCACACAGGATCAATCTCTTCAGTGATGCTCAATCACTTTGGATTGGTAGGTTTTTGGGTTTGGGTTTTCCTCACTCAATGATTTTCGCTCAAAGTCCTTGGAGGATGGGATGCTCTCAAAGTGTCAGTTTCTCTCGGAGCAGCCAACCAGCTAGTGGTTGTAGGGGCGGCTATTTATAGCCTAGGGAGCAGTCCGACATGATAAGACATAAATGACCTTCAATAATATGACCGTTAGGTGGGTAGATATTTTGGGACAGCTGGCGCGTAGCACAGCAATGGTCGGATATTTGAGGCTCAAATTCCTCAGGGCTATCATGTTCCTCACTGTGTAGGAATCCGCACTGGCGAATTCCTAAATCCTCAGTCAGAACAAATTCCTAAGAGACTAGAAGAACTTCGTCTCTGTCACTGAAGAATATGACTGAACTGTATGAGATTTCCAATGGCTTCACTCGAAGGGATTGGTAGGTGTAGGATATTGAGTTGAGCATCACATGGAAATTTTTCCTTAGTATTTCCTCGACCCCCTTTAACAGTACGGTGTTTCCCATGACTCAAGAAAGGGCAAATGAAAGTACGAAAACAAAAGTCTTCACGCTTCATGTTCCTCGAATGAATACCAAGTCTTCAAGGACACACCAATTTCTTCATATTCAAAGTCTTCAGAAGACCAAAGTCTTCAGTCGAAGAACTTCATTTTTAGGGGTCGACTTTCTCTGTAAATATCAAACTCCTCATAGACTTATAGACATGTGTACACTCATAAACACATTAGTCCTTTAACCTATAAGTCTTCAATAGACCAAAATCACTAAGGGGTACTAGATGCACTTACTGTCGGCCATAGAAGCAGCAACTCGACAGCAGGAGGGCTGCGCGGGTGGCGAGCGGTCTGAGAGGGAGCAGCGGGGGAGCCGACAGGGCTTGGCATGCACGCGGATGACGTCGGCTGGCCTAGGGCAGTAGCAGGTAGCAGCGTAGTACGGGGGGAAGGGAATGGCGACCGTGGGCGAGGTCAGGGCGCACGGGGGTGTAGGCGACCAAAGCAGGGCAAGGCGGAGGCGTACAGGGGGGTTGGTCGGGAGTTGCTGCGGGCGCGATGGTGAGCGTCGGTAGCATCCGCAACGAACAGCAAATCGAACAGCGGGAAGAGGGGAAAGAAACGAAGCTCACTGAGGAGCACAAGGGGGCTCGGTGGAAGGCTTTGTAGCAGCAGACAGAGTGGATCGACGTGGCGGAGTCCGGCGGTTGCAGAGGAAGAAGATGGCGCAGGGGGCGTTGAAGCGGCTCCCCAGCTTCGATGCACTAGCACTGAAGACGAAGAAGTCCACGCCAGAGCTGTTGGACACCTTGGCGGGCGCGGGGGCGACGTGGCCGCGGGATCAACGATGATGACGACGACCGCGAGCTCTACCTCTTCCAGGTCATCGTATATGAGCGAGGGAGAGGGGGATTTGGGGACTAGGGTTCGGTGTGGGGGAGGGAGAGAGGGCCAGAGCAACCTTATCGGACGAGGGAGCATGCGGATGCTCGACACGCGGCCATCTGAGCCATGGACGAGTGCTGCTCGTCCAACACGTCCTCTGTGAACAGAGATAAGAGGGGGTGCAGGGCGGGCCGGGTCTTATACCATTGGATTAGAGCCCAAGCGCACACTAGGTTTTACCTCTTTAATATTTTCTTTTTCTTTTTAGTTTTTCTACACTGTTTTGCATTAAGTAGTGCCACCAATTGTCTTTCATAAAAAGTGTAACCTGCCTCATAATTCAAATTGCATTAAATGGCACTGCCACAAAAAGTTTTACTCCAAAATAAATTAGTTTAATATTTTATAAACTACAAAAGGCCTTTAATTTAATTGTTTTTGTTGTTGTTTTGTTTATATAGAGCATTTAGACATTTTATGAAAATTTGGTTTCACCTCCATTATAACTTATGAATTATTTGTCATATTTCGAACATTTTAGTTTTGCCTTTTGAAAACTTTTAATGTCGACTTAATTTTTTATCAGAATTTCGAAACGGGTTTGAATCAACGCAAGTTTACCAACAGTAACCGAGGTGACGTGTCATCTTAGCGTTGGGTTACTGTAGCTTAATTATCTGGGCATCATAATTCTTCTCCACTACAAGAAATCTCGTCCTGAGATTTAAGAGGCGGAGTAAAGGGGGAAGGTTCTGGTTACGAAATTCTAGCGAGTGTTCTCGGTCTTGGTTGCTCTTCTCGAAGAGGTTGATCCATTACATGAGGTCTTCATTTTTCTGCTTCAGGTCATGATGATGAATTCGTCTTCCTTTCTTTGGGAACTCCATCGTACGTACGAAGGTCAAGGGGTAACTTCAGAAGAACGGACCGCTACAATGTTGCTTATCTGGTAGATAACATCAGGAAAGGTGGCAGAAAGTAACTCTCGAATTGATACTTAAGTAATTATCGAGAGCAAAGTAAGAAGGTGCGAAATGGAAGTTTCAAGCGCATAGGCAATCATTTGTTGCCTGAAAAAAGTGTGAAAGGGGTTTAGAGCAATGGGAATAAGCATTGCGTCTGATACCAGAATAGATCACTAGGAAGGTGGCCCGTGAATTACATACGAAGTCAAGCATGAGGAATAACTTTGACAAAAGGGTGTACTGGAGAGTCAGGTTTCGATCGTGTGGAACTGTGGGTTATGGGCCCACCATGTGGGTTAAAAGTAGAAAGAGCGTTGACATCTTGCAAGGTTATGATAGTAAGGCAGGTCCGAGGATAGCCTGCCAGTTATGATGGCAACATTTCTGGTACCAAGGGCGAGGGACGAAGAGAACCATTTTCTTGCTCATTGAAACGAGGCAGACCAATAGGCAAAGTTCTCGTCCATCGATGGTTACCGGAATGCTGTCAACAATAGTAACTGGGTCTTACTGAAAGGTTGTACACCGAGGCGTTTACATAAGCAGGGAAAAATTACTACTTATATCATATAGATCATCAGAAAGGTTAAACAAAACAATAGAAAGGAAAAGGTGATTATCATGTTAATTAGACCAATGGAAAGGAAAGGTGTTTATACTCAAGTATTAGAGTATATCCTTCCAAAGGAAAAGTAGAGAATGATATTCACAACAAGATAACAAGTAGAAACCATTTGGTAGAGGAGCAACGAAACTCATGATGTTACCCATACAATGGTGTTTGGATAATTGGTTAAGAAACATTTAGCATTATGCTTCCAATGTTATTGTTGAAGATCGGAGTACCACAGACATGCTCCGAGATAGCATTAACATGGTCTTCAAGCAAAGGTCATACTTTGATACCCAAAGGATTCATCAGGAACAACTTATAGAATAAGGCTTACAATTTCCTCCTGGAAGAATGGTTAACCTTGATAAAAAGAAAGAATTATAACAATAGGTCCTCCGACCAGGTGTGCTAGGCATGACATCACCTTACCGGGTCATGTAAAGGTGTTATAACTCTTGGAAATATGTGCCAACCATCATATCTGACCGAGATTCAGATCTGATTGGTGTCAGGATACCTCAAACTCGTGATGCCTGAGAAGGAAGGGGTGCAACACAAATTGACGAGATGACATTGTGAGATTCTCGGGAAATGAACTATAGAAGCAAGTTCCAAAACAAAAGTTCATCATTAACCAAGGAGAAAATGAGGATGTGGCTGATGGAGTCAGCGATAATTTATCGAGATTAACAAAGATGAATTTCCACAATTATGTGAACAAGGAGGTAACACTTGTCAGATCAAATGATATAATGATGTATGCTCGAGGAAAACATACACAATTAAACATTGGTTGGAAGGTGCACCCGAAATATGGGCTTATTGTAACACCCCGGACGTAACTTTCCATGTTTGTAACTCCAACTCTTGCCATTTTCGGCATTGTGATATGATATTCCCTCCGTGGTTGGGTTTTTATTCATTTTGCATTTTGTCCATGTCATGCATTTTATATCATGTCATCATGTGCATCGCATTTGCATACGTGTTCGTCTCATGATTCCGAGCATTTTTCCCGTTGTCCGTTTTGCAATCCGGCACTCCTATCTCCCCCGGCGTCCCCTTTTACGTTTTTCCGTGTGTGGGTACTAAACTTTCTCGGAATGGACCGAGGTTTGTCAAGTGGCCTTGGTATACCACCGGTAGACCACCGGTCAAGTTTCGGGTCATTTGGAGCTCGTTTGGTACTCCAACGGTTAACCGCACTCTCGCAAAGGCCTCTTTTAAGTTGCAGCCCAACACCCCTTCAAAATAGTCCAATAACCCATCTAAGTCACTTCCATGCTCTCCGTCGTTCGATCACGATCGTGTGGGCTAAAACTACACCCCATTTGGAGCTTCCTAGCTCCTTCCACCTATAAAAACACACCCCTACCCGAAATCCCGGATCAATTCCCCCCTAACCTAGCGAAATTCCCCCCTCCGCGCCGCCGGACACGTCCGGGCGAGCCGGACACGTCCGCCTGCCACCGCCCGGCCAACCGGGAGCCGCCACGTGGCACCCGGCCCCTTGCCGCGCCGACCCCCTTGAGCCAGCGGCCGGCCCATGCCAGCCGCTGCGCCGCCGCCGCCGCCCGCTTCGGGCGCGCCCTCCGCCGCCTCGCCGCCCGCCCACCCGTCCCCGTCGCCCTCACGCTGCGTCGCCGCCTCCCGCCTCGCCCGTCGCCACCGACCCCGCCAGCGCCGCCTCCTCCTTCCCCGGCCTCGTCCTCCCCCGACGAGCTCCGGCGTACTCCGGCAGCCGCCGCCGGTCGCCCCCGGCCAGATCTGGATCCAAACCGCCGCGGGGTTGACTTTCTCCTTCCCCCAATTTCATCTAAGTATTTAACTCTGTGATTTGTGGCATTTTCAACGCATCATAACTTTGCATCTGTAGCTCCGTTCCGTGCGTATAATAGGTCAAAATGCTGTTGGAAGAGGGCTATGTGATGTTAGTTTCTGTTTCTTAACAGAACTTGCACTTTTGTTATTTTTGCTATGATTGATGTGTGCGCCCTATGAATTTGAGTCCTACATGTGTTTTGTAATATGCCATGCCATCTTTCCAGGGGTGTATGCCATGTATTTTTGTGATCTATGTGGTGACTAGCACAAGCATGCAAAGTAGGTGTCCTGATGTTGCTGTTTTCAGCTCTGTTTTGCTGATATTTTGATGCCATGTTAACTTGATGCTACCGAGAGATCCATGCATATTTTGAGATACTTCAGTAAGGATGTTTTGAACATATGGTTATGCTCTATCCATCCATGCCTTTGTTTGCAATTATGGAGTGCCATAGCTTGAGTCAATCGAGCTCTACTTTTGCTATCAAATGTTTCCTGGCAGATTGTTTACATGTTATTCAATTTTGCCAAGGTTGTTGTGGTTGATCCGTATATGCTATGATGTTGTTCTTTCCATGTATGTCTTCTATGCCATGTCTTCTTGATGTATGTATGCTTAGTTTATCATGAAAGGCTTTGTAGTGAGTGCATCGAGCTCTTAAACATGCCTACTTGTTATCAGTTTTTGACATGCCATGTTGCTGAATCTGTTAATGAAACTTGCTTGATTTTGCATGTAGTTTCATATTATCATATTGCATCCTTGATTTGAGGTGTTTGCTTGATGTTTGTATGCATTTTGCATCAATGCCATGTTTAACTTGTTTTGCTCATATCTTCTAGGCCGTAGCTCCGAATTAAATGAACTTTATATGTAACTTGACTAGAATTTCGTGTAGATCATCGTGGTGCATCGTAACTTGCTGTTTAACAACTTGAACATAAGGTTTATTCAGATCTGGACCAATTTCGAAATTTGCATATGAGGACTTACCGGAATTGTTCTATGTTGTTCCCGGCCTCATTTAAACTTGCTTTGATGTGTTGGTCTTGTATGCATCATATCTTGTCATGAGTAGCTTCATCTAGATTTGTCATGCATCATGTTTGTTGTGCATCATGTCTTGTTCATGTGTGGTGTGTTTACCTATGTTGTGTGCTTCTTCTTGTTAGTTCCCGTTTCGTTGCGATCGTGAGGATTCGTTCGTCTACGCTTGGTTCGGCTTCATCCGTTCGTCTTCTTCATGGACTCGTTCTTCTTCCTTGCGGGATTTCAGGCAAGATGACCGCTACCCTGGATCTCACTACTATCATTGCTATGCTAGTTGCTTCGTTCTTTCGCTATGCTGCGCTACCTATTACCTGTTTATCAAGCCATCCCAAATTGCCATGTCAGCCTCTAACCTTTTGCACCCTTCCTATGCAAACCGTTGTTTGGCTATGTTACCGCTTTGCTCAGCCCCTCTTATAGCGTTGCCAGTTGCAGGTACAGGTTGCGATGATCATGATGCGAGAGCGATGCTTGCTTGCGTTGAGTTCTTCTTCTGCTTCTTCTTCGATCAGGGGATAGGTTCCAGGTCGGCAGCTTGGGGTAGCAGGGTGGATGTCGTTTGAGTTTCTGTTTATGTTTCATCCGTAGTCGGATGTTGATCTCTTGTATATGATGTTGATGTATTCTTGTGGCATTTGTGCCTTATGTATGTATCCCCATCTATTATGTAATGTTGATGTAATGATATCCACCTTGAAAAAGCGTTTCAATATGCGGGTCTATCCTTGGTGGGACCTTCGAGTTCCTTTTGGATAGGGTCGCATATTGGGCGTGACAAGTTGGTATCAGAGTTGATATTGAGTCATTCTTCATCCATTTATTTTTCCGGTGGATTCAATTCAAGTTTTTTCGGTGTTGATCATATTCTTTTCCTTGGATCAAGTGTTCTCTTTGCTCGTTCGCCTCTCGCCAGTTTATCCTTCCGGAGTGTTCAAGTCATCTCAGGAGATTCGTCTGTGTTCCAATTAATTCGAGGCTGTCACCTCATCCAAATATTTCAGTTCTTCCGGTGCATCACCTATCTCTTCAACAATCCTTTCCAACGGTGTTTTCTCGTTAGTGGGCCCTAACCCACAGGTTTTTTCCCAGGATCTTACCTGACTCTTCTAATTTCCCCGGAGTTATTCCCAATTCTTTTCAAGCGTGACGTAAGAATGGATTTCATCAGTCAGATGTTTTTCCAAGATCGATTTCAAATCATTTCATTGTTGGCTCAACCTCTCTGTTTTTCTTTCTTCCGGAGTTTCTCAGTAATTTTGGTGGTGTTTCTCGTCTTCGTTTGAAGACCGAAGTAGAGTTTCTCTTAAATCTTGTCTGTTCCCCCGGAGATTCATGGCGCTAGCTCGATGTTATCCTATCTAATTGTTTCCAGTCATGTAAATTCTTTTCATCCATCCGGAGTATTTCAGAAGTTGATTTCTATTTCTTTTTATCTGGAGGCCTCCATTTCGGAAGATTTCTTCGTTCTAAGTTTTCAGCTTCGTTCATATCAATATTCTTCCGGTGCTTCGTTCAAGTATTCTTCTATCAGTTCGCGGTCTCTTTGTTCTCTTGCATTTAAATTCCCTCAAGTATCTTCGTGCTTTTCTAATTCTTCCGGCGATCCGTTCTCTTCTCTTCGTTCATTTTCATTTCTAACGGCGGTTCGTTCAAGATTCTTTTTCCTTGATTATCATTTTAATTCATTCGTTCTTTCCAATCCTACCGATGATTCATGAAGACCTTCTCAAGCTTGCGATATGTCACTTCTCAATTCTTTTTCAAGAAGAATAAGTAGTATGCAAAATCCATTGCTTGTCATCAATTTAATTTGATGAAGGATAAGCATACAATAAATCTTATTCTCACTTCATCAAAGTGAGTAATCCCTTCCTTCGGAGTTTGTTCGTGAGGAATAAATTCTAGTTCCAAGTGTTTTCATCTTTTCTTTTCCGGAGTTCAGAAATTTCGTCGGTCATTTCGTCGGAACCTCCATCTTAATCACCGCAACACTCATCTTATTCTTTCTTCCTTCATTTTATCTCATCATCCTTTTGTTACCGGAGTTCTTCATGGTGGTTCTTCATGATTTAATTCTTTCTTCAAGAGTTCATCAAGATCTTGTTGGCGGAGTTCAAGTATCTTTTCTTCTTGCATCTCTAAGTTTAATTAATTCTCCGTATTCTTTAGAATTGGAGTTTTGCATTTCTTTGTTCTTCTCAGATATTCAAATCCACTCAATCCCTCCTTCTAAGTTCTTTTCATTCAAATTCTTTCAATTCTTCCGGAGGCATTGCGTTGTTTATCTCGTCAAGTGTCATTCCATCTTCTGAAGTTCATGTTCTTCTCTTTCCTTGTTCAACCGGTGTGCTTCCTAAATCCTTTCAGTCTTATTGGTTTCTTTTCTCATTCTAACCACTCCGGTTAGAACGAGTGCTTTCATAGTCTATCTGATTCCGTGAGCTTTCGATTCTCGGCATTCTCGTCGTTCCTCTCTTATTCTCGAGTGCTCTCGATTCTTTGTTTCTTCTCTAGAGTTCTTGTTTCACCTCTTCCTCTTTCTCTTCCGTCTCGGTCCTAAGATCTCGGGACGAGATCCTCTTGTAGTGGTGGAGTGTTGTAACACCCCGGACGTAACATTCCATGTTTGTAACTCCAACTCTTGCCATTTTCGGCATTGTGATATGATATTCCCTCCGTGGTTGGGTTTTTCTTCATTTTGCATTTTGTCCATGTCATGCATTTTATATCATGTCATCATGTGCATCGCATTTGCATACGTGTTCGTCTCATGATTCCGAGCATTTTTCCCGTTGTCCGTTTTGCAATCCGGCACTCCTATCTCCCCCGGCGTCCCCTTTTACGTTTTTCCGTGTGCGGGTACTAAACTTTCTCGGAATGGACCGAGGTTTGTCAAGTGGCCTTGGTATACCACCGTAGACCACCGGTCAAGTTCGGGTCATTTGGAGCTCGTTTGGTACTCCAACGGTTAACCGCACTCTCATAAAGGCCTCTTTTAAGTTGCAGCCCAACACCCTTCAAAATAGTCCAATAACCCATCTAAGTCACTTCCATGCTCTCCGTCGTTCGATCACGATCGTGTGGTAAAAACTACACCCCATTTGGAGCTTCCTAGCTCCTTCTACCTATAAAACACACCCCTACCGAAATCCGGATCAATTCCCCTAACCTAGCGAAATTCCCCCTCGCGCCCCGGACACGTCCGGCGAGCGGACACGTCCGCCGCCGCCCGCCAACCGAGAGCCGCCACGTGGCACCCGGCCGCCATGTAGCAGAGCCGGCCCGCTGAGCCTCGGCCGCCCCAGCGACCCGTCAGACGCCACGCCGCCGCCCGCTCGACGCGCCCTCCGCCGCCTCTTTGCCGCCCGCCGCCGGCCACCCGTCGCCCGCCCGCCGCTTGCGCCGCCTCCCGCCACGCGCCGGTCGCCACCGACCCCGCCGCGCCGCCTCCTCCTTCCCCGGCCTCGTCCTCCCCCGACGAGCTCCGGCATACTCCGGCAGCCGCCGCCGGTCGCCCCCGGCCAGATCTGGATCCAAACCGCCGCGGGGTTGACTTTCTCCTTCCCCCAATTTCATCTAAGTCTTTAACTCTGTGATTATTTGTGGCAATTTCAATGCATCATAACTTTGCATCTGTAGCTCCGTTTCGTGCGTATAATAGGTCAAAATGTTCGTCTCGAAGAGTAGATCATTTCATCTCATTGCATCATTTTCATTTGAGCTCATCTTGATGCCCGAAATGCTGTTGGAAGAGGGCTATGTGATGTTAGTTTCTGTTTCTTAACAGAACTTGCACTTTTGTTATTTTTGCTATGATTGATGTGTGCACCCTATGAATTTGAGTCCTACATGTGTTTTGTAATATGCCATGCCATCTTTCCAGGGGTGTATGCCATGTATTTTTGTGATCTATGTGGTGACTAGCACAAGCATGCAAAGTAGGTGTCCTGGTGTTGCTGTTTTCACTGCTTTTCTTGATATTTTGATGTCATGTTAACTTGATGCTACCGAGAGATCCATGCATATTTTGAGATACTTCAGTAAGGATGTTTTGAACATATGGTTATGCTCTATCCATCCATGCCTTTGTTTGCAATTATGGAGTGCCATAGCTTGAGTCAATCGAGCTCTACTTTTGCTATCAAATGTTTCCTGGCAGATTGTTTACATGTTATTCAATTTTGCCAAGGTTGTTGTGGTTGATCCGTATATGCTATGATGTTGTTCTTGCCATGTATGTCTTCTATGCCATGTCTTCTTGATGTATGTATGCTTAGTTTATCATGAAAGTCTTTGTAGTGAGTGCATCGAGCTCTTAAACATGCCTACTTGTTATCAGTTTTTGACATGCCATGTTGCTGAATCTGTTAATGAAACTTAATTGATTTTGCATGTAGTTTCATATTATCATGTTGCATCCTTGATTTGAGGTGTTTGCTTGATGTTTGTATGCATTTTGCATCAATGACATGTTTAACTTGTTTTGCTCATATCTTCTAGGCCGTAGCTCCGAATTAAATGAACTTTATATGTAACTTGACTAGAATTTCGTGTAGATCATCGTGGTGCATCGTAACTTGCTGTTTAACAACTTGAACATAAGGTTTATTCAGATCTGGACCAGTTTCGAAATTTGCATATGAGGACTTACCGGAATTGTTCTATGTTGTTCCCGGCCTCATTTAAACTTGCTTTGATGTGTTGGTCTTGTATGCATCATATCTTGTCATGAGTAGCTTCATCTAGATTTGTCATGCATCATGTTTGTTGTGCATCATGTCTTGTTCATGTGTGGTGTGTTTACCTATGTTGTGTGCTTCTTCTTGTTAGTTCCCGTTTCATTGCGATCGCGAGGATTCGTTCGTCTACGCTTGGTTCGGCTTCATCCGTTCGTCTTCTTCATGGACTCGTTCTTCTTCCTTGCGGGATTTTAGGCAAGATGACCGCTACCCTGGATCTCACTACTATCATTGCTATGCTAGTTGCTTCGTTCTTTCGCTATGCTGCGCTACCTATTACCTGTTTATCAAGCCATCCCAAATTGCCATGTCAGCCTCTAACCTTTTGCACCCTTCCTATGCAAACCGTTGTTTGGCTATGTTACCGCTTTGCTCAGCCCCTCTTATAGCGTTGCCAGTTGCAGGTACAGGTTGCGATGATCATGACGCGAGAGCGATGCTTGCTTGCGTTGAGTTCTTCTTCTGCTTCTTCTTCGATCAGGGGATAGGTTCCAGGTCGGCAGCCTGGGGTAGCAGGGTGGATGTCGTTTGAGTTTCTGTTTATGTTTCATCCGTAGTCGGATGTTGATCTCTTGTATATGATGTTGATATATTCTTGTGGCATTTGTGCCTTATGTATGTATCCCCATCTATTATGTAATGTTGATGTAATGATATCCACCTTGCAAAAGCGTTTCAATATGCGGGTCTATCCTTGGTGGGACCTTCGAGTTCCTTTTGGATAGGGTCGCATATTGGGCGTGACACTTATGTAGCATGATCAATGTTAGAATGGTGATTCAGTAACCAATAGTCTGGGGATGAACTGTCAGCCATTAACTTCAGAGCAATAAGGTTGCTAGGAGTACATAATCCAAACAACATTGTTCACTTGTTGGTATTCCGGTTAGAATCAACATTGGGACCAAGAAAGAATGTTGATGGTGAGAAGTATCATTATACCAAGAAATTTTAAGAGGCGAAGCAATTCTCACGACCTTCTTGACATAAAAGATGGTAATACTCCAAGATGAAGAAGAACAGATGCTGGATAGCAAGGAACTCAAGATTCAATCCAAAACACGAACATGTTTGAGTTGAGGGAAGACAAGGATGTGGTCAATGATAAGAAATCATCGAGGGGCAAGGATGGTATTTCTCAACATGAATTCAATCGATATCCTTGAAGAGCTCAGAATGTTGATGATGATCATGACACATTTGTCGAGATGTTTCATAAAGATATAATCACTCATCGACGACATCAAGCAAAAGGAAGGATGGAGCGAAAAGTTATTGAAACCACGAATACGCCACAAACTCGGAATCAAGCTTGTTGTTCAAGGCGAAATGATATGACGAGGAGAGTCGACGTCAGCTTAGCTCATTGTCGAAAGTTGTGCTTCGGGAAGGACTAGGTAGCACAGTTAAAAAGTTGCACGATAATGATATAGCCGATCAGGCTAGGAATGCCTTGAAGGATTTTAAACTCATAAGCAACAAAAATTACTTAGAGTTATTGAATCAGAGTGCGGAATCGATTCACTTATCGATGTTCTCGAGTGACTATTAACTCAAAACCCCGGGGGGTTGGAATCGGTGAGAATAATAGTTGTTGAAGAACTCATAAGAAGTTATGTAGTTCCATGATATTCTCGAGATACCAGAGGTGTTAAGGCATATCTCTCTCGATGTGGTTTTGGTGATTGATGGCAACATGTTTGCGGACTAATCGTGTGCTTTGAGCATTTCAGAGATTCATCCTTGGCTCGAGACGATTTCTTTCCCTTGGCGTGTCATTCAAGACGGTGTAGCTCTTTCGTTTCTTTTTCGGTGGACTAGTTTCGTTGAGGGCACTGTACTATCAAGAGGGGGTCCGCTTTGGTAAGGCTAGGGTGGAATCAACACGTACACATCCGTTTCACACCCTTTGAGCCTTTCCGCTTCAATGGAGAGCTCTCCCTCCTTCTTTGGGGTTTTGTCTGGTTCCAGCGGTAGTACCGCTTAGGGGTCACAGGCGGCAGTACCGCTCTGCAGCGGTAGTACCGCCGGTGGGTCCTCAGCCGTAGTATCGCTGTGGTACCAGGCCCCTACCGCGTCGATTCGAGGAGGTCGTTTGTCGTGTCGGATTGTGCGGTACTATGCAGCGGCAGTAGAGCGGCAATACCGCTCATGAGCGGTAGTACCGCCCTACCACCGCGGCAGTACCGCTCGTGTGCTTTTCTCCCCTGCCTTCTAGACTGCGCGGCAGTACCGTCGGGGGAGCGGTAGTACCGCTGAGCCCAGCGGTAGTACCTCTTCCCTCTGTGGTAGTACCGCCCTCTGCGGGGCTGTTTGGGGGCTAACGGTTGGATTGTTTCCCCCCACTATATAAGGAGGTCTTCTTCCCCAAAGTTGACCAACCTCTTCCCCCAAAAGCTCCATTGCTGCTCCAAGCTCCATTTTCGCCTGATCTCTCTCCCTAGCCAATTAAACTTTTTGATTTGCTCAGGATTGGTTGAGAAGGCCCCGATCTACACTTCCACCAAGAGAAATTTGATTCCCCCTACTAATCCCTAGCGGATCTTGTTACTCTTGGGTGTTTGAGCACCCTAGACAGTTGAGGTCACTATTGGGGATATAACTATTTGCGTAAGCCGCCCGTGAGGGGTCGGGTTACGCAAAGAAGGATTCATCAGAAGAAGCCCAAGACCAAGCATGAAGATGGCGGTTCAATAAAGGGTCTAAAAGCCCACAGACGACTTAAGGCCCGTAGTAGTAAACCACCGTAATGGCATGACTTGTACCATAAGGTAGAGTTAACTAGTCACCGAGCTGGACACTGTTTATGAGCCGGCCGGGACTCTGTAGGCTGCAGGGCGTATCCCCGTGTATATAAGGGGATGACCCGCTGGCGGCTTAGGGCAAGAAACAACTCCTCGAGAATCGGGCATATCATATCTCACTCCCTGGTCATCGAAACCCTAGCAATATCAACCCAACTAGACGAAGGCCTTACCTTCACTGCAAGGCGCCGAACTAGTATAACTCTCTCATATCCTTTGTCCCGATTAACCCCTTTAAGCTTCCTATTTGCGATGGCTCCACAACTAAGTCCTTGCAAGAGGACATCTGTCCTGACAATTCCACAACAGTTGGCGCCCACCGTGGGGCCAGCGCACGGTGGATTTGAGTTCTTGAAGGGCAACTTTGAAGGGATCAAGGGATACGCAGTCGGCCGGATGACCAAAAGTCGTCGCGGCAAGATCTACATCGACGACGAAGGCTGGGGCCCCGAGGCCGGCTCAATTGAGTACGGGTACCGGGTCCCCTTCGGCGGAATTCACGTCTTCATCGGTCGGATTGGTGAGCCGGGCCCTGAGCCAGACAACTGCACCGATCTCGTCGAGACGGCTCAGTGTGCAAGACCCGTCCGAGCTCAACCCGTCGTGTAGCGTGCCTTCGTGGGTTGCATCCACGGAGGGGAACTTTCTGAAGGATCTGTACATTGTGGTGAGACGGCCGTCCACTCCGATGGTGACTCGTCCACTGGTGAAATAGATTCGATGTATCAACTGCAAGACGGCAGGCTTGGGGGCTGTTCCGATGGCAGCAGTATTTCGGACCCCTTTGAGCTGCCGAGCTGCGTAGGGGTCTTCATGGCTGGTACTCAACCCGGTCAAAACTCTACAGCCGTGGCAGCAATAACGTCCGGGCCAGGAGCGGCCGGGGCAGGAGGCCCTGTGCGCCCGCCTGCTCAAGTGCTGATGGATCTCATGGATAAGCTGACGGCCCTGTTAACCACCACAGTTATTCCTGCGAATCAAGATGAACATAATGCAGAGGTGGCATAGATGCGTGAGGAAATAGCTCGGGCCAAGGAGGCCTTAGCAGCTGAGGACACCAGGTTGGCCATAGAATGGGCGGCTTTGGATGCACGGGCGCAGCAGCTCCAATCAGAGGCTTTCCAGCTTACGATGAACCTGAACGCATCTAACGAAGTGATGAGGAGGAGACACCAGAAAACTCAATCCCGTTTGCCTCCGATTTATGATCCTCGGAACCTCTTTGCTACGCCCAGAGCCGGGCCTAGTAACCCGCCAGAAGCAAATCAGGTCATGACATCCGGAGCAGGGGGGCCGGTTCAGCCTCGGGTGATGGCACCTCCTCATGGGAACATGGCCCCGCCCCGACACGTACCAACACCACCGGGTCACTTTTCTAATCCCATGGAGAACTTGATTGCAGCATCAACACGTTTGGCGGCTCTCCCAGTGGACGGTGATGATCCAACAGCGGTGGAGATGCGAAGGATCAGAGAACTTGTCCAGACGGCTCTGGCTCAGTAGGAGGCTTATTCCTATAGTCAGGACAGGATTCATTCAACTCCTCGCCCAAGCCGGAGCCCGAGTTACAACAGGCACATGGAATCAGAAGCCTTGTCAAGCAACGCCCAACACCGTAACCAGCCCGGCGGTTATAACCCGGTACAGGACCGGATACATCAGGAGGACGAACGGGCGGCTCAACTAGCGGCTCAGCTGACGGCTCATCAGGCCCTCCCGGATTATCCGACGACTTCCGTTGAGGCAGGAGTAGCCACCAGAACCGGCGGTGTTCCTTGTTTGGTGCCGGCTTTGCGTAATGTACATGTGCCCAAGGACTTCAAAGGACCCAGAAAGGTGCCAAATTATACGGCCGACTTACAGCCCGGGGCGTGGATCGAAAGTTATGAGATGGTGATGGAGCTGTTGGAGGTCATTGACACGGCAATGGCTAAGTACTTCACCATGATGTTGGATGGAACGGCCCGGTCTTGGTTAAAGGGCCTGCCGCCTAATTCAATCGGCTCATGGGCGGATTTAAAGGCCCGGTTCATTCAGAACTTTAAAGATACCTGCAAGCAGTCCATGTCGATTGTGGACTTAACCAATTGTAAACAACAAGAGGGTGAATCCACCACTCATTGGGTGCGCCGGGTCAAGGAGATAATACATTCGTCTGACAAGATGGATGTCGTCACTGCAGTCCTCATGTTGGAGAAGAATTGCCGATTTGAACCGCTGAGGCAGAAGCTGGAGCGTCTCAAGTGTGACTGTAATGATATGGGTACACTGATGGCGGCTTTAGTCAAATACGCCGATTCTGATAGTACCAAGGATCCCGCGTCTGATGAGGAAAAGACGGGGAAGGGAAAGAAGAACGACAATGGAAAGGGTCGACAGCATAACCCAATGAAACAAGGAGGCAATAAGCGTAAGGCCGAGGGTAACCCGGAGTTTGTGGCCAACGCCAATGCACAGGGTAACAATCAGAGACATAAGGGAAAACCGCCCCCTCGATCTGGCAGGTCAGGTCCATCTCTTGAGCAGTTACTCAATGAGCCCTGCCCAAGACACGACACCCGGGAGAGGCCAACCACTCACTTGTGGAAGGATTGCGTGATCATGAAGGCTTTCAAGAATTCCAACATGTTCGACGGTAATCACGGGTCAGGTGGCGGCTCAGGTGCCGGCGGCTTTCATGGCCCGGGCGGTGGTTCAAATTCCGGCTTTCAGGGGAATCAAGGTGGCTATAATCAGTAGCAATCTGGTCAAGGAGGAGAACAACAGCAGTCGGGTTATCAAAGTAACCCAAAGCAACTGAATAGTTGACAATATCATGTGTTCACCACTAGCTTATGCAAACGTGACCATAAGATTCACAAGAGGGCGGTGAATTCTGTTGAACCGGCAGTCCCCCGTTATTTGAGGTGGTCAGAGCAGCCAATTGTCTGGAGTAGGGAGGATCACCCTCCCCGGGTTGACAATCCGGGTCAGTTAGCTTTGGTGGTGGCACCTCAGGTTGGTGGATATAAATTCACCAAGGTACTCATGGACGGAGGTAGCAGCATCAACATCCTCTATTACGAGACCTTTCGATGCATGGGTTTGACTGACAAAAATTTAAAGACATCCAACACCATTTTCCATGGAGTGGTGCCTGGTAAATCAGCGTACCTAGTCGGTAAGATTGAGTTGGAGGTGGCCTTTGGAGATGAGTAAGATTCTAGGGCTGAGAAACTAACCTTTGAGGTGGTCAAAGTTAAGAGTCCATGGCATGCTCTGTTTGGGCGGCCGGCTTATGCCAAGTTCATGACTCGGCCGTGTTATGTTTATTTGCATCTTAAGATGCCGGGTCACAAGGGCACAATCACTGTGCACGGGAGCCAAAAGATAGCCTTGGAATGTGAAGAAGGTGATGCGACTTATGCTGAGTCTGTTTGTGCAGCAGAGGAGCTGAAGTTTTATCAAGATAATGTTGACCCGGCGGATATGACCTCCCTGAAGAATCCAACCACAGAGCATGACCCAGCGATGAAGTTTAAGTCGGCTGCTGAAACCAAGCTTGTTGATTTCACTCCAGGCGATTCATCTAAGCAGTTCACTATCAGTGCCAATTTGGATCCTAAATAGGAAAGCGCGCTCATCGAGTTCATCCGTGAGAACCGGGACATCTTTGCATGGAAGCCTTCTGACATGCCGGGTGTACCGAGAGAACTCGCTGAGCATACTCTTAATATTGATCCAAAACATACGCCGGTCAGACAGTTTCTTCGACGATTCAACGAAGAGAGACGGAAAGCTATTGGTGAGGAGGTGGCCCGGCTCTTGGCGGCCGGGTTTATTGTTAAAGTTTTTCACCCTGAGTGGTTGGCTAACCCGGTGCTTGTGCTTAAGAAGAACGGCACCTGGCGGATGTGTGTGGATTACACGGACTTAAATAAGGCTTGTCCGGCTGATCCCTTTGCTCTCCCCCGTATTGATCAAATCATTGATGCTATGGCGGGTTGTGAGCATTTGAGCTTTTTGGATGCTTACTCTAGCTATCATCAAATCAAGATGGCAGTTAAGGACCAGGAGAAGACGGCCTTCATCACTCCATTTGGAGGCTTCTGCTATGTATCTATGCCATTTGGGCTCAAGAGTGCCCAGGCGACTTATCAGCGGTGTGTACAGAACTGTCTCCACGATCAGATTGGACGCAATGTTCATGCTTATGTGGATGATGTAGTGGTTAAATCCAGAGAGAAGGAAACCTTGATAGCTGATCTAAAGGAGACCTTTGACAATCTCCGGGTTTACAAGATGATGGTTAACCCGGCCAAGTGTGTGTTTGGCGTGCCAGCGGGCAAGCTTTTGGGTTTTTTGGTTTCCAACAGAGGTATTGAAGCTAATCCGGAGAAGATCAAGGCGATTACCTCTTTGGCTAAGCCGGCGTGCATCAATGATGTTCAGCGATTGGCGGGTCGTGTTGCTGCCTTAGGCCGTTTCATAAGCCGGTTAGGGGAGAAGGCCTTGCCACTGTATCAGATGATGAAGAAAACAGAAACTTTTGTCTGGAGTGAGGCTGCTAATGCTGCCTTTGAAGATTTAGACAGCTATCTGAGCCGCCGTCCTTGCGGCTCCCATTGATAGAGAGCCCTTGCTGTTATTGCGGCTGCTAACTCACGTGATGTCAGTGTTGCAATCGTGGTGGAGCGCAAGGAGGCCGGCAAGGAGCATCCCGTTCAACGGCCGATTTACTACATCAGTGAGGTGCTCATTGAGTCTAAGCAAAGGTATCCACATTAGCAGAAGCTTGTTTACGAGGTGTTCATGGCAAGCCGGAAGCTGAAGCAATACTTCCAAGGTCACCCTATCACCGTGGTAAGTTCTGCCCCCTTGGGAGACATCATCCAGAATAGAGAGGCCACAGGATGAGTCGCCAAGTGGGCCATCGAGCTTGGGCCTCATGGCTTGAAGTACATACTGCGTACTGCTATTAAGTCTCAAGCCCTCGTGGACTTTATCAACGACTGGACAGAGCTGCAGACACCTAAGGAGAAGCCGGATAACACATATTGGACTATTCACTTTGATGGTTCCAGGCAATTGGAAGGCTCGGGGGCTGGAGTCGTTTTAACTTCCCCTCGAGGTGTCAAATTGTGTTATGTGCTCCGGCTCATGTTTCCTTGTACTAATAATACAACTGAATAGGAGGCCTTGCTCCATGGTCTTTGGATGGCCAAAGAGATGAATCTGAGCCGGGTAAGGTGCTTGGGCGACTCAGATCTCGTGGCTGAACAGGTGTCAGGCAAGTGGGACTCCAAGGATCCCCTCATGGCGGCTTACCGTCGTGAAGCTGATGTTGTGGCTGGGCACTTCAAGGGTTATCAAGTGGAGCACATTGATCGAAGGAAGAATGAGGCGGCTGATGCTTTAAGCCGGCTGGGGTCTCAGCGTAAGCTGGTGCCACCTAACACCTTTTTGAATGTTTTGCATAATCCTTCGGTTAAGTTACCCACAGAGGAAGATTTAGCTGTTCCAGACCCAGAAGCACAGTTGGTGGCGGCTCTTCACGTCATCCCGGATTGGACAGTGCCATATTTGGCTTACATGACCTTGGGAGAGTTGCCTGAGGATGAGACCTCGGCGAGACAAATCATCCGGCGATCTAAATCCATGACAATTGGTCATGGTGAGTTGCATCATCGGAGTGTCACTGGGGCGTTTCAACGTTGTGTGTCACCTGCGGAGGGTCAGGAAATACTTCATGAGATCCATGAAGGGGATTGCGGTCATCATGTCGGGTCAAAATCTCTCGTGGCCAAAGCTTTCCGTCACGGTTTCTATTGGCTGACGGCTCACGCTGACGCGGAGGATCTGGTCAGTAAATGTGACGGTTGTCAGAAATTCTTACGACGAGCTCATATGCCGGCTCAAGAATTGAGGATGATTCCAATTACTTGGCCATTTGCGGTCTGGGGGCTTGATATGGTCGGGCCCTTCAAAAGGTCTAAGGATAAAAAGACACACCTCCTTGTTGCAGTGGATAAATTTACAAAGTGGGTTGAGGCAGAGCCGATCAGTAAGTGTGATGCAGCCACGTCGGTTCAGTTCATGAAAAAGGTGATCTTTCATTTTGGTTTTCCACACAGCATCATAACTGATAATGGCACTAATCTCTCCAAAGGTGCCATGGAAGAGTTCTTGTCAACGAGAACATATCCGCTTGGATGTTTCAGCGCTTGCTCACCCTCAATCCAATGGTCAAGCGTAAAGAGCCAATCAGAGATCTTGAAGGTATAAAACCCCGGCTCTTGGTCCCCTTACAGCGGACGCCGGGTTGTTGGGTAGAGGAATTACCTTCTGTGATTTGGAGCATCAACACTACACCTAACAGATCTACGGGTTATACGCCTTTTTTCATGGTGTACGGAGCAGAGGCGGTCCTGCCAAGTGACATCCGTCATGACTCGCCCCGAGTGGCGGCTTACGTTGAGACTGACAATGAACAAGCTCGTCAGGATGCACTTGACTTGTTGGATGAAGAGCGAGACTTGGCAATAGCCCGCTCGGCGATTTACCAGCAAGACATGTGTCACTACCACAGCCGCCGGGTTAGATCCAGAACCTTTCAGGAAGGTGACCTACTGCTCCGGCTCATCCAGGATCAGTCTGATATGCACAAGCTACCCCCCCCTTGGGAAGGACCCTTTGTGGTCAGCAAGAATCTGAACAACGGGTCATACTACCTTATCGATGTTCGAGAGCACAAAGACTCACGTAAGTCGGACGAGGAGACCCGTCGGACGTGGAATATCGCTCATCTTCGGCCTTATTATACTTGAGCCATCGGCTCTCAGGATGTACATATTTCGACGATGTATATATTTTGAAAAGCAATAAAGCAGGACCTCTGCCCTTTTTTCTACCCACAAAAGTTTACATGTCTTTCTTCTCATGTTGTTGAAACAACCAACAGGGCGCGGATCATGTCTGAATCCGACTTTCCCTTAGGTCCGGCTTATGATCATATCTGAGTTTAGCCATGGTCGCTTGGGGCTTCCTTTTCAAACATAGGTTGTATTCGAACCAAAGAGAACATAGCTGTTGATACCCACTTGATCGGCATACTGCCAAACCCACTAGGGGGCTTCTTGATCATATCTGAATCATAGCTTAACCCCTTTGGGTCTGATGTGGATCGTATTTGAATCAGCGTCATTAAACAACTCTTATGATCACTTGGGGGCTTCCTGTTCAAACATAGGTCGTATTCGAACCAAAGAGAACATAGCTGTCGATACCCACTTGATCGGCATCGCCAAAGCCACTGGGGCTATATGATCATATCCGAATCTTAGCTTAACCCCTTTGGAACGGTTTTCTGATCGTATTCGAATCAGAAGCCTTTAAATTTTGTCTATTGTTCATCACCCTTTGCAATCATTGTGAGATCATTTTGAAAGCTCTTTTGGGGTGGTCTGTATTCCACCGGTTTAATATTGATCAAGTAAAACTGTTAGTGCATAAACAATCATTATATGTGCCAGGTTTCAGGATTAATAAGGTTTATCCTCATTGTCTGGGTCACATAAGCCGGCAAGAAAATCAAAGGATCACAGGTATGCTGTTACGATTGTATCTCAAGGATATAATCGAGAACCAGCTTTTATGATTTTTTGATTCATAGTACGGGTTATCAACACATTTTGTGACCCCCTATGTGGTAAGTCGCCAAGGGACTTGTGTTTGTTCTGTACGTAGGGCGATGCAAGCAATTTCTTTTAAACATAAAGGAAGCAAAAGACTGATACAAGCCGGAAGCATATAATGACGGCAGCTTAAGAAAGTGTTGAGTACCGCAAACATGCACGAAGGCATGGCAAAAATCAAGTGTTTTTTCTACCCTGTTACAAGACTCTCTGAGTCTGAATAATGAAGCATTGTTTTTCCGCAAGATATAAACATACGACGCCTGATGGTTCACTCCATTGGTTGACTTGACATGCCCGGGTTATCCTTCTCTGTCTGATTTCGGGTTCCGGCAGACCCTCTAGGTTCGAACTCTGGGGTGCGCACGGAGATCTCGCCCCCTACCTACCTGCACCTCGTCACCTCGCTAGGATCTAAACTATCAAAGGAACAACACAAGAGACACAAGGTTTATACTAGTTCGGGCCACCATTGTGATGTAATACCCTACTCCAGTGTGTGGTGTGGTGGATTGCCTCAGGGGCTGATGATGAACAATACAAGGAAGAATGGCCTCGCGAGGGTGAGGTGTTCTTGTGGCTAGGCTCTCGATCGGATTGGATCAAGCTAAGATGAGGCGAGATGTCTCTCCCCTCCTACTATGGTGGCTAGCTCTACTTATAGGCAAGGGCCCTGGGCCTCTTCCCAAATATTGAGCAGGAAGGGTGCCAACAATCGGCCATTTTGAAGGGAAACATCTAGTACACTTATCCTGACTAAAGTTGGTCCTCGCCTGTCAAAGGCTCTGGCAGTGACGCCGGCTTGGGCTCCACGATGACTTCCTTCCTACCATTGTGACGGTCTTGGTCTCGTTGCACCGAAACGGGTGCCTTTGCTTGATGCTCTTGCCTGCGCTTGCCTCCTTTGTACCAAAGAGGAAATGAGGACACTGCGCGGGCTGGCACCCACTTGGCACCCTTGGTCGTCATGGCTTGTGTCATGGGCGCCTCGTGAGGTACCCCGCCTTGATCTCTCAGCCTCCTCGCGAGCCAACCTGACGAGGCCGTGCCTGAGGAAGCTTCCTGTCGTCCGCCTCGCGAGGCTTGGCCCCTCGCGAGGGTCTTGAGCTTGTGCTGGTGAAGATGGGCCGTACCGGGCCACCCCTTGAGCCACGCCGCAGCCGCAGCAGCAAGTCTGGATACCCCGCTCCCGTAACGCCGACAAGAGCCCCGGCCCAAGGCGCGCTGGACTTGGCTTAGCGAGAAGCGAAGGGCAAGTGTGAAGCATCGCAGGCCCTAACAGCCTGCGGCCTTGGGCGCCGCGTGGCGGTTGATTGGACGTGGGCGCCTTAGCAACTGCGCGAATCGACAATAGAGCAGCATCTGTCTAGGCTTTGCTTCCTTTGCCTCCCCCGGTCAGTGCCCAGATCCCCTTTCTAGCGCCTTTCCTTCCTGCCTCCGAAATCTCCAGATCTACTTCGACCGCGTGCCCTAGCAAGACATGGCGCCTCGCCAGACCCCGGCCAGAGCTTGGTACTCACCCGCCTTGGACTCGCCGAACGTGTCAGAGAAGGGCCTTGCCCGGGCGCGCCGGATGGTGGCGGCGCATGGCAACGACGGGGCAGCGGTGCTCAGGGTTGGCTCCGCCCTTCCCGAGGGCCAAGGAAGCACCTTCTATCCGCTCTCCCTGAGCGCCATTGCTGCCGGTCTAGTGCCTCCCTTTTCCGAGTTCTTCTTTTCTGTCCTCCGCCATTACAAACTGCAAGCTCTGCACCTCCACCCCAACTCTGTTCTTCTTCTTGCGATCTTCGCCTACTATTGTGAGGCTCATGTCGGGGTGCAGCCCTCAGTGGCCTTGCTACGCCACTACTTCTACCTCCGGACCTCTCGCGGGCCCATCTTCGCGTGCGCGAGTTTCGTCACGTATGGCAGCTCCAACGCCATCTTGAAGCCCGGGAAGAGGATTCAGGGCTTTAGGAGCAAGTGGGTCATGGTAGACGCTGGGCACATCCATCCTCGGCTGATTCTGCCCACGGAGCAGCCCACGACCTCCGACGATTGGTCTCGCGCGGAACTCGTGGATCCCCGCGCGAAGTCGGTGCTGGAGAATATGAACACGGACCTGTGGCCGGGCAACATGGCGACGGCGAAGCTGACTGGGGCGTCACTCCTGAGGGAGTTCCTGGAGCACCAGGTGGCCCCGCTTCGTTAGTACTCGCTTCCACTGTTGAGGCCCCGCCCGAGCCCCACAGTCTTGGCCGACGAAGATCTGGCCGCGGTCCTCCAATCTTTGGTCGGTGGAGACGTGGCGAGGCTGGAGGGCGCTCCTGTACCCCTGTTCCTTCGAGATGATTGGGAGCAGGCAGTGGACTCCATGCCCGTCTTCAATGGGGACGGGCCCGTGCCCGCGGAGGTTCCCAAGGACCCGGCGGCCCTGGCGACGGTGAACGTGTCCTCCGGCGACTCCAGCGGAGAGGAGGAAGAAGAGGAGCGGGAAGAGGGGCCTGACTCCGAGGCGACCGACGGGGAGTCGAGAGCGCCCCTCCTCCGGCGCAGGTCCCGCGCTCTCCGCCTCTTGCCGAGCGACGACAAGGATGACGATGAGCGGGCGGCGAGAGCTTGCCCCCGATCCCGAAGAAGGACAGGACTGGGTTGGTCCCCTACGGGTCTGCCCCGGCTCCGAGGCGATCCGTAGACGTGCCTCCTGCTCCCGGGCCTCTTGAGGCTGATCCCTACAACCGGCTCTCGGGCTTCAAGTATGGTCGGAGGTTGCTCGAGCCCGCGAGCGATGACCAGTAAGTGCTTGATTCTTGTTTTATTCCTTGCTTTGTCGTTGAGGCTTGATATCTGTATCCCTTGGCTAGGCTGGCGCCTGCGGCGAAGAAGCTGAAGGGAGCTCCTGAGGCTTCGTCTGGGGCAGTGCCTCCGCCCGCGAAAGAAGGTGACGGCACGACACGGGCCTCTCCTGCCCGGTCATCCTCGCGATGCTTGGCGGAGCTAGATGGGGCGAGCTCAGCCCCCATGGCCCAAGCGACTCCTGAGGTATCCTTGCCTGATGCCACCGCTGCAGCTGTTGGGGCGCAGAAGGTCCCGCCTCAGGATGTTGTGGTTACGCTGCCATCCTCTTCTCCTACTCCACCAACTGATGTCTCTCCGACTCCCCCCACTGTCCTGGATCATGCTGCTACTGAACTGGACCGGCTGCGGCAAGATCTTCTGGGCGCCGACACTTGCTTGGTGGCCGGGCGCTTGGAGCTGGCCTCCAGCTGGGTTCACTCTGATGCTTCAATTCGAGCGGCGTTGGTTCAGGCCGCGACGACATGCGACGAGGAGAAGCATGCCGTCCTTGGGGCGAAGGCTGCTCGCGACGCTGCCTTGGGGGAGGTAGCCGATGTCCGAGGTCGCTGCAAGGCGCTGGAGAGCGAGCTGCAGGGCTTGCGTGACCAGCTTGCCAAGGAGGCCCGCATTCACCAAGAGAAGGAGGAAGACATGAAGGCTCGCGAGGCGGATGTCAAGGACCGGGACGCCAAGCTTAACAAGCGTCGTGACCGCCTGGGTGCGCTGGAGCAGGAGTTGGAGGCGAAGAGGGTCGAGCTGGACGGCAAGGCGGGTCTCGCCGAGGACCGCGTGGCCTTCACGGAGATGGAGGTGAAGGCTCAGACCTTGCCGAGGTCGCGACGACAGCCGCCCTCGAAAGCCCGGCCAGCGCCGAGGACGGCCCTGCCAAGCTGCTTCCCTTCCTGATCCACACCCTTGAAGATGTCACCCTTGGCCTTGGCCCCACGGCTGAGGCCGAGGCGCGTGTCCAGTCTTCTGCAGCGCTGACGCGCGTCCTTACCCACGTCTACCTTTGCGATCCCAACATCGACCTCGACAGCCTGCTGGAGCCCATGAGCGGCGAGCTTGCGCCGCCACTGCCGAGGCCGTGAAGGGTCGAGCGGAGGCTCACGGCGGTTCCGGCCTTCAGCACCAAGCCTAAGCGAGGCGCCGCCGTCCCGAGGCTTCACGAGGCTAACCCGCCTCACAGCAGCCCGCCGTCAACAAGTGACTCCTTTGTGGCTCATGTTCTGCTTTCGCTCCTGCAGCATGCATCATGCCTCGGGAGGCGTTTAAACTTATGCTTGGTGTTGTGACAACAGTTATGGACTGTAATATTTGCTTTTGAATTCCTTGAAATTGCGCCTTTCCTTCCTACTTGCTTATGTTCTACGCCGCAGAGTCTGCCCTCACAGATACCTCAGCCGCCATTAGCCCCGACCGAAACCAGGACGGGACCAAGGAGTGAGGGGCTACGTGACAAGTTAGGCTCCTGGTCGCGATGCTCAGGAGTCCCCTTGGCGCACGAATAGCAAGTAGGGAGGTGAGATGTATGGGTGAATTTACCATTCTACGTCTGCAGAGCCCGGCCCCGCGCATTCCTCAACCGCCGTTAGCCTTTCGGAACCAAGGAGTGAGGGGCTACGTGACCGCTTAAGCTCCCCGAGTCGCGATGCTCAGAGTCCCCTTGACGCTCAAACGGCCTCAGACCTTGGCTCCGCTCGGGAGGGACGTCTGACGAACCAGGCCCGAGGGGCCGGGCTGGGTGGCGTCGTCTGGCGTGACCCAGTGCGTAGCCCCCATGCCCAGCCCCTTGCGCTGCACTCCCGAGGGAGGAGTTGTGATGAGGCCAGACATTGAGCTCGGGCTCCCGAGGTTGATGCGCCGGGGCCACCTCGCTTGTTTATCACCAGCAGAGAGCATAGCGCTCAGATGTGTACGGGCATAGCCGCCTCGGCAAGGTCGCCACCAAGACGGAGCATGGTGCTTCCATCAGGCGTGAGGGGGCTCCTCCGGAGGAGCCCCGGGCGGTACAACCCCACCCCGACACGTGGCTGGCACGATAGGGCTCGACGAGGTGTATCTGGGCACCCGTGAGCCAGCGCTGGACTCACGGGCCCTACCTCAAGGCGGGTTGCGCCTGCACTGGCCTTAACTTGTGATGTGTTCCGCAAATTTGGTTTGATGCCGACGCCCACGCCCCGGTCCCGCCTCGAGTGGGTCTCACCACTGGTATGCTGTGTCGCGATGCCGTGGACAAGGCCGAGGGTGAGGGCTGGAGAGAGAGGAGCCCATGAGTCGCGATGCTCGTGTACCCCCCTTTAATGTGCAAGCGTCGACATGAAGGAAGAAGGTGCCGTGGACAGGCATCAAATAACAATCATGATGGGTCGAACGCACGACCCAATAAATGTAAGAGGGTACATGCCACTGGTCTCGCCCGAGTGGCTTGGGGATGATGCAGCCCAAGGGCGCCTCGATAAGGTAAGCTAGGAACATGAAGTAAAGGGATACACGCCGTAGGGACGACCCACGCTGCTCGGGAATGATGCAGCCCTGGGGCGCCCCACCGGAAATGAAACTTGAAGGATGTCACCGATAACGTTGAAGACGGCGATGCTGAAGTAGCGTACATCATGGGCTGCGGAAGCCGATCTTCATGAGCCCCTGTGCCCAGAGCCTCGGGAGGCTCCGAAGGCGCTGGCGGCTCCTCGCGGACCATCTCCATCTCTGCTAGGACTGCGGAACGCCTGGCATCTTGAGCCTCCAGGATGCTCCCCATGAGGCGCTGGCGCGTGGCGGCCGTGTTCGGCACGCCGTAGGGCATGCGAATGTAGCTGTGGAGTGGACCTTCGCAGCGCCCCGCGCGTGAGGGCCAGAAGCGCTCCTAAGAGGCGGCTCGGTTGAGCCCTGGTATGTCGATGCAGACGCGCAGCCCACCATCCTCGCCTGGATGAGGAGCTACGGCGGGTAAGCGATGGCTGCCACTCATGACTCTTGACTCCTGCAGCTCCTGAATGATCCGGCTGATGAACTCCTGAGGGTTTGGCCCTCCTTGCCTTGCTCCTTCCTGAGGGAAACGTGCTTTGAAACACGCCTCCAAGTGGTTCCCAAGCGCCTCCCTCGTGACCTTAGCAAGGTCAGTGGCCCTCCAGGAGAGAGCCCCCAAGCCTTGCTTGAGGATGGCGCCGGGCGCGCCTTCCAATGCGACAGAAGGAGGTGCTCCCTGAACAGGCGCGGACCCTGAGGGGCCTGTCTCCTGAGGGGTCAGGCCTGGCGATGTCTTCTTCTTCTTGGGAGCAGTCTCAGGGAGCCTCCCGCTCCTGCGATCTGGGTCTTCAAGTGACGCGTCTTGAAAAGCTCGCTCGAGGGAGCACACTGCGTCTCTTTCTTCACAAGGCACCGCGATGACTCCGCCGCTTCCTGGCATCTTGAGGACGTTGTATCCGTGATGAGTCACGGCCATGAACTTGGCCAGGGCTGGGTACCCGAGGATGGCATTGTACGGCAGGCGAATGTGGGAGACATCGAAGTCGATGAGCTCGGTGCGGTAGTTGTCGCGCGCCCCGAAGGTGACGGGGAGGTGGACCTGCCCAATCGGAACCGTGGAGCCATCGGTGACTCCGGAGAAAGGCTTGGTTAGCTGAAGCTGATTGTAAGGCACTTGGAGATTGTTGAATGTCTCTGGGACAGGACATTGAGCCCTGCTCCGCCATCGATGAGGGTCCCGTGACTTGCACGCTGTCGATGATTGGGGAACAAAGCATCGGGAGGACCCGGCTGTGGCGCAAGACTTGAGCTGATCCGCCGAGCTGAATGTGATGGCGCACGCTGACCACCCGAGAGGGCGCGTGGCCTCGAGCTTGGGGAGGACTGCATTCACTTCAAGGGTGAACTGCTTGAAGATGCGTTGAGAGGTCGGGCTTGAGCTCCGCCCAGATGCAAGCGATCGCACAAGCCTGGAAGCCCCCAGCCCCTCGTCCCCGATGATGGTCCTCATTTCTCCTTGGCTGCGGCGGAGGAGGAAGGCTCTGCTTCTTGCGGGCGATCCTCGCGAGGCTGATCCTCCAACCTCCTCATGAGGCTAATCCTGCCAGCGATCCTCGCGAGGTCGGTCATGCCACCCTTGGCGAGGGTCACGGCCTTCCTAGCGCCCCGCGTTTCTTCCTCCTCCTCGGTCGAGCCTCGATTGTTGCGGTCGTATGCCGACCGATTCTCCCTTCTCGCACGGCTTGGAGCTCTTGACATTCGTTGGTGTTGTGGGTGTGGAGGTCGTGGTACACACAGTACCGGCTGCCCTTGGAAGACTCGGGTTTATCTCTGCCTTGCTTGGTATCTGGTTCTGCCGCGAGCACGGCAGCCCCCTTGCGCTTCACGCCCTGGCCTTGGGCTTCTTCTCTTACGGTCTGCGGTGGCAGCTCGAGGAGGAAAGGCGCCCTTCCTCAGCCCGGCGCGCTTGGCGCCAAGTTGAACAGCTCCAAGGATGTGCACAGATCTTCATGCATCGCCGGCTCCTCCTTCATCTTGACGTCACGCACACCATCGGAGAAGGCTGAGATGATGGCCTCCTCGGTCACCTTGGGAATCTTGAGGCGTGCTTTGTTGAAGCGCTGGATGTACTTTTGCAGGGTCTCCCCTGGCTGCTGCTTGATGCGGCGCATGTCGCTCACGGCAGGAGGCCGGTCATGAGTACCTTGAAGTTGGCGATGAAGCGGGTGATCTCGCCCCGTGTGAGGAGATCGTGCCAGAGCTGTGTTCAGGAGCCAAAAGGGCTCTGTCCTTGAGTGCCAAACCAGTTTGCCATGACCTTCTCGTCCCCGTTGGCGGCTTCGATGCCCAGCTCATAGAGCTGAAGGAACTCCGCAGGGTCGGCCGTGCCGTCGTAGCGAGGATGTAGGTCTGGCTTGAACTTGCCGGGCCACGCGACGCTGCGCAGCTCGGTGGTGAAGGCGCGGCAGCCTGCTGTGGCCACGGGAGGCCTTTGGTGACGAAGAGCCTGGTCTTGCGGGTCCCCATGCGCTGCCGCTGGGAGCAGCGCGGGGTCTTGGCATGCTGGAGCAGGAGCGCGGTCGTGACGAGCCGGTGCAGGGAGCACTCGGGCAGCTTCTTGGGGGCGAGGGACCTCTTGACAGCTCTGCTCTTGCTGCGCTGGCGCCGGATGGAGCGGGTTCCGCCCAGGGGCCACGCGCCTTGGGGCCAAGGCGCCTTCTTGAGGGGGAGGCGGCTGAGGCGCCCGTGGAGCTTCATCGCCCGCCAGGACGGGGCGCGGTGCAGCGAGAAGGACAGCTGGGGAGCCTTGCGCGCGCGGACGAGCTCGGCGACGCGGTCGAGCCACTCTTCGAGACGCCGCCGACAGGCGGTAACGCAGAGCTCGCTTGCCGCTGATGAGCGCGCTCGAGTTTCCATGGGCGCACGGAGCGCGGGACGAAGAACCAGCGGGCGAGTGAAGGAGTAGCAAGACAGCCGCCTCGCCACGGACGGTGCTGGGGCGATGCTTGCTGCTCGTTCGCCGGGCCGGTGGCGGCGTTGACGGCAAAGCGACGGGAACGGCGGGGCGGCCGACGGGGCTGTCTGGCGACGCAGCAAGAGCGGCTCGGCGCTTAGCGCTGGCCCGACGAGCATCCGACATGGATGCGATAAGTCGGCGAAGAACAGGGCGGCGGAAGATTTGAATTCCGCGCACCACTACTCGGGCGCCAAATGTCGGATTTCGGTTCCGCAGAGCCTCTAGGTTCAACTCGGGTGCGCACGGAGATCTCGCCTACCTACCTGCACCTCGTCGCCTCGCTAGGATCTAAACTACCAAAGGAACAACACAAGAGACACAAGGTTTATACTGGTTCGGGCCACCATTTTGGTGTAACACCCTACTCCAGTGTGTGGTGTGGTGGATTGCCTCAGGGGCTGATGATGAACAATACAAGGAAGAACATCCTCGCGAGGGTGAGGTGTTCTTGTGGCTAGGCTCTCGATCGGATTGGATCAAGCTAAGATGAGGCGAGATGTCTCTCCCCTCCTACTATGGTGGCTAGCTCTACTTATAGGCAAGGACCCTGGGCCTCTTCCCAAATATTGAGCAGGAAGGGCGCCAACAATCGGCCATTTTGAAGGGGAACATCTAGTACACTTATCCTGACTAAAGTTGTTCCTCGCCTGTCAAAGGCTCTGGCGGTGACGCCGGCTTGGGCTCCACGATGACTTCCTTCCTGCCGTTGCGACGGTCTTGGTCTCGTTGCACCGAAACGGGTGCCTTTGCTTGATGCTCTCGCCTGCGCTTGCCTCCTTTGTACCAGAGATGAAATGAGTACACTGCGCGGGCTGGCACCCGCCTGGCGCCCTTGGTCGTCATGGCTTGCGTCATGGGCGCCTCGTGAGGTACCCCGCCTTGATCTCTCCGCCTCCTCGCGAGCCAACCTGACGAGACCGTGCCTGAGGAAGCTTCCTGTCATTAGCCCCGCGAGGTTTGGCCCCTCGCGAGGGTCTTGAGCTTGTGCTGGTGAAGATGGGCCGTACTGGGCCACCCCTTGAGCCACGCCGCAGGCCGCAGGCAGGCAAGTCTGGGTACCCCCGTTCCTAGAACTCCGACATTCTCCGCTCCTCCGTCGGCTGCCCTGTCCTGGAAGGTTGATGATGTCCAGTCAATGCCACTCAAAGCTTCAAACTCAGCTTCATCATCTATTAACCCGGCTGGGTCAACTTCAGGGGCAAAAGTATGCTTACGAATTGGAGGGATCGGGCTGACTTCATCGTAGTGAGGCGTTCGGAGTCTCCGGTTCTCGCTGTCATAACCTGGCTGATATTTGGTAAGGTCAGTGTCATTCCCAATAAGCGTGGCCACAGGGCGTATCTCCTTCAGGCAGGCGGTGAAATCCTTCTCATCAAACACGGTACCATCCTCCTTTAAACTTGGGTATCCAAGAGCGATGTCAGCCGGGTCTCGTTCTGGCATAAATGCTTTCGCACGGCTCAATGCAGCTATGGCTCCGCTCTTGCAGACGCTCCTTAGCTCTTGAACTGTTGAGGTAGCACAGCAAGCCGCTTTAACATGTCAGCCAGAGATGGGGAACGCCATTTGACAAAGCCACAATGGCCAAAGCATCGCCAGACCCGCATAGAGTTGCTCCACTAGAGTATAAAACGCCTTTAACTTGATCAACATGCTCTGATTAAGGTTTGAGCTCCTGGGGCCTGCGTTAACAAGTATCAGGTGAGCCGGAGGTAACAATTGCAATAGTCATCGAAAGAAGGTTTGCAGTATTCAATGTTTGCACAAGTAGCTTACCGAAGATTGCTGAGACCATTTGGGATATTTGGCGCTTTAAGCCGGATAGCTCGGCTGTTGCTTCTGCAAGCGACGCCTCTGCTTTCTTGGCCCGAGTGACCAAAGAGGCCTTTTCATCAGCCCAGGTTTTCTTGTCTGCTTCAAAGCTTTTCTTCAGCTTTTCTTGTTCAAACATGCTGAACTCAAACTTGGAGTTGGCCTTTTGGATTTCAATTTCTTGAGCTGCCAGGCGGTTCTTCAGGTCAGCAATCTCCTACTCAAATTGGCTTATGGTGGCCTGCGTCAATACCGAGTTATAATCAGAATTATTATCAGATGACATTAAGCCCCAAGCACTTTGCAAGCAAAGATACCTGACACTTGGGGGCTAATGTATAATGAAGAACTCTAAATTACTACTCCGGTTCATGAAAGTTAAGTCCCAAGCACTTTGCAAGCAAAGATACTTGGCACTTGGGGGCTAATGCGTATTGCAAGTTCAAAAGTATTATGTTACACCGGGTTAAATATCTTGTTCTATAGCCGGCCTTTGAGATAAGCCGGATGTTTGATAATGATAAGCAGATTCTAAGTCTACAGCATATTTTCTTATAAGCAGTAGACTTGGGGGCTGGTACAGTAAGTATGAACAAGGAAAAGTAACAAAAGTGATACCTCAGATTTTTGATGGATTTGTTTCACCATGTCAATCTCCAGGTCATGACTGCTATGCACTTGGCGTATGTAGCCGTAGATAATCTCTCCAATGCTCAGATGTGTGTAATCGGTAATGTCCAGCTTGGCCTTTCGGTGCTCCAAAAGTTCCTCTTTGGCAGAGCACTTGGCAAGAATAGTGGGCTGTCCCGGTTCAATAAACTGAGTCTTGGTGATCTCAACTTCCGGGTCATCTGCATTGGCCGGGCTAGGAATCTTCGGGTTGACAGAGCCGTCGAGGGCTTGTTCGGCAGGCGGGTCAGAGGTAGGCGCTGGAACGTCATGAGATAGTTCAGACGGCGGCTCGTGGGCAGAGACATCGGGAGCGGCCGTTCCAAGCTCCGGTTCAGTTACAACCGTTTCTTTGGACGGTTTAGTCTTCTTTGCCCTCTTACTGGGCTTTACTTGTACACTGTGGACAAGTCAAAGGAATTAATACAAGAGTATGAGTAAGGTAAACATAAGGTAAGTAAGTGTTCATTACCCTGGTGCGGTTTTGAAAGCCAGCCTATTTGATTGCATAGACTCGCCAGAGGAAGGTGAAGTATCCTGATAGTTGGAGTCAGATGAATTCAGAGGTTGACGAATGAAACCCGCCAAATGTAAAAGAGGACGTAAGTCGGAGATAACCTCAGACCTGCGTTTCCTGGTCACATCAGGTAAGCCGGAGGAGAGTTCCACGTCTTTGCTTGTCCGGGTCTGCCTCCAGCTCTCATAAATCTGTCGCTTCAAAAGAAATTGAGGATCTTGGTAAGCTAAAGGATGTGAAAATCTTACTTTCCGGGTCACTCTTCGGATTTTCTGCCGCGGCAAAGGCTCGGAGTCGGAGGAGATTATAGTTACCTCTTCCTTAATGGCTTGGCTGTTTCCCGTGTCCTCCTGAAAGGAATTAATGTCAATAAGGTGATGATAAAAGAGCCAGTGGAGTTAAGAGTTACCTCTTCTTCATCATCATCAGTATCATCCAGTTTTAACATATCTGAAGCACTTGGCTTCTTCTTCCTTGAAGTTCCTGTCTTGGTGGCTTTTCTCTCGGCTCTCTTGGCCGCTCTGGCTTGTTTGGCAGCCTCATGGTCGTATTTGACCTTCCAGAAGTTGTCATCTGCCTGTCAATATTGACACAGGGTTATGAGTAAAAAACAGGATATAATACAATAAAGGTAATTATTGAGGATAATGACTTACTGCAGGGGCCGGGTTCTTCTTGCAGGAAGGAAGTAAGCCGAAGGCATTACTAACCACCGAGCCCTCTTTCAATAAAGATTGAGTCATGGCTTCAACCATATCATCCGTAAGTCGTCAGACTATGACACAATGGTCATCCTTCTCTCTGAGTAAGTGCACATTAAGGGGCGGCGGCTTAACGGAATCACCCGCCAAGAAATCCAGACTCGACCAAGTCGATGCCATCTAAGCCGCTCCCCAAGAGAGCTTTGATTTTCTTGATAGTGGGAGCAAGTGGTAGACGCTCAACAGCAGTTAGCTTGTCCGGCAAAGGATGATTGATTCAAGGCGCAGAGCACGAAAAGCCGGGCAGCGGGTTTTCATCACCGGAGAAGTGTCCCGTAGTAGAACCACGCCCGTTCCAACTTTGGGTGGCTTGGCAGTTCAAAGATAAGGAAAGGGCGGTCTCCGCCGCTGAATTGAGATGCCGCCAAGTTCCAGATCGGGCCCATTGGCACGCTCATTCTGCCGTTTAAGTAAAACAATTCTCTGAACAAAAGTAGTTGGGCTCTTCTCCAAGGTACACCTCGCAGAAGACTTGGAAGTTGCAAATATTTGACACGGAATTGGGCCCGATGTCTTGAGGTCTGAGGTCAAAAAATTACAAAACATCCCTAAAGAATTTTGAACTGGGTGGAGCAAATCCCCGGCTCATATGATCAGTAAAAATGATCACTTCCCCCTCCTTGGGTTGAGGTTTCTCCTCTGACGGGTCAGGATCATGATAAGACATGACCTCCTTCTCGGGTAGATGGCCGGTCTTAACGACCTCAGACAAAGTGCTTTCCGTAACAGTGGACTTGACCCAGTTACAGGTCACGGGAGCTTTGGGAGCCTTAGGTGCCATTATGCAAGTGGAAGCCTATGACAAAATAAGAATTTCCGATTCAACTTTAACCCGGAAGAAAATATTTTTAAGTCTATTCAAGATGGCGGCTTAAGATGGGGCCTAATGACATATGGCTAATTGTGCAGTGATGCTTAAACCGTTACAGGTATCAGAAGCAGTTTAATTATCTTAAGCGCGGAAGCAAGCAAGGTCGATAATCGTTGTTGTCTTTTTAAACCGGTTATACAGACTGCCGTGATTAAAACAGATCTAACAGATGCAGTTTTTTGGCTAAGTATGGAACAAACAGGTTTCACAAACTGAAGTTATTATTTTGGATCAAATGGTCGCTCTGAAAAGAAAAAATTTCTAGACCTAAAATTGGTGCAGAGAAGCTCATACACTTGAAGGAAGCCCTGGAACAAAGGAAAAGAGACCTATTTCCATTCGAAATGGGTGCGAAATAGTCACCGCAGCAGTTCTACACTATTTGACAATCAGAAAAAGGCGTCGGAGGTGAAATCTATCAAGGGTTTGCAACGGCGGCGAATTTAACACCGATTTAACTCGAGAAGCTGTAATGCAGATCTAAGGCAGGAAAGGAAAGGGACTTACAGATGCAGGGCTGCGGCAGAGGTTCGTCACGTTTCTCTGGTCAAGACAGGTTGATGCATCGGCCTGAGTTGGAGAAGACGAGGAGCTTGGCGGCGGCGGCAACGGCGGAGCTCGTGCGGCAGCGAAACAGTGAAAGGAGGAAGACGACCGAAGGAGGGAGAATGGAAAGACCTAGGTCGTGCCTATTTATAAGGAGAGGTTGACTGGGAAGGTGCGAGAAACAAGGAGGCAAGGTATCATTATCCAACGGCTCCGATGCCTCGGTTTTTGGTATGGTCAGTAAAGAAAGAGATCTGTTCAAGATATGACAAAATAAAATAAGAATTTAATGGAAGATGACATCACAACGGATTATCACGGATCCAGAAGATGATATCACGGCGGGTTATAACCTTTGCACAGACAGGAGACAGAAAGGCTTGTTTATTAAGATATTTTAAGATTGACATGAACCGGTTCAAATCAATCTGGGGCCTAATGTTGGGGATATAACTATTTGCATAAGCCGCCCGTGAGTGGCCGGGTTACGCAAAGAAGGATTCATCAGAAGAAGCCCAATACCAAGCATGAAGATGGCGGTTCAATAAAGGGTCTAAAAGCCCAGAGGCGACTTAAGGCCCGTAGTAGTAAACCGCCGTAATGGCATGACTTGTACCATAAGGTAGAGTTAACTAGTCTCCGAGCTGGACACTGTTTATCAGCCGGCTGGGACTCTGTAGGCCGCAGGGCGTATCCCCGTGTATATAAGGGGACGACCCGCTGGCGGCTTAGGGCAAGAAACAACTCCTCGAGAACTGGGCATAGCGTATCTCGCTCCCTGGTCATCGAAACCCTAGCAATATCAACCCAACTAGACGTAGGCCTTACCTTCACTGTAAGGGGCCGAACTAGTATAACTCTCTCGTATCCTTTGTCCCGATTAACCCCTTTAAGCTTCCTAGTTGCGATGGCTCCACAACTAAGTCCTTGCAAGAGGACATCTGCTGTGACAATTCCACGACAGTCACCGTGGAGCCATAGTCCATTGTGGTGAAGCTTCGTGGTGTCGTTGGGAGCCTCCAATTAAGTTGTGGAGATTGCCCCAACCTTGTTTGTAAAGGTTCGGTTGCCGCCTCCATGGGCACCAATAGTGGAATCACGGCATCTCGCATTGTGTGAGGGCGTGAGGAGAATACGGTGGCCCTAGTGGCTTCTTGGGGAGCATTGTGCCTCCACACCGCTCTAATAGAGACATACTTCCCCTTAAAAGGAAGGAACTTCTGTAACACATCCTCGTCTCCACCGGCTCCACTCTTGGTTATCTCTTCCCTTTACTTGTGCAAGCTTATTTGTGTTATATCCTTCGCTTGCTTGTGTGCTTGTTGTTCTTGCATCATATGGGTTGCTCACCTAGTTGCATATCTAGACAACCTACTTTGATGCAAAGTTTAAATTGGTAAAGAAAAGCTAAAAATTGTTAGTTGCCTATTCACCCCCCCCCCTCTAGTCAACTATATCGATTCTTTCAATTGGTATCAGAGCCTCGTCTCTTTATTAAGGACTTTGTCGTCCGAAGAGTATGGTTGACACCATAGACGGAGCGGAGGAGCACACGGTGTGAATCCAATCTTGTCTACGGACGATGGGGGAACCTCGATCTCTCGTGAGGAATTCAATGTGGCTTTGGACACATTGAAGACATCCATGATGACCGAGGTTGAAAGCATGTTTGATAAATTCATAGAAGGTCTTAAACTTTCCACCACACCGTTGAAAGTGGGTGATCCCGCTAACAAGGTGACGGATGCTAACCCCGACAAGGGGGAAGCTACTAGTGAGAAAGCTCCTTCTTCTAGTGGTAAGAATGGCACCGGCATCTTTGCCCATGTGGAACCTCCACCCGTTTATGGTGGACCAATTCCTTCTAGTCACTTGAATCATGCCGGTCCTCCCCCCAAGATTGATAAAAGGGAGGACTTTGATTCTTGGGTCTATCATTTTAAGCGTCATTTAAATCATGTGAATACTAATCTTTGGAGAATCATTGAAGAAGGGTTTTATCCAGACGACCGAAGCAACTTCATTCCTAGAGAAGCCGCGGATAATCAATTCAATGAGAATGCTCTCTTCATCATCCAAGATGCAATTCCACCCGAAGATCTTCCTCACCTCCGGCCCTACGCCATGGCCAAAGATGCATGGCTCCAAGTTGTGTCCCTCTATCGAGGAAGCGCAAGCATTCAACGCTCCAGCTATGAAGTGGTGCAAGATGAAGCCGACGAGTTTGCAATGAAATAGGATGAAGAACCTCATGAGCTTTATCGGAGAGTAACCAAACTCGTGGTTTCACTCCAAGATCATGGGAGCAAGGACACGGATGACAATTGGATCAAACGAAAATTCCTCAAGGCAATGATCCCTTACCACAAGACCATGTCCTCCGTCATTCGTCAAAGGCCAGACTTCCACACCTTGACCTCAAGTGAGGTGTTGGATGAGTTTGTGGCTGTGAGCATATTGGACAAGACCGCCGATAATGCGGTACTTCGCTCTCAAAGAGCAAAGAAGCCCAACCTTGCATTGAAGGCCAAGGTTTGTGTTGAAGAAGAGGTAGAAGAGGAAGAAGAGGAGAGCAACCCCGAAGATACAAAGTATGACTATCATGAACACATGGCCCTTTCATCTAGGCAATTTTGGAACAAGAAGAACTCAAGGCCCAACTTCAACAAAAGCAACTCTAGTGGCGCTAAGGTCAAGCAACGTGTGAGAACTTGCGATAATTGTGGCAATGTGAGTCACTTTGTTGCGGAGTGCCCTTATGAGAAGAGGGAAGACAACGGTGGCAAGCTCATCCGAAAGGACAAGGCCAAGTCTTTCCCCAACAAGAGCAACTTCACCAAGAAGACTCCCCACAAGGCGTTGGTGGTACAAGAAGAGTACAATGAAGATGATGATGATGAAGATGGTGGGTCGGTTCCCATGGTCTCCGTTGCCATTGCGACGACTCCACGGGTGTCTCTCTTTGATTCTCCTAATGACAGCATCATCGCCAAGTGCCTCATGGCTAAGGCCACCAACAAGGTAACCCCCAACATCAAAACTACCTTCCTTGATCATCCTTCTTTGACGGATTGCATTGATGAACATGAGGGATCTAAGGTGGAGGAGAATGAGTTTGAATCCTTTATGGGTAAACTCAAGGGTAAATCCAAGAAGCACTTTGTTGCTCTCTTGGAACAACTTGGTGAAGCCAATGACATGATCGAGGCTCATGAAGATACCATCTCTAAGATGGAGGAGCATAGTCGAGACTATGCCGATGAGATTTCGGATCTTTCCAATGCTCTTGAGGAAGAGCGTGGTATTTGTTTGGCTCTTGAGGAGTCACACAACGATGATCATGCTAAATTAAAGAAAGATCTTGATCATGCTCTTGTTATTTCTCGTGTGCTAAATTCCGAGAAGGCCAAACTTGGGGTTGATCTTGCTAGACTCAAGGAGGAGTTTGATATACTTGACAAGGCTCACAAGGCCTTGAAAGGTATTCATGCTAGCCTCAAGGAGTCTCATGATCAACTCCAAGTGAAGCTAACTAAGGAGAAAGCCACTTTTCCTCATATGGTTTTAATTGCTAATGCAAATGCTACTAACCCATGTTGTAAGCATGTGCATCTTATTAAGGAAAATGCTAAGTTGAAGGAGCAACTTGAGAAAGGCCTTGTGTCATGCATACAAGGTGAGAAGAACCTCAACGACCTTTTGAGCAATCAAAAGGAAGTTGTGGCCAAGGAAGGGATTGGGTTCGCACCCAAGTCCAAGAACAAGAAGAGGAATGACGAGACCAAACGACCTCCTCCTCTCAAGCAAACCTTTGTGAAAGAGGGAGAGGGTGCTCCCAAGGAGAAGAAGAACAATGTAAAGGGCGATAGCGTCAAGAAGGGCAATGACATTCTTCCCAACAAATCCAGCGACTTTAACCCGTCTTATGTGTTGTGCCGTGCTAGTGATGGGCATGTTTATGCCAAATTTGTTGGTTCTCCTTATGAGTACATTGAATGGTCTATTTGGGTTCCTAAGACCCTTGTCACTAACATCAAAGGACCCATTACAAAATGGGTACCTAAAACCAAGCATTGATCTCTTGTAGGTGTTTGCTTCCGGTGGGGGATCATGGTTGCTCGATAGTAATCTACAAATCACATGACCGGAAGCAAGGACTTGGTGATGGACGTACTCAAGACTCCATCTATGCCCACCAATGTCGAGTGGGGTGATGCCTCATCTTCTACGGTATTGGGACTCGGCAAGGTTTTCATTTCTCATGATCTCACGATCGAGAAGGTCATGCTCGTTGAGTCCCTTGCATACAACTTACTTTCCGTTCGTCAACTTGCAATCATGGGATTTGCCACTTTCTTTGATATCGATATCGTGGCCCTCTTGTGGAGCAAGACTCTTAAAGTAGCCTTTGTTGGGCATGTCGAGAATGGTCTATATGTGATTAACTTTTCGGAGCGACCCACTAAGACCGCGACATGCCTAATGGCTAAAGTTGACGTGGGATGGCTTTGGCATCGCCGCCTAGCCCATGTCAATATGAGATCTTTGCAAAGTCTTCTCAAGGGGGACCATGTCCGTGGACTAACGAATGTTAGTTTTGCTAAAGATCGTGCTTGCAAAGCTTGTATCAAGGAAAGCTACATGAGAAGGTTTCACCCTCCCACGACTATCATTTACTCGAAGAGGCCTTTGGAGCTCCTTCACTTGGACCTCTTTGGGCCTCCATCCTTTGATAGTCTTGGGGGGAGGAAGTATTGCTTGGTGATTCTGGATGATTATTCAAGATACACTTAGGTGTATTTCTTCAAGAGGAAGAGTGAGACCCAACAAACCGTCATTGACTTTGCAAATGAAGCCCAACGTCAACACAATGCAAAGATCTTGACAATAAGAAGTGACAACGGCACCGAGTTCAAGAACTACACCTTGGATGAGTTTCTTAGTGATGAGGGGATCAAGCATCAATATTCCGCACCTTACACCCCTCAACAAAATTGTGTTGCGGAGAGGAAGAACCGGATGTTGGTGGATGCGGCAAGGACCATGATGGCGGAGTTCAAGTCTTCCTACAACTTTTGGGCCGAAGCCATCAACACCGCGTGTCATGCTTCAAACCGGCTCTATCTCCGCAAAGGCCTGAACAAGACTCCTTATGAGATACTCACCGGTAACAAGCCCAACCTCAAGTACTTTTGGGTGTTCGGGTGTAAGTGTTTCATTCTCAAGAAAGGTGTTCGTTTGTCTAAATTTGAGGCTAGAGCTTATGAGGGAATATTTGTTGGTTATGCTACAAACTCTCATGCTTACCGTGTTCTCAATAAGTCCATGGGACTTATTGAGGAAATGTGTACTGTGGAGTTTGATGAAAATAACGGCTCCCAAGTGGAGCAAAGTGGTACTTGTGATGTAGGTGATGAAATTCCTCCCCAAGCCATAAGAAGAATGGGTGTTGGCTTTATCCTACTCATTGAGGGACCCCTTGTGGCCGAAGGAGAAGGACAATGTTCCACTCAAGTGGAACCATCACCAACTCAAGACCCACACGCTTCCGAAGAACATAGTGAAGGTCCTCAACCAAATGAACAAGACCAAGGGCAATATCTCTCTCAAGATGGTGGTGAACCACCTCATGATGTCCAAGGTCAAGTTATCTCCTCCGAGCAAGTTCAAGATCAAGAGCAAGCTCAAGATCAAGAACAAGATCTTGACGGCGCTCAATATGATCAAGTTTCCTCTCCTCATCTCACTTCCGAGGAGGAATTGGAGCGACGTGCCGCCAAGATTGCTTCTAAGCTCACCACCAAAGGGCACATCATGGAGAATGTGCTTGGAAGCTTAACTAAGGGGGTAAGCACTCGTAGACAATTTAGCAAACTATTGTGAACATCATGCGTTTGTCTCTTGTGTGGAACCCCAAAAGGTTTATGAAGCTCTCGAGGATCCGGATTGGCTAAATGCGATGCACGAAGAACTCAACAACTTCGAGCACAACAAGGTATGGAGATTAGTGCCAAGGCCAACCGGGAACCATAATGTCATTGGAACCAAGTGGATATTCAAGAACAAGCAAGATGCTCATGGAACTATCATTCGCAACAAGGCTCGTTTGGTGGCACAAGCCTACTCCCAAGTCGAGGGTATCGACTACGGTGAAACCTTTGCTCCCTTTGCTCGCCTTGAGTCCATTCGCATGTTAATTGCATATGCTTCTCATCATAACTTTAAGTTGCAACAAATGGATGTGAAGAGTGCTTTTCTTAATGGTACCATTAATGAGTTGGTTTACGTCAAACAACCCCCCGGGTTCGAGGATCCCTACTTTACCGATCATGTGTATTAACTCTGATAAGGCACTCTATGGCCTTAAACAAGCCCCACGTGCTTACCGAGTTGCTACAAGATCGTGGATTTGAAGTTGGGCTAATCGACCCCACTCTTTTTACTAAGAAGGCCAAAGGGGAGTTGTTTGTGTGACAACTATATGTTGATGATATTATCTTTGGTTCCCCTAACAAAGCTTGAGGAATTTGCCAATCTCATGACCTCAAAGTTCAAGATGTCTTCCATGGGAGAGTTGAAGTTCTTCCTTGGATTCGCAGTGAAGCAAAGAAGAGAAGGAACCTTCATCAACCAAGCCAAATACACTCAAGACATGCTCAAAAGATTCAAGCTAAGTGATGTCAAGCCGGCTTCCACTCCAATGCCCACCAAGTGCCAACTTGACATTGATCCCAATGGTAAAGCGGTGGATCAAAAGGTATATCGCTCCATGATTGGCTCCTTGCTTTACCTTTGTGCATCTAGACCGGATATCATGTTGAGTGTGGGAATTTGTGCACGGTTTCAAGCCGCACCTAAGGAAAGCCACTATGTGGCGGTCAAGCGAATCTTTCGATATTTGGCTCATGCCCTAAACTTTGGCTTATGGTACCCAAGAGGAGCAAACTTCAACCTTATCGGATATTCGGACTCCGATTGGGCGGGAGACAAAGTGGATAGGAAGTACACTTCCGGAGGATGCCAATTTCTTGGTTGCTCTTTGGTGAGTTGGTCTTCCAAGAAGCAAAGTTGTGTGTCTCTCTCGTCCACCGAAGCAGAGTATGTGGCGGCCGGTAGTTGTTGTGCACAACTCTTATGGATGAGGCAAACTTTAAAGTATTACGGTGTCATTTGTGACAAAGTGCCTCTTTGGTGTGACAATGAAAGTGCCATCAAGATTTCTCTCAACCCGGTGCAACACTTCAAGACGAAGCATATTGAGATTCGGTATCACTTCATCCGGGATCACATTAGGCGAGGGGAGATCGATCTCAACCATGTCAACACTCATGATAACCTTGAAGATATCTTCACGAAGCCTTTGGATGAAGCAAGATTTCGCGAGTTAAGGCATGAGCTAAATATCATTGATTCAAGCAATGTTTCTTGAACCCTTGCACAACCCACCATACTCAACTTGTTATCTTGTTTAGGTGTAGGCATGGATATAGGGGGAGTGGTGTTCTCTCAATGAACTCTCCCTCCCCCATTATGCATAAATTGATCAACTCTTCCACATTAGCCATTTTTTATGGTACTTGTGCTTCAAAGACGAGTTTTGGTCATGGGCCCAAGGATAATTCTTCGCAGTGCCATACCAATTCACTCAAACATAGGTGGCCTCGACCACCGCCCTCTCTTGGAGAGGTGTGTGTTTCTCGCTCTCTTTGTTGGTTTTGTGTGTGTGTTTTGTTCCCGTTTTCGTATCGTTCTTCTGTTTTGAGCTAAGCCCTTTTTAGCCTAGTCTTTCTTGCGGCTGAGCGGTACTACCGCTGTGAGCGCGGTACTACCGCTTATGAGGGTCAAGCGGTACTACCGCCCTCACCGGCGGTACTACCGCTGCGGGGCGGGCGATGGGGGTTATATCGGGGCAGCGGGAGTTATTTTCTGCCCATACCCATTCGCCCCCACTCGCTCGTCTTCCTCGTCGCTCCAGCGACGCCTTGCCGCGGGAGGGCTCCAGCCGGCCGCCGTTTTCAGGCCGTTCCTCTCCATTTCCTCTGGTGGAGTCGTTCTCCACCATGTCCTCCAGCCATGGATGCCGGTATTGCCCCCGTTCCCGTTTTCTCTTTGCCTAGATCTTGCATCTAGTTCTTAGGGGAAATAGGCATTACTTTCTCATTTTTTGGCTATGAAGAGGCTTGTGTAGGATGGAGATAGCTTCTAGGCTCTTTGGATTGATGTTTGGTAGGATAAATTTTTGAATTTGGCATCCCGGTAGTGCCGGGTCTGTCCACGGCAGTAGAGAACCGCCGTTCCCCATCTTGAGCGGTACTACCGCTCACCCTGAGCGTACTTCCAAGACGAAGCGTATCTGCCGCTCATCTTGAGCGGCATCGCCGCTGGGCGGTACTATCATGGTATGTTATGTACTACCGCGGATGCCCGGGCCCATCATTTCCTACCACACCTTGATCCATGTTGTTTCGTTTGGTGGCTTATGCTCTTTCTTTCGTGTTGTTTCTGTTGCTCGTGTGTCTAATTCTAGGTGATGATATTCCTGAGGAGCAGACCCGCCGTATCAACCACGGTCGTGCATCTTCAAAGCACTACCAAGACTTCGAAGTCAGCAGTGGTTCCTCCAAAGGCTCCACCACTGCTCGCTGGTGCTTCCTCCAAAGGCGCTTCCACTTGACAGAGAGCAACTTGCCATTTGTCATCCAAGTCAGAATCCTTTCTACATCAGTCCCAAGATGGACAGTGGCATAGAATTGAGCCACCAAATCAGCATCGAAATCCTTGTTGAACTGCATGATCCTGAGAATGTTCAGCTGAGAACACATCTGAAGAGCTTCACCAAAGTACTCAGGATCCTTTTCCATGGCATCCGTTTCGATGGAGCGAACATCAACATAGAGATTCTTCTTGGCTTTGATCACATCAAAGAAGATGGCAAACTGAAAGCGGTTCCAGAACGGGCGGTTGACCATATTGGGTTCTTGGGCTTACTCATAGGGGTTACGGCGACGCTTGGCCCAGAACTCCTTGGTAGTCATCTCAATCACAGTCTTGCCCTTTGGCTTCGGCCTGTTGGAAGGTTTCTTCTGGAGCTGAGGCGGAGGAGAAGGCCAGGGGGCGTCACAAGGAGCTTATGCGTCAGCTGGGTGCGACCGTTGTCAGTGGGTCGGAGGGTCAGATCACTGAGGAAGAGGAGTGGATTCAGCAGCATTGCCCGTGGACCGATTCAGATGCCGAGAAGTTCCCGACCGATGACGGTGGTGCAGACGATCCCGCAGGGATGTGATGCTCATGATCCTCAGCTTGCTATCACCTGGATCCGTAGCTTCGCTCTTTGCCCTTTTGGTGTCTCGATGCCAAAGGGGGAGAGAGTTTTAGGGGTTTGGGATTTGTGTCGTTGCCATGTTGTGAGTGTGTCGGATTTGTGTGGTCGCCATGTTGCGAGTGTGTCCTTGTGTTTTGTGTTCGTCGTTTGCTTTGCTTTGTTTGGTTTTATGCCTGTGAGACCTTAGTTCTAGACATATGGTGTGAGACATATGCTACCTTATATTTATCCTATCTATGTCTATCTAGTACCTTGGTATCTTATGAGTTGCATGCTTATCTTGTTATGTTTTCCCTGCTTTCATATTTCCTTTGCTTAGGTTGTTGGACTATAAAATATAGAGGGAGTGTTGATCCTAATGTGTGCATCGTGCATTCCAAAGGCACTTCTTTCTAGGTGCACACATTCAGGGGGAGCCCGTCTATATTTTGTAGTCCTAAGTATCTTTACTTTTTACTTTCATGTCTTATCCTTGTGCAAATCCCTGGTTGTCATCAATACACCAAAAAGGGGGAGATTGTTAAGGCATATCTCTCTCGATGTGGTTTTGGTGATTGATGACAACATGTTTGCGGACTAATCGTGTGCTTTGAGCATTTCAGAGATTCATCCTTGGCTCGAGAAGATTTCTTTCCCTCGGCGTGTCATTCAAGACGGTATAGCTCTTTCATTTCTTTTTCGGTGGACTAGTTTCGTAGAGGGCACCATACTATCAAGAGGGCGTCCGCTTTGGTAAGGCTAGGGTGGAATCAACACATACACATCCGTTTCACACCCTCTGAGCCTTTCCGCTTCAATGGAGAGCTCTCCCTCCTTCTTTGGGGTTTTGTCTGGTTCCAGCGGTAGTATTGCTTAGGGGTCACAGGTGGCAGTACCGCTCCACAGCGGTAGTACCTCCGGTGGGTCCTCAGCCGTAGTACCGCTGCGGTACCAGGCCCCTGCCGCGTCGATTCGAGGAGGTCGTTTCTCGTGTCGGATTGTGCAAGATTATGTAGCGCAGAGAGCGGCAAGATTACCATGAGCGGTAGTACCGCCCTACCACCGCGGCAGTACCGCTTGTGTCCTTTTCTCCTCTGCCTTCCAGACTGCGCGACAGTACCGCCAGGGGAGCGGTAGTACCGCTGAGCTCAGCAGTAGTACCGCTTCCCTCTGCGGTAGTACCGCCCTCTGCGGGGCTGTTTGGGGGGTAACGGTTGGATTGTTCCCCCCCCCCCACTATATAAGGAGGTATTGTTCCCCAAAGTTGACCTACCTCTTCCCCCAAAAGCTCCATTGGTGCTCCAAGCTCCATTTTCGCCCGATCTCTCTCCCTAGCCAATTAAACTTGTTGATTTGCTCGGGATTGGTTGAAAAGGCCCCGATCTACACTTCCACCAAGAGACATTTGATTCCCCCTACTAATCCCTAGCGGATCTTGTTACTCTTGGGTGTTTGAGAACCCTAGATGGTTGAGGTCACCGTGGAGCCATAGTCCATTGTGGTGAAGCTTCGTGGTGTCGTTGGGAGCCTCCAATTAAGTTGTGGAGATTGCCCCAACCTTGTTTGTAAAGGTTCGGTTGCCGCCTCCAAGGGCACCAATAGTGGAATCACGGCATCTCGCATTGTGTGAGGGCGTGAGGAGAATACGATGGTCCTAGTGGCTTCTTGGGGAGCATTGTGCCTCCACACCGCTCTAACGGAGACGTACTTCCCCTTAAAAGGAAGGAACTTCGGTAACACATCCTCGTCTCCACCGGCTCCACTCTTGGTCATCTCTTCCCTTTACTTATGCAAGCTTATTTGTGGTATATCCTTCGCTTGCTTGTGTGCTTGTTGTTGTTGTTGCATCATATAGGTTGCTCACCTAGTTGCATATCTATATAACCTACTTTGATGCAAAGTTTAAATTGGTAAAGAAAAGCTAAAAATTGTTAGTTGCCTATTCACCCTCCCCCTCTAGTCAACTATATCGATCCTTTCAAGAGGGTATACTCGAAGGTAGAGCAGAATAAAGATTGGATAGGTGTATTGACCTGCAAAAGACAAGTACTTCAACTTGTGTGAGAAATGGGATCAAGGAAGAACAATATGGTTGGAACCACGATTGCAAAGGACCAATTCCCAGATGTAAGATGAACTTACACCAAGGGGATAATTAATTATAAAAGAAGCATCCACGATAAGATCTACATCGTGTCCATGGTTATTAACACAAAGTTCAAGGTCAACTCCCACTTCTCCAATGCATAACCTTTCATTCACTTCTCATTTTCGAAGAAGTTGTAATGTTGAAATTTTATCTAGCAAAACACCAGAAGAGTATGACTCGTGATAGCTCTCGGGTTTACCCGGATCTGGGAAGGCATAGGTTCAACCCTTAGGGGCATCTTAGGAACATATACCACAAACTTCAGGGTTAAATAAATCGAGCTCAGAAGCAGAGCAAGGTTGACAAGGCAGAGGATACAATTTACCGAAGGCAATATGTATCAGGGGAAGAGCGCACAAGATTTTGAATATGAAGGACATTGCCGGATAATAATCCAACAAAGGATTCAACGGTCCTCAGTGGATCTGATGTGAGTTTAAGTACTCAATGAGAAGAAGGAAAGAATGCAAAGGCATCCGAATATAGAAACAGCTGAATAATTCGATGTTCAAGTTGAAGGGAACTAGGTGGACAATCAATTACAACATGATTGGCCGAGATACAACTCATGTCCAGAATGACGTATGAGCAGGAAGGTCAAATTTCAGGGTTCGACCGATGATTGCGAGCAATCGCAACATAGTGAATCAATAGGCTTAAGATGACAATGACAAAGAATGTTAATGAATATTGCCAGACATATGGATTTAACCATAATGCAGACAGACAAGATTTTTGGAAGCACTAGGCTACAGAGGATCTTTGCGAGATCAAATTGCATTCGAAGAATTTTGTGAGACATATGATCAATTGGGGATGAACGAATCCCCGATAAGTTTGAGGAACTATTCGTAGGGTTATTCAGGAGGAAAAGAGTTGCAAGGCAGTCGAAAAAAAGGATTCTCGAAAGTCGGAGAATACTTTAGGGTATCTTGTAATAACAGGACCAATTGGGGATGAAGGTACAAGCAGCAAGAATGTTATTCACGGGGATTATCGGTGGTCAGGAACTACAAGGCAGTTGACACAGTGTCTCGAGAAACATCGTTGAGTATCTGCAGAATCTTCTCGCGAAGCAAACGATCATCAATAATGTCGGGGCTCTCTGGGAGGAAGTGGATATGGGAGCCTAATGTCAGAGTTAGTAAAATGTTTAACCGAATAGACGAGAGATCAGAGTCCCAGAGTATAGACGAGGAATAAAAGATCCTAATACCACCCAATGGCGACATGGGCCCGTAAGCCACACAGCCAAGTTAGTAAAACAGTTTTGGACGACTAGACTCAACTTCGGCCAAGGAGTTGCAAAGGGGGATCCTACAGGCAGTTGGCTCTGATACCAACTTGTGACGCCCCCGATTCAATTGTACACTAATCATGCACTCAAACGTGTACGATCAAGATCAGGGACTCAAGGGAAGATATCACAACACAACTCTAAAAACATAAATAAGTCATACAAGCATCATAATACAAGCCAGGGGCCTTGAGGGCTCGAATACAAGTGCTCAATCATAGACGAGTCAGCGAAAGCAACAATATCTGAGTACAGACATAAGTAAACAAGTTGCCATAAGATGGCTAGCACAAACTGGGATACATATCGAAAGTGGCACAGGCCTCCTGCCTGGGATCATCCTAAACTACTCCTGGTCGTCGGCGGCCTGGACATAGTAGTAGGCACCCTCGGTGTAGTAGGGGTTGTCGTCAACGGTCGCGTCTGGCTCCTAGGCTCCAGCATCTGGTTGCGACAACCGAGAGGAAAGGAAAGGGGGAAAAGAGGGAGAAAAGCAACCGTGAGTACTTATCCAAAGTACTCGCGAGCAAGGATCTGCACTACATATGCATGGGTATCTGTGTAAAGGGGCAATATTGGTGGATTGAACTGCAGAATGCCAGAATAAGATGGGGATAGCTAGTCCTGTCGAAGACTACGCTTCTGGCAGCCTCCATCTTGCTGCATGTAGAAGAGAGTAGATGGTAAGTTCACCAAGTAGAATCGCATAGCATAATCCTACCCGGCGATCCTCTCCTCGTCCCCCTGTGTGAGAGCGATCACCGGGTTATATCTGGCACTAGGAAGGGTGTGCTTTATTAAGTATCCGGTTCTAGTTTTCATAAGGTCAAGGTACAACTCCGGGTCGTCCTATTACCGAGGATCACAACTATTCAAATAGATAAAATTCCCTGCAGGGGTGCACCACATTACCCAACATGCTCGATCCCCTTTGGCCAGACACACTTTCCTGGGTCATGCCGGGCCTTGGAAGATCAACACGTCGTAGCCCCACCTAGGCACCACAGAGAGGTCAGCACGCCGGTCTAAATCCTATGCGCGCAGGGGTCTGGGCCCATCGCCCATTGCACACCTGCATGTTGCATGGGCGGCCGGAAACAGACCTAGCCTCCCTAATACAAGAGCAGGCGTTCCAGTCCTATCATGCGCCCGCCGCTCAATCGCTGACGTCAAGAAGGCTTCGGCTGATAGCACGACGTCGAGTGCCCATAACTGTTCCCGCGTAGTTGGTTAGTGTGTATGGGCCAGTGGCCAGACTCGGATCAAATACCAAGATCTCATTAAGCTTGTTAATTGATGTAACCGCGGGCACCGACCAGGGCCAGGCCCACCTCTCACCTAGGTGGTCTCAACCTGCCCTATCGCTCCGCCACAAAGGTTCACTCAGAGGGCCGTCGAGACAAACGTCCTTTCGGTCCCAATCCGTGAATCACTCACGGGTACTCTACGAGCCGACCTGACTTTAGTCACCACAGGTATCATATATTATGTATATAAGTATATACCTGTGATCACCTCCCATGTGAACACGGCCCGATAGTATAGCATGGCAGACGGACAAGAATGTAGGGCCACCGATGGAATACTAGCATCCTATACTAAGCATGTAGGATTGCAGGTAAAGGTAACAACAGTAGTAGCAAGGGCAGGCTATGCATCAGGATAGAATTAACGGAAAGCAGTAACATTCTACACTACTCTAATGCAAGTAGTAGAGAGAAGAATAGGCGATATCTGGTGATCAAGGGGGGGGGGCTTGCCTGGTTGCTTTGTTGCACAGGAAGAAGGGTCGTTGGTGACGTAGTCGTACTCACTGGCATCAGTGTCGGTCTGGGGGTCTACCGGAGAAGAAGAGGGGGGAGAAACAGTAAATACGGAGCAAAAAAAGTATCACAAAATATAACAAAGCAATACGCGGTGTCAGGGGGTGATCTAACACAGGGATAGGTGATACCGGCAAAGGGGGGAAACATCCGGAAAAGTATTCCCGGTGTTTGACGTTTTCGGGCAGATGAAACGGGGGTGGATTGTTGCATGTTTGCTATGCTAGGGACGTGTGGTGAACAAACGGACTATGTATCCAGATTCGTCTCGTCGTTCTGAGCAACTTTCATATATAATTTATTTTCATCCGAGTTACAGATTACTTTATATTAATTTTCTAAGTTTTACACATTTTTTTAAGTCCTAGAATTATTTTTAATCTCGAAATTCTCCAGAAAAGGCTGGGTGCACCCGGTGCACTACACCCAGAGTGCGCCAGAGGGGCAGGCAGTGGGGCCAGTCAACTGCTGACTCTGCAGTTGACTGGTCAGCGGGTCTAGTGGGACCCACATGTCATTGACTCAAGGCCAGTTAACCTTTTTTTAACAAAACTTAGCTGATTAGTTAGTGGCCTTGGGCCCATTGTCATAGAATATTAGAGGGGGGTTAGCACTAATCATGGTTATTCCTAACCAAAGAAAAATCGGAGTCGAACCCAAACACACACACACGTACAGAACGCACGGGCGCCGCCGGCCGGATGGAACCGTGGCTTGCGGGGGGCGCTTGAGGGGCGTGGCCGGGGCGGCCGACACTAGGCAGCAGCGGCGGACGGGCTCAGCCACGAGCAGCAAGGTGTGGCGGCAAGTAGCAGGGGAGGCAGTGAAGCGCCGGGAGCCACGGCGGAAGGTCGGGGCGCGGCGGACTCGAGGAGACAGCGCAGCTAGGCGCGCATGAGGGGGTGTTGCGGACGCGGTAGATGAAGGCGAACACGGCCGGACAGAGGCAGGCCACAGGTGGTGGAGGCAAAGCTTGCATTGGGTGGCAGCGGCGAGCGGGGTGAGGCGGACAGGGGCAACGACAGCGGGTGCGCACGCGATGCAGGGCGCAACCAGGCGCGGGCCGGCGTGGTAGCCGGCCGTTGCAGCAGTAGCTCGGCAGCGGGAGGGCGGCGCGGGCGGCGAGCGGTCTGAGAGGGAGCAGCGGGCGAGCCGGGCAGGGCTTGGCACGCACACGGACGATGTCGGCTGGCCTAGGGCAGTAGCAGGTAGCAGCGTAGCACGGGGGGAAGGGAACGGCAGCCGTGGGCAAGGTCAGGGCGCACGGGGGCGTAGGCGACCAAAGCAAGGCAAGGCGGAGGCATACAGGGGGGTTGGTTGGGAGTTGCTGCTGGCGCAATGGCGAGCGTCAGCACCATCCGCAACGAACAGCAAATCGAACAGCGGGAAGAAGGGAAAGAAACGAAGCTCACCGAGGAGCACAAGGGGGCTCGGTGGAAGGCTTAGTAGCAGCAGACGGAGCGGATCGATGTGGCGGAATCCAGCAATTGCAGAGGAAGAAGATGGCGCAGGGGGCGTTGAGGCGGCTCCCCAGCTTTGATCCAGTGGCGATGAAGACGAAGAAGTCCACGCCAAAGCTGCTGGACACCTTGGCGGGGCGCGGGGGCGATGGTGGCCGCGGGATCGACGACGATGACGACGACCGCGAGCTCGACCTCTTCCAGGTCGTTGGATATGAGCGAGGGAGAGGGGAATTTGGGTACTAGGGTTCGGTGTGGGGGAGGGAGAGAGGGCCAGGGCGACCTTATCGGACGAGGGAGCCGGAGGATGCTCGACACACGGCCATCTAAGCCATGGACGAGCGCTGCTCGTCCAGCACGTCCTCTGTGAACAGAGATAGGAGGAGGTGCAAGGTGGGTTGGGCCTTATACCATAGGATTAGAGCCCAAGCACACAATTGGTTTTACCTCTTTTATATTTTCTTTTTCTGTTTAGTTTTTCTACACTGTTTTGCATTAAGTAGTGCCACCAATTGTCTTTCATAAAAAGTGTAACCTGCCTCATAATTCAAATTGCATTAAATGGCAGTGCCCCAAAAAGTTTTACTCCAAAATAAATTAGTTTAATATTTTATAAACTACAAAGGCCTTTAATTTAATTGTTTTGTTGTTGTTTTGTTTATATAGAGCATTTAGACATTTTATGAAAATTTGGTTTCACCTCCGTTATAACTTATGAATTATTTGTCATATTTCAAACATTTTAGTTTTGCCTTTTGAAAAATTTTACCGTCGACTTAATTTTTATCAGAATTTCGAAACGGTTTTGAATCAATGCAAGTTTACCAACAGTAACCGAGGTGACGTGGCATCTTAGCATTGGGTTTCTGTAGCTTAATTATCAGGGCGTCACACCGGCTAGGTAGACTAAACGAAAAGGCTACGCGGGTAGACTGAGGAGTGGGGCCTGTCCCTGTATGTGCCCATCCTTCCAGCACTTCAAAAAAGATAAGTCCTTGTTCGCGCTTCCGCATGCACGAGAATTTGGTTCTGCTCACAATATGGATGATACCTTGAGGATGAAGTGAACCCAGAGGCATGCTAGCACGGGAGTACTACTCATGTTCCTACTACTCCTACTAGTAGTAGTAGTAGTAGTACAAGTGTGGTACACTTGATGGTCAAAATACTATTATTCATCTGGTCCTCACAGTGAAGTGACAAGACCCTGCACCCGAGGTGACACCAGTCCAGGCGGCGTGTCCGGGTTACCAAAGTCATCCTCACCTTGTGCACTGTGCAGTCACTATCACTGCCACTGTATAGCATGTCTCGGCTTGTCTCCCTCTCCCCTAGCACCACTCCATCTCCATCTCCGTCTCGCCGGAGATCCTGAGGTCAATCTTCATCATCTCACTGTGCCCCCGCGTACTCTCACCTCGCTCGCCTCCCCCAGTACCACTATTCCCTCGCTAGCCGCTCCAGCACCGAAAGCCTTCTCCCCGTAAATCAAGCCCCCCAAAACCCTAATACGTCTCCAACGTATCTATAATTTTTTATTGTTCCATGCTATTATATTATCCATCTAGGATGTTTTATATGCATTTATATGCTATTTTATATGATTTTTGGGACTAACCTATTAACCAAGAGCCTAGTGCCAGTTTCTGTTTTTTCTTGTTTCTGAGTATCGCAGAAAAGGAAAACCAAACGGAGTCCAATTGACCTGAAATTCAACGGAGATTGTTTTTGGACCAGAAGAAGCCCACAGAGTGCCGGAGATGGGCCAGAAGAGTCCCGAGGCCACCACGAGGGTGGGGGCACGCCCTACCCCCCTGGGCGCGCCCCCTACCTCGTGGCCGCCTCGGAGACCCCCCTGACTTGTTCCCGACGCCAACACCTCTTATATACACCCAAACTTCTAGAACATAACCTAGATCGGAATTTCCGCCACCACAAGCCTCTGTATCCACCAAAAACCAATCGGGACCCTGTTCCGGCACCTTGCCAGAGGGGGATCCATCACCGGTGGCCATCTCCATCATCCCAGCAATCACCATGACGAGGAGGGAGTAGTTCACCCTCGGGGCTGAGGGTATGTACCAGTAGCTATGTGTTTGATCTATCTCTCTCTCTCTCTCTCTCTCTCTCTCTCTCTCTCTCTCTCTCTCGTGTTCTTGATTCGGCATGATCTTGATGTATCGCGAGCTTTGCTATTATAGTTGGATCTTATGATGTTTCTCCCCCTCTACTCTCTTGTAATGGATTGAGTTTTCCCTTTGAAGTTATCTTATCGGATTGAGTCTTTAAGGATTTGAGAACACTTGATGTATGTTTTGCATGTGCTTATCTGTGGTGACAATGGGATATTCACGTGATCTACTTGATGTATGTTTTGGTGATCAACTTGCGGGTTCCGTAACATTGTGAACTTATGCATAGGGGTTGGCACACGTTTTCGTCTTGACTCTTCGGTAGAAACTTTGGGGCACTCTTTGAAGTTCTTTGTGTTGGTTGAATAGATGAATCTGAGATTGTGTGATGCATATCGTATAATCATACCCATGGATACTTGAGGTGACATTGGAGTATCTAGGTGACATTAGGGTTTTGGTTGATTTGTGTCTTAAGGTGTTATTCTAGTACGAACTCTATGATAGATCGAACGAAAATAGTAGCTTCATGTTATTTTACTACGGACTATTGAATAGATCGATCAGAAAGGATAACTTTGAGGTGGTTTCGTACCCTACCATAATCTCTTCGTTTGTTCTCCGCTATTAGTGACTTTGGAGTGACCCTTTGTTGCATGTTGAGGGATAGTTATATGATCCAATTATGTTATTATTGTTGAGAGAACTTGCACTAGTGAAAGTATGAACCCTAGGCCTTGTTTCAATGCATTGCAATACCGTTTGTGCTCACTTTTATCATTAGTTACCTTGCTGTTTTTATATTTTCAGTTTACAAAAAAACCTATATCTACCATCCATATCGCACTTGTATCACCATCTCTTCGCCGAACTAGTTCTCCTATACAATTTACCATTGTATTGGGTGTGTTGGGGACACAAGAGACTCTTTGTTATTTGGTTGCAGGGTTGCTTGAGAGAGACCATCTTCATCCTACGCCTCCCACGGATTGATAAACCTTAGGTCATCCACTTGAGAGAAATTTGCTACTGTCCTACAAACCTATGCACTTGGAGGCCCAACAACGTCTACAAGAAGAAGGTTGAGTAGTACTCCCTCCGTTCGGAATTACTTGTCGCAGAAATGGATGTATCTAGACGTATTTTAGTTCTAGATACACCCATTTCCGAGACAAGTAATTCTGAACGGAGGGAGTAGACATCAAGCTCATTTTCTGGCGCCGTTGCCGGGGAGGTGAGTGCTTGAAGGTATATCTTTAGATCTTGCAACCGAATCTTTTAGTTTCTTGTTTTATCACTAGTTTAGTCTATAAAAGAAAAATACAAAAAATGGAATTGAAGGTGCCTCATATGCTTCATATTTTTAATATCTTTCGTGAAAATGATGGGAAGGATAATTGTGCTAAATTGCTATAGGAAGAATGCATTAGAATGTTTACCACTAAATCTTTGAATGATGAGCATAATTGCAATGTTGTTAATATGAACTCTTTGAATATCCATAGTACTAATGATGATTGCACTAGTCATGATGAAAATGTCTCTTATAAGCATGTAATTTTTTGTGGAGTGCATAGAGTTTGCAAGTACACACCAAATAGGGAAGCTAGATTTTGCAAGAGGCATAAGTATTCACAAACCAAATGGTTGCAAGAAAGGCTAGATGTTTGTGCTGAAAATTTAAATTTTCTTAATCATCCTTGTGAACTTTGCAACGAACGTGGTCACTTAAATATCCAATGCAAATTGTTTCATGATCATATCGTGTCCAAAATTTGTGATGACTTGATTTCCCTTGCGCATCATAATGAACTTAGTTTGCTTTTGGGTTATGAAGAAATGAAATGTATAACTAAGGATATGCCAGAATTTGTCCTTGATAAAGTTCTTGATTTTGATCTAGAAGAAATTTTTATGTATTGTGCGGTGAATTGCATTGAAAATCCTTATATTGCCAATTACATAAAGAAAAGAAAACAAATAGAAGATGAAGAGAATACTAATGAAAGGGAAGAGACTTCCCAATATCCTCCTATTATTTCTTATGATGAATCAGGTAACGAGGAAGAGCTTTCTATTCAACCAATCTCATTAATAAGGAGCTCAAAGGAGAGGGTTAAACCCACACATGATGTGAAGAAGAAAAAGAGAAGATGGAGAAGCAAAGGTAGAAAGGTATCCCTCCTGTTGGGGATACTACTACTGGGTATAAACCGGTCAAGAGAGGCCGGGTTATCCCCATAATGAGTTATTTATATTTGAAGCCCATGAAGACAAGGAGTGCAGCGCTTTACGTAGGCCCAGGGGCAGATTAAGGCCTGTAGACATAAACCGCCATTGATATGTAAACTTGTGTTGTAAGATAGGAAAGAGTAGAAACTGAGTCGGACACGTTTATGAGCCGGTCTCGGGATTCTGTAAACCGACGGGCGTCAACCTATGTATATAAGGGGACGACCCGGCGGCGGTTGAGGGACAACAGACAATAACTCGAGAGCCAGGCATAGCGGATTCGCTCCCTGTTCATCAAAACACTAGCAATTCTGCAACAACTGGATTAGGCCTTTACCTTCACCGCAAGGGGCCGAACCAGTATAAACTCTCTGCGTCCTTTTTCTGCTTTAACCCTTTTAAGCTAACCCATCACGATGGCTCCACGACTAAGTCCTTTCACTAGGACATCTGCCGTGACAAAACCACGACAGTTGGCACCTACCGTGGGGCTCGAACCCACGACCACAAGGTTAAGAGCTGGCGCCCACCGTGGGGCTATCGCGCGATGGTTTCGAGTTCTCAGAGGGTGGCTTCGAAGGGCTCAAGGGATACGTTGTGGGCCGGATGACTAAGAGTCGTCGCGGCAAGCTCTACATCAACGACGCAGGCTGGGGCCCCGAGGCCGGCTCAATTGAGTATGGGTACCTGGTCCCCTTCGGCGGCATTCACGTTTTCATTGGCAAGATCGGCGAACCGAGCCCTGAACCGGACATCTGCAGCGACATCGTTGAAACGGCTCAGCGTGCGAGGCCAGCCCGGGTTCAGCCTGCCATGAAGCGTGCCTTCGTGGGAGTCATCCACGGAGCGGAATCGGAAGTTAGATCGGCATCTGGTGGTGAGACCGTCGTTTACTCTGATGACGAGTCATCGACCGGAGAGACCGAGTCATTGTACTAGTTGCAAGATGGCCGGATTGGGGGCTGTTCCGATGGCGACAGTATTCCAGACCCCTTTGATCCGCCTAGCCGGGTTGCGATCTTCATGGCCGGTACATAGGCTGCGCAAAATTCTTCGACTGCAGCGGCAATGATCTCCGGATCAGTAGCGGCCACAGCAGCCGGGGCAGGAGGCCCTGTGCGACCGCTGGCTCAGGTTTTGTCCGACTTGTTTGACGCTTTAGCAACTTTGCTAGCGGAGGTTCATCCGGTGAATCAGGATGAGCATAACATGAAAATCGCGAAGGTGAAGGATCAGATAGCTCAAGCCAAGGCAGACCTGGCAGCTGAGGATACCAGGATGACTGCAGAGCGGGCCGAGTTGGAGGCACAGTCTTACCGGCTTATGTTAGATCAGAGTGCGTCAAATGATGTCATGAGGAGAAGGTACCGATCCCATCTACCTCCGGTTTATGAGGCGAGGAACTCTTTGACACGCCAGGAGCAGGGACCAATAACCCGCCCGTGGTAAACCAGGTGGAGACACCTGGAACGGGAGCGCCAATTCAATCACGTCCGATGGACCCCCCCCCCCCCCTCGTCAGAACAATGTCCTGTCACAGCATGTCCCAACACCACCGGGTCATTACTCTAACCCGTTGGATAATATTGTTGCCGGCGCTTCACGATTGGCAGCTCTCCCGATCGAAGGCAAGTCTCCAGTAGCGGTTGAGACACGACGGGCTAGGGAGCTCCTTCAGACGGCCTTGACTCAACAGCAGGCTTATTCATACAGCCGCGAGAGGATTCATTCCACTCCCCACCCAAGCCGGAGTTACAGCAGGCGCCTTGATGAACCGGCCGTATCAAGCAGTACGTGGAACTATAATCCGCCTCGTGGCCATAACCCGGCAGGTAGTGGTGCTGATGCTCAGAACATGTTGGACCAAGGAAGATCACGTCGAGAAGCCGAAAGAAGCGGCGCAAGATGCGTGTCCGTCGACTTACTCCGGTTCGTCCGACAACTTCGGTGGAGCCAGGAGTTACCTCCAGTTCTTTGGGGGTGCAGTGTCTCGTCCGGGCTCTACGCAATGTACGGCTACCCAATAACTTCAAGGGTCCACGTAAGGTGCCCAATTACACTGCCGATTTATCCCCCGAGTCATGGGTCAAAAGCTATGAGATGGCAATGGAGATGCTGGACGTAGATGATGCGGCATGTGCTAAATACTTCACCATGATGTTGGAGGGGACAACTCACACTTGGTTGAAAAATTTACCAGCTAACTTCATTGGGTCATGGGCCGAGTTAAGGGCCCGGTTCATTCAGAATTTCAAAGACACGTGCAAATAGCCCATGTCAATTGTGGACTTAGCTGCCTATGTCCAAGAGGAAGGAGAATCAACAACCCATTGGGTGCGCCGGGTTTCGGAAATTTTGCATTCATCGGACCGCATCAACGCTGATACAACAGTTTTAACGTTGGAAGGCAATTGCCGGTTTGCACCTCTGAAGTTGAAGTTGGGACGACTCAAACGTCACTGCAATGACATGGGGACACTTATGGCAGCTCTGGTGAAGTATGCCGACTCTGATAGTACCAAGGACCCCGAGTCTGACGATGACAAGACAGGGAAGGGAAAGAAGAGCGGCAGCACCAAAGGGCAGCAGCATAACACGGCGGGTCATGGAAACAATGATAAGCGTAAAGCGGATAACAATTTAGATTTTGTGGCTAACACCAACACACAAGATAATGGTCAGTGTCATAAGGGTACACCGCCCCCGCGTGGTGGAGGATCAAATCCCAATCCTGAGCGCCTATCTTACCTGTTAAACCAGCCTTGCCCAAAGCACGGGTCACGGGAAAAGCCAGCCACGCACCTCTGGAAGGATTGTTTTATTATGCGGGAGTTCAAAAATTCAGATTTTTTTCCGGTATGATAATGGACCGGCCGGCGGTTCAAGCCCCGGATCTCATGGGTCGGGTTATGACAGAGGCAGTTCCGGTTCAGGATTTCACGGTAATCAAAGCGGACATGGCAATCAAGGCAATCAGGGCAACCAGGGTGGTTATAATCATCAGGGGAATCAGCAGCAACAGCAGCAGTCGGGTTACCAGAGCAACCCGAAGCAGTTGAATAGTGGGCAGTACCATGTCTTCACCATGAGCCTGTGCAAGCGCGATTAGAAGCTTCATAAAAGGGTAGTAAACTCCGTTGAACCGGCGGTGCCCCGTTATTTGCGCTGGTCTGAACAGCCCATCGTGTGGAGTCGAGAGGATCATCCACCCCGGGTTGATAATCCGGGTCATCTGGCATTGGTGGTGGCACCTTAGGTTGGAGGGTATAAGTTCACTGATACGTCTCCAACGTATCTATAATTTTTTATTTCTCCATGCTATATCATCTTCTGTTTTGGACATTATTGGGCTTTATTATTCACTTTTATATTATTTTTGGGACTAACCTATTAACCGGAGGCCCAGCCCGAGATTTTGTTTTTGCCTATTTCGAGTTTCGCAGAAAAAGAATATCAAACGGAGTCCAAACGGAATGAAACCTTCGGGAACGTGATTTTCGGAACGAACATGATCTAGAGGACTTGGACCCTATGTCAAGAAATCAAGCAGGAAGCCACGAGGTAGGGGGCGCGCCTACCCCCCTGGGCGTGCCCTCCACCCTCGTGGGCCCCATGTTGCTCCACCGACGTACTCCTTCCTCCTATATATACCTACGCACTTCAAACGATCGACACGGAGCCAAAACCTAATTCCACCACCGCAACCTTCTGTACCCACAAGATCCCATCTTGGGGCCTGTTCCGGAGCTCCGCCGGAAGGGGCATCAATCATGGAGGGCTTCTACATCAACACCATAGCCTCTTCGATGAAGTGTGAGTAGTTTACCTCAGACCTTCGGGTCCATAGTTATTAGCTAGATGGCTTCTTCTCTCTTTTTGTATCTCAATACAATGTTCTCCCCCTCTCTCGTGGAGATCTATTCGATGTAATCTTCTTTTGCGGTGTGTTTGTTGAGACCGATGAATTGTGGGTTTATGATCAAGTTTATCTATGAACAATATTTGAATCTTCTGAATTCTTTTATGTATGATTGGTTATCTTTGCAAGTCTCTTCGAATTATCAATTTGGTTTTGCCTACTAGATTGATCTTTCTTGCAATGGGAGAAGTGCTTAGCTTTGGGTTCAATCTTGTGGTGTCCTTTCCCAGTGACAGTAGGGGCAGCAAGGCACATATTGTATTGTTGCCATCGAGGATAACAAGATGGTGTTTTTATCATATTGCATGAATTTATCCCTCTACATCATGTCATCTTGATTTAGGCGTTACTCTGTTCTTATGAACTTAATACTCTAGATGCATGCTGGATAGCGGTCGATGTGTGGAGTAATAGTAGTAGATGCAGGCAGGAGTCGGTCTACTTGTCTCGGATGCGATGCCTATATACATGATCATACCTAGATATTCTCATAACTATGCTCAATTATGTCAATTTCTCAGCAGTAATTTGTTCACCCACCATAAAATATTTATGCTCTTGAGAGAAGCCACTAGTGAAACCTATGGCCCCTGGGTCTATCTTCCATCATATTAATCTTCCAACACTTAGTTATTTCCGTTGCTTTTTATTTTGCTTTTATTTTACTTTGCATCTTTATCATAAAAATACCAAAAATATTATCTTATCATATCTATCAGATCTCACTCTCGTAAGTGACCGTGTAGGGATTGACAACCCCTTATCGCGTTGGTTGCGAGGATTTATTTGTTTGTGTAAGTGCGAGGGACTTGCGCGTAGCCTCCTACTGGATTGATACCTTGGTTCTCAAAAACCGAGGGAAATACTTACACTACTTTGCTGCATCACCCTTTCATCTTCAAGGGAAAATCAACGCAGTGCTCAAGAGGTAGCAAGAAGGATTTCTGGCGCCGTTGCCGGGGAGGTCTACGCAAAAGTCAACACACCAAGTACCCGTCACAAACCCTTATCTCCCGCATTACATTATTTGCCATTTGCCTCTCGTTTTCCTCTCCCCCACTTCACCCTTGCCATTTTATTCGCCTCTCTTTTTCGTTCGCCTCTTTTTCGCTTACTTTTTGTTTGTTCGTGTGTTGGATTGCTTGCTTGTCACGATGGCTCAAGATAATACCAAATTATGTGACTTTACCAATACCAACAATAATGATTTCCTTAGCACTCCGATTGCTCCTCTTACTGATACTGAATCTTGTGAAATCAATGCTGCTTTGTTGAATCTTGTCATGAAAGATCAATTCGCCGGCCTTCCTAGTGAAGATGCCGCTACTTATCTAAATAGCTTTGTTGATTTGTGTGATATGCAAAAGAAGAAATATGTTGACAATGATATTGTTAAGTTGAAGCTATTTCCCTTTTCGCTTAGAGATTGTGCTAAAGCTTGGTTTTCGTCTTTGCCAAAAAATAGTATTGATTCTTGGAATAAGTGCAAAGATGCTTTTATCTATAAGTATTTTCCTCCCGCTAAGATCATCTCTCTTAGAAACGATATTATGAATTTTAAGCAACTTGATCATGAACATGTTGCACAAGCTTGGGAGAGGATGAAATTAATGCCCTACACATGGTTTGAATTTGTGGATGATTATACAAAAAAAATTATGCCGGATTGAATTTTGCTTCTAGAAATCTTTTAGATTCGGCCGCGGGAGGCACCTTTATGGAAATCACTTTAGGAGAAGCTACTAAACTCCTAGATAATATTATGGTTAATTATTCTCAATGGCACACTGAAAGATCTACTAATAAAAAAGTGCATGCGATAGAAGAAATTAATGTTTTGAGTGGAAAGATGGATGAACTTATGAAATTATTTGCTAGTAAGAGTCTTTCTTCTGATCCTAATGATATGCCCTTGTCTACTTTGATTGAGAATAATAATGAATCTTTGGATGTGAATTTCGTTGGTAAGAATAATTTTGGTAACAACGCGTATAGAGGAAACTTTAATCCTAGGCCTTATGTAGCGACCCGACCCGAAAACGGTCAAGTCTCTGTGTAGCTGTACCATCCCAAGATCATGCTGGCACACACAGTACATTGATGCAAAGATTCAAAGTTCAATCACACCTGAATTTATTACACGATTCTCATATCGAGTCTTTATTACAAGATAATAAATTCGGCTGAAGGCCAACTCATGAGAAATAAACTAAATAAATCTGCGGAAGCGTAGAAGAATAGCGAGTCCATCCGACTCCATAGTGCAATCGCCAAGCGTGGATCGTAGCCTCACTCCTGATCGGGAAACTCCTCTGCGACATAAGACGTTGCAGCCGTGTAGGTCAGCATTTTGAATATGCCGACAAGTCAGGAAGAGAGAATAACAACAAAAATTACTAACACTATATGCAATTTGGCTGTGGGGCTCTAAGTTTCATTATTTTGCGAAAAAGCCAGTTTTTCCCTACAACAATGGACTTGTTTGCAAATACTACAAAATGTTGGTAGTTATTGAGATGGTTCCACCAACCAATGTCCCATTCCCAAATATTAAAAATAACCCCCTCAATTAATTTATTAATTTCGGTGTTGAGATTTCCGAATTACTCCAAGTTCCAGAGGCTCAAATTGTCCGTAACCGGGGACACGGCTAACCGATTAGATCTTCACTCTGCAGAGGTTTGCGACTTTACCCGCAAGAATCGTTCCTCCTTTAAGTCTTCGCACTTCACGGTGTTTGAAGGCGGACGAACGAGCAACAGGGTCTTCCAAGAGTTCCTCCGCCACCGCCGGTACCCATCCAATCCTACCGTTCTTCTACATCTCGTAGCACCGTCCGCCAGAGTCACACCTAGGGTTGACCAAGCGAGCCCATAATGGCTTGCGGCTGCACAGTAAGCTTCCGTCAATGGGGTATCCATCCATCTCTTCGTGGCTGGGTGAAGCTTTCCGCAAGATGTCATGGCGCTTCTCCATGCATCCCGGCCAGCCACTGGTTTCTCCAGGGTGCCCGTCAACCGTCCTCCACCCAGTAGTGAATTTTGAAGTCCATCTTGAGCTTGAAGTCATGGGGTTGTCATCATCTTGACTCCCACATCTCCCTTATGAATCACTCAACCAACCCGTCTCGAGCATAGCAAAATAAACTACTTATTCCGGGCCATGGTAACAAGGGAATTGGGTTCATCCTACCTCATGATACTACTCAAGAACATAACTCAAAATTCTCCTACTGCATGCATGGTGGGGAGGTATAATTCTAATGCAATAAAATCATAGGTATTGTAAAAGAAAACATGGTCAAATGACTTGCCTTGCTGACGGTCTTCGAAAGTTAGGGACTCGTGATAGCAAGCTTCGCACTCCGGAAATTCTACCGAGGCAAATAACAATCATATAAGCATACAAACATATGATCACTTAACATAACAGCATACTAACATAACACATAAAACAATTGAACCAAAACCCAAAGAAAACTCGAAGAAATCCAAGCCAATGTTTTCACCACATCACACAACAACTAAGAAATAGTTTTACACAACCAAAATTTTCTTAACAGAACCTATGCATGGGTTTTGCTAACTAATGTAAGGAAAACATCATGCAACTAGGAGCAAAAAGAATCACATCAAAAGCTATTATAGAACTCCTATTATGCCTATAACAATCCTAGCAAAAAAAATAAAATAAAAAATTTATTTATTGTAAATAAAAGTTCCTGTTCTAAAACTACAGAAACTAACCTAAAATAAACTATCACATAGGAAAAATAAAATTATTTGCTAAATAAAACAATAGGAAAACAGTAGCTAGTTAAATAAATAAGAACCACATGATTTTGATTAAAACTATTTTTTATTAAATCTAAAATGCCCAAATAAATTCCTACGGTTAGGCAAGGTCAAAACAAAGTAGTGACAAAAGAATCACTAAAATAAAATAATTCTAACTCATTTTATAGCAGAATTACTAATCTGTCTAAAACTAAAATAAAACAATTTTTAATAAATTAAACATGGCCAAACATATTTTCTACAGAAACTACAACAAATTTGCAAACTAACAAAAAAAGAATCAACTAAAAATATTAAGTAACCTAAAAGATATGGATTTTACAAAACTGAAACTATTCTGTTAAAAACAGAAACGAAAAAATAACTAAAAAGAAAAGCTGGCGCTAATGGGCCTATCTAGCGCTCAAGGCGTCAAATAACTAAAACGCCGAAAATAAACCGAGTCGGGCCGGTCTAACTAAACCTAAATAAACCAAATAAACCAAAACTAAACCGGTTTTTTAAACTAAAACCTACCCCTTAGCTATTCTAATCTAGACCCTAGAATTTAGATCGAGCAGCGGTGGGGTTTCCAGCTGCTTACCAGGTGGCGGCAACGGCGACGGTCGGCGGCGGCTCGAGGCGACGCACGGCAGCGGCTCGGTGGTCGAGGCGACGGCGGAGACGTCCGGTGGGTCTTGTGGAGCGAGGGGAAGGTCGAGGTGGAGTTGGTGGAGCTCGGGGTGGTTCGGAGGCGGCCGGGTAGGGCAATGGCGGCGGCATCGGACTCCGCGAGAGATTATGAGCGGGCGGAGGGTTAGGCGAGGGGGAAAAGTGGGGGACAGGTCGAGGGGGCGGTTTATATAGGGCGTCGACTTGGCGGGGCGGATCGGGAAGGAGATCCCGAGAAGTTCGGGATTCCGCGTCGGCGATCTGTCGTGGCTTATGGGGGAGGAAGAAGGGGTGGGGTCGGGTGTCGATGGGAGAGAGGGAGGATTTGGTCGGGCGACCGAGGGAAGGGGTTCGGCGTGGCTTTCGGTCGGGCTCGGCTCGGGCAGGGCCGGTTGGCCAACCTGGCTGGCTGGGCAGCCTTTGCGCTTAATTGGCTGCCTCTATTGGCTGGGCAGTTAGCTGGCTGGCGCTGGGGTTTTCCTTTTTTTGAATTAGGGAGAGAGAGAATAAAATATATATATTTTTATATAGGACATATATATATCAAAATGATCAGAATATTCCTACAATTTGAACATTTTCCAGGGCAAAACTCAAACTTTAAAAAAATCATTTTCTAGAAATCCCAAATAAAATCAGATTTGAATTCAAACTTTTGGCAAAGTTTTCTTCGACATATTTGGAGTGTCATGTTTACTCCTCTCGTACTTTTCTCAAGTATTTGTCGGGGCATTGATTTGAAGTAAATTTCAACCGCCAATTTGAATTCAAATTCCATCAAACTCAAAATCTTCGAAACTTCAAATGTCACTCAATTTCAAACAATAATGCATAGATGCTTAGCTATAATTGTAAAACATTCCAAATAGGAAATTTGGGATGTTACAAACCTACCCACCTTAAGATGAATCTAGCCCTCGAGATTCGGGTTAACTAACAAATAGGTGCGGGTGGTCTCGGCGGAGGTCTTCTTCTCGCTCCCGGTGGCTTCCTCCTCGAATGATGACTCCACAAAGACCTTACAAAACTTGATGATCTTGCTGCGGGTGACTCTGTTCGCAGTCTCGAGAATCGGATGGGCTTCTCCTCGTAAGTCGATCACCGTCGAGCTGTATGGCCTCTAGGGCCTTGTGTCTCTCAACGGAATATCGGCCATCTCGGCATGGCATCTCTTCACCGAGAAACATGGAAGACATCATGAACTCCGGACAATCCTTCCGCAATTCCAACTTGTAAGCAACTTCTCCACGACATTCGAGGATTTTGTAGGGCCAATGAACCGGGTGCTAACTTTCCTTTAACACGAACCTCTTGATTCCACGAAGTGAGACACACGAAGATATGCCGGTCTCCGCTTAAGTAGTTACTTCCTTGCGTTCTTGTCGGCATAACTCTTACGCCTCGATCGAGCTACCTTGAGTCTATCTCGAATCAGCTTGACTTTCTCTTGAATCTCGATAAGATCGGGACGAAAAGTTTTCGATCTCCAACACCATCCCACAGCAATGGTGTTCGCACCTCCTTCCGTATAGAGCTTGAAGGGGCCACCTTGATCGTCTGCGATAACTGTTATTGTAGGAGAACTCCGCGTGTGGCAAATTATCATCCCAGCTAGACCCATAGTCTAGCGCACAAGCTCTCAACATGTCCTCCAGGATCTGGTTGACTCTCTCGGTCTGTCCATCATGCATGGATGAAAAGTTGTCTTGAACTCCAGCCTCGTACCCAAAGTTTCATGCAATCGATTCCAAAACTTTGAGGTAAATTGTGTTCCTCTATCGACACGATACTCCTCGGAACTCCATGCGGACATACAATCCTGGTCATGTATATCTTGGCTAACTTAGCGCTGGTATAGGTAGGCTTCACGGAATGAAATGAGCTACCTTGGTCAATCGATCAACCACTACCCGGATGGAATCATAACCTGAGCAGGTCTGGGTAATCCTGTGATAAAATCCATTCCAAGTTTTCCCATTTCCACTCGGGGAATTGGCAAAGGTTGAAGTAACCCTGCTGGCTTCGATGTTCCGCCTTTACTCTTTGGCAAACATCGCATAACTTGCTACGTACTCAGCAATATCCTTCTTCATACCGTCCATCGAAACCTTCCTTCAAATCCAGATACATCTTGGTGTTACCGGGTGAATCGAGTACGGTGAATCATGAGCCTCTGAAGAATTAGCTTCACGAGTTCGGATCATTGGGCACATAAATCACGGTCCTCGTACCATATAGCTCCGTATTCATCCTTACGAAACCCTTTAGCTTTTCCTTCATTCATCCTTTTCTTTATCTCATCAATTTCCTTGTCCGACTTACGGGCTTCACGAATTCTTTCGGCCAAAGTGGACTGAACTTCGAGTTGCAACATATCCTCTCGGAACTATCTCCAATCGAAGATCTACGAGGTCATCGACTAACTCCTGGGTAATCCTCCGCTATAAGAGTATTCACATAACTCTTACGGCTCAAAGCATCTGCTACAACATTAGCCTTTCACGGGTGGTAATGCAATTTCATGTCATAGTCCTTGATTAACTCTAGCCATCTCCTCCGCTTTGAGGTTCAACTCTTCTGCGTGAAAATATACTTCAAGCTCTTATGATCTATGTAAACATCACAGCGGTTTCCGATAAGGAAATGTCTCCAGTCTTGAGTGCATGCACTCTGCTGCTAACTCCAAATCATGTGTGGCATAATTCATCTCGTGTGGTCGTAGCTATGCGGAGGTATAAGCTACAACTTTTCCTTCCTGCATGAGTACTCCTCCGAGTCCACGACGAGAAGCGTCACAATATACCCAGTAATCCTTGTGTATGTCCGCAAAATCAATCTTTGGGGCTGTAACCAAATGTTTCTTCAATTCCTGGAAGTCTGGCTTCACAATCCTCGGTCCAAATGTACTTGGCGTCCTTCTTCAACAGCTCAGTCATGGGCTTGGCAATCTTGAGAAATTCTCAATAAACCTCCGATAATATCCTGCGAGTCCGAGAAAACTGCGGATCTCCTTGGTCGAGGTGGGCGATCGCCAATCGGTGGTGATACAACCTTGGCGGGGTCAATGCTATTCCTTCTCTGAATAACATGTCAGGAATCGACTTCCTTCAGCCAAAATTCACATTTGCTGAACTTGGCATACAACCGATGTTCTCGGAGTTTATCCGTAACTAGGCGCAAATGTTCCTTATGCTCTTCCTCGCTCTTGGAAAAATCGGTATATCATCGATGAACACCACAACAAACTTGTCCAGATATTCCATAAATACCTTGTTCATCAAATTCATGAAGTATGCAGGGGCATTAGTCAATCCGAATGACATGACGGTATACTCATATAAACCATACACAGTGGTGAATGCTGTTTTAGGTATATCCTTTTCACGGATCTTCAATCGATGATACCACGATCGAAGATCGATCTTGGAGAATACCTTGGCTCCAACTAGCTGATCAAATAGGTCATTAATCATCGGCGAGAGGTACTTGTTCTTGATGGTCACGTCGTTCAGCGAGCGATAATCCTAACCATTCTCGTGGTTCCATCCTTCTTCTCTACCAAAAGAACTGGGGCTCCCCAAGGTGACGAGCTTGGCCGAATATATCCCTTCTCCAATAGCTCATTAATTTGATTCTTGATCTCTTTTAAATCGTTCGGGGGCATCCGATAGGGTCTCTTGGATATTGGGGTTGTGCGGGCAATAACTCAATCAGAAATTCAATGTCTCGTCCGGTGGCATTCTGGTAATTCCTCTGAAACACATCGGAAAATCTTGCACTCTCGGCACTTCCTCTGAACAACTCCGTGAGGGAATTCACTGATTCTTCATCGGGATCGTGCTCGGATACATACTTGATCCTCTTACGCTCCGGGGTGGTGAGCAGAATCGTCTTCTTGAACACGATCTATGTTTCCTTCAAACTTCGTCAACCAATCCATGCCTAGGATTACATCCAAGGTGCAGGTTTCCAATACTATGAGGTCTGCGGGAAATTTATGGTTTCGATGTTGAGGTTGCATGACAGCCTAAGCCTGCCATCATTTCACCTGCTGCGGCCCGGCGTGAAGAGGGCTTCTAAGGGTTCTAGTGGGCAACCCGTACTTTTCCACAACTACCCTTGATATGAATAAATCGTTGCACGAGAATAAAAGAGTACCAATCTTGGACGTGAATTTAATAAAACTTACCAACCACGATTATCGGGCTGATCATAGGCGTCCTCCACGTCAATGTGGTTCACCCGAGCACGAGGAAAAGGGTTGGGCTTCTTTCTGAGCTTCCATTGCCGTTTCCATTCCTCTGCTTGGCCTCCGGGCGTCGGTGGCATAGTGCCCTGTTTTCTGGCACTTGAAACAGGTGATGTGACTCAGATCCTTCTGAACCGGGGCAGGACGATGCTGGTTTCCATTACCGTTTCCATTGTCTGTCTTGTTGTCGGGGTTGCGGTTGTTCCCATTCCCTTCATGATTATGTCCTCCATGATTATGTCCTCCATGGGTGTGATGGGTATGCCCTCCAGTATGGGGCATAACGGGCTTCTTTGAGCTCGAGTTGTACTTCCCCTGGCCATACTTCCGCTTGCGGCTATTAATCTGCTGCTGCTTACCTTCGAGTATGGTGGCCTTGTTTACCAGCTCCTGGTAGTTGTTGAAGGTAGCCACCATAAGCTGCATTCCCAGCTCGTCATTGAGTCCCTCGAGAAACTTTTCCTGCTTTGCGGCATCTGTGGCCACATCATCCGGGGCATAGCGAGCTAACTTGCTGAACTCATCCACGTACTGCCCCACAGTACGGTTCCCCTGGCGTAAGTTGCGGAACTCACGCTTCTTCAAACTCATGGCTCCAGCTGATACATGAGCGGTGCGGAAAGCTTCTGGAACTGATCCCGTGATGGTGGCGATGGGATAAGTGGCGGTGTAGTTCTCCCATCAAGAGGCTGCAGGTCCATCAAGGCGATGTGCGACAAAGCGCACCTTCTCTGCATCTGTGCATCCAGCGTGGCTAACTCCTTCCGACCTTGCGAGCCAATCGCCAGCCACAATCGGCTCGGTCTGCTAGAGAACACCGGCGGATTCAGCCTTAGGAAGCGGGTCAAATTGTCAACGAGGGGTGGTGGCGGTGGATTGTTGTTGTTGTTGTTGTTACGGTTACGGATGAGCATCCGCATGAGGGCATTCTGCTGCTGGATCAGCCGGGTGAGCTCGGCGGAAAGTTGAGACCGGGTCACGTCTCGGAGGCATCTGGTGTTTTGGAGTGGATGAGAAAATTAGAATAGAACAAGGGTCTAATGAGAAAATATCACTACCCATATGAATGCACAATCATAATCACACCAATCATTTATTCAATCATCTCAAACATGGTTCAATCTCGGATTACAAATTTCACGACTAATCGAAAATAACGGCCTAACTGGTCGACGAAAAAAAAAATAACATGGCGGTCGACTAAATGTCTTTTATCAATTATCCTTGCGTCCTCTGGTGCGGCGTCCTCCGGTGTGGAGTCCTCTGGTGCGGCGCCTCCTCTTGCGGCTTTCTTCAGTGGAGCTTTCTTCATAATCCTGGTCATTGCTCACGAGGGGTCCGTCATCTCCACTCGGAAAAAGGTCTTCTCCCAAGTCCATCTTCTCGTCTAATGCGGCAACATCCATCTTCAGCTTGTCGACTCTCTCCATGAAATCCTTGATTTCTTCTTCATGGTCAAGGAAGTCTGCGTGTGCTTTCTCCTCCAGTTCAGTTCACGGAACAACAGCCTCTGTGTACCTTGAGTTCTGGCGAGTCTGGATCTCCGTTTCTGAGGAGACACTCCAAGTCTTGGACATATGAGAGAATGGAGTCGTCCTCTGATGCGGATGATATCTCCATTCCTAGCTCTGCGAGAAATCATGGCGAGTCTGATGGGTCGAGCTCGGCCTGTACTCTTCTCCGAGATGTCCAAGTGCGATAAATCGCCATGTCTCTTCCGATGATCCAATTGAAATCGGTAAACTCAAAGTCAATGGGCTCGAGAATGTCCTCGAAGGTCCTCCACGGAATGTGCACCTCAATCACAAGCGGGTATCCGTCGGAAGTGCATTGGTAGGCTTCCGGTGATTGAGGGCAGAGAAATCTTCACTTCTTCACGATCTGAACCAGCTTCTTGCCGAGAGGCATCATCTCATCTGGTGGCAAAACTCCGGTAGCGAACCGGGGTGAACTTCGGCGGCCATCTAAAATGTTGAAAATCGGAGAGGAGTCGAGAAATGAGCAGGGAGAATTACGGAATGATAAGGACATAAAATAAATAGTCTCTTCCTATGGCTTTCCGATCCTAGGGGTTCGTCCTCTGACGGTCGTGTGCTCTCGAATACCATCTCTGTGGCGACCCGACCCAAAAGCGGTCAAGTCTACGTGTAGCTGTACCATCCCAAGATCATCTTTGGCACACACAAGACATTGATGCAAAGATTCAAAGTTCAATCACACCTGAATTTATTACGATTCTCATATCGAGTCTTTATTACAAGATAATAAATTGGCCAAGGCCAACTCATGAAAATAAACTAAATAAATCTGCGGGCGTGAAGAATAAGCGAGTCCATCCGACTCCATAGGGCAATGCATAGCGTGGATCGTAGCCTCACTCCTGATCGGAAAACTCCTCTGCAACATAAGGCGTTGCAGCCGTGTAGGTCAGCATTTTGAATATGCCGGCAAGTCATGAAGAGAATAACAATAAAATTACTAACACTATATGCAATTTGGTGTGGGGCTCTAAGTTTCATTATTTTGCGAAAAAGCCAGTTTTTCCCTACAACAATGGACTTGTTTGCAAATACTACAAAATGTTGGTAGTTATTGAGATGGTTCCACCAAACAATGTCTCATTCCCAAATATTAAAAATAACCCCCTCAATTAATTTATTAATTTGGTGTTGAGATTTCCGAATTACTCCAAGTTCGAGGCTCAAATTGTCCGTAACCGGGGACACGGCTAACCGATTAGATCTTCACTCTGCAGAGGTTTAGCATTTTACCCGCAAGAATCATTCCCTCCTTTAAGTCTTCGCACTTCACGGTGTTTGAAGGCGGAACGAGCAACAGGGTCTTCCAAGAGTTCCTCACAGCCCTTTGCCGGTACCCATCAATCCTACCGTTCTTCTACATCTCGTAGCACCGTCCGGCGAGTCACACCTAGGGTTGACCAAGCGAGCCCATAATGGCTTGCGGCTGCATGTAGTAAGCTTTTGGTCAATGGGGTATCCATCCGTCTCTTCGTGGCTGGGTGAAGCTTTCCGCAAGATGTCATGGCGCTTCTCCATGCATCCCGGCCAGCCACTGGTTTCTCCAGGGTGCCCGTCAACCATCCTCCACCCAGTAGTGAATTTTGAAGTCCATCTTGAGCTTGAAGTCATGGGGTTGTCATCATCTTGACTCTCACATCTCCCTTATGAATCACTCAACCAACCCCGTCTATGAGCATAGCAAAAATAAACTACTTCGTCCCGGGCCATGGTAACAAGGGGAATTGGGTTCATCCTACCTCATGATACTACTCAAGAACATAACTCAAAATTCTCCTACTGCATGCATGGTGTGTCGGCGTACTAGAGTAGGGGTACCCTAGTATCCCGAACTCGTGCACGGACAGTTGCAGCGCCCCACGGCAGGGCCGGCCTGATGACCGCCAAGACCCTCAGCGGCTCCTTTTAAGCCATTCAAGAACAAAGTAATCAAGACCCGGCAAGAGGAGCTTGCCGGAAGATACCTCAGTATGCGAAGGAAACAAGGCCCGGCAAGAGGAGCTTGCGGGAAGGCTAGTGGCGCCCGAGCTAAGCGCGACAAGGTTCCTGCGCGGCAAAGGCGCTTGCCGGGCGGGCAACCTCTCTTCATCTCGCTCCAGCTCACCCGCCAGCGTGTCATCACGGGGCTCTCCCGAACAGCGTGTCGACGGGCTGTGCAGCCAGCGAGGAGCATCGATAAGCGGCTGACAGGCTACCATCGTGGCAAGCGGAGGCGCGCTTGCGGTCCACTGTTACCTTGTTGAGGCGGCGAGGCAGGCATTGATGACTCTTGTCCCTTGCCGTCGAGTTAGGTATAGATTCTTTGTACCTTTGCATGCAGGCGGTGTACCAACCTATGTTTTACTATCTTACCCTTGTCTACTTGTCACATGTGGAGACCCTTGTGCCTATAAAAGGAGGCCCAAGTGCAGCGTAGAAAGGGTTCGGTTCAGCTCGGCTTAGTTCATTCTACTCATCTGAGACCAAATTCAGGCTAGGTTTTGTAGCTCCCATTGCTCCCTAGCAAGAACACAAGATAATCCACAAAGCAGCAGTAGGAGTATTATCTCTCCGGAGAGCTCCGAAGCTGGGTAAATCTGCTCGTGTGCATCGCCTCGATCCGCTCTTTGTGTAATCTCCGCCCCCCTCCGAACCACAAGGGACCCAGGTCCCGTAGGTGTTCGTGGGACACAATCAGCCCTCCCCGACATCTTTGGCGCGCCAGGTAGGGGGCGTTGAGGCTGTGTGAACCCGATCCGGTGGTCACACGAGCAACTTCATCGACATCTTCGTCAACATGGCGCCGAAGAAGAAATCTTGACAGCAGCCGAGCCGTCGCGTCGAACCCACCACCACCGGGCGGTCGGTGGTGGGGAAACGCTAGCGGAGGAACAGCGTCGTCGAGAGAGCCCACAATGCCGCCAGGTCAAGGACAAGGCAGCGCGGCGTCGGCGTCGAATCTGCACCACGTCCTTCGCGGGAGGCGCGGGACCGACAACATCCACGATGCTCGCGGCACCATCGCTTCGCTGGATCAAGGCCAAGCTGGAGGATCCGAGGCCCTCGAGACCGCATGCACCCGGCATGCTTTGATGCGAAGCGAATCTGATCGCTTGGGCGGGATGCTGCTCCTCCTAACTTGGTTAGGAGTCGAGCACATCCGTTCTTCGCTCGTCGCCGTTGCCGCCAACCACACCAGCGGAAGCCTTGGCTGAAACTCGATTACTTCTAGATTACCCTCCAGCGGCCGATAAGGTCGACGAATGGAGGGCCACAATTCAGAGTCTCATCGGCCGCCAGCGCGTCCCGCGACAACCGAGTGCCTCGCAGCGCGGCAAGGCGACAAGCGCGAGCTGATGGCGGCGAGACTTGCGGGTGCAGCCACCGTGCACTCCCCTTCGAAGCCAAGATCGCCGACTCGCGGGATCCACCTCGGCAGCGACTCCACAGCGTCGTCCGGATCCATGAGCTCGTCGCGACCAACGCCAAGTTCTTCGAGAACGGCAAGAAGAGGATGCTCGAACCCGTATCGGCGCCCGAAGAAGCGCGTCGTCGATCCGACCAGCGCGCGGGCCCTTGTCGATATGCATGCGCCCGAAGGAACAGGCGACTTGCGTCTGTGATGGGTTGCCCTGCGTTCACCCGTGAGCTGCGGCAAGTCCGGTGGCCCGACAAGAAAAACTTCAAACCAGATGTGCGGAGAAGTATGATGGCAGGACACACCCCGGAGTTCCTCGGCATATACACCATCGTGGTGCAAGCTGCGGGGGCGAGGCGACAAGATCTCGCCAACTACTTTCCCTTGGTGCTTAAGCCAAGCGTCGAGATCTTGGCTCATGCACTTGTCGGATGGCTCTATTTCTTCTTGGGCAGATTTGTGCCACCAGTTTGTTGGCGCCTTCTGGTGACCACAAGCCTCATGGCGGAGAGTGATCTCCACCTGCTTGCCCGAAGGAGGGAGAGTCTCTGCGCAAGTTCATCCAGAGATTCGATCGAGTGCACTACAACATCCCGGCGTCCACCCTGCCGCGGTGATCGGTGCATTCCATCGAATGTCGAAACCGCAGGATGAGGAGGAGATGGCGATGTGCAAAGTGAAAGACGTCGGCGAGCTCTATACTGGCCGACAAGTGTGCCTTGAAGAAGGAAGAAGACTCGAGGAGAGAATGTGGGAGCGAGTGCGGCGGTGAGGAGATCGCCCGGCAAGAAAGAGCCGTGGCGAAACAACAGGAGGAAGAAAAACCAAGAAGTACTAGTTGTCGAGTAGTCCGGAAAGGATGGTGCCGCCAACAAAGCCAAGGCTGGTGGCTCCGGCAGCGATGTTGCCGTTGCGCCGACCGCCAAGCTGGCGGCCGCCAACAAGCGACAGCTCAACAAGCAATATTGTAAAATCCACCGCACCGAGGCCCACGATCTCGAGCTGCAAGAAAGTCGAGCAGCTTGTTGAGCTCTGAAGAGCTGAATCTGACGGCGAGACAAGGAGAAAGCCCAAGAAGGTGCAGGTGCAGCAAGTAAGAAAAGACCGGTCGGGGAGGGCGCTTGGCAAGACCAAGAAGCGGCAAGGAGACAGACCTCCCCGCGGCCGTGACAAGGAAGAAGACGAAGATGAAGATGACGAGGACATGGAAGACGATGAAGCAGATGAGCAGGAGTTTCAAAAGGCAACGAAGGTCCTTTGCGTTGACGGTGGTGCGTCTCTGCATACCTCGCACCGCCAACTCAAGCAATGGATGCGTGAGGTCAATGCAGCAGAACCATCCATAGAGTCACGCAAACCTCTAAAGTGGTCCAGCACGCCCATTATCTTTGAGATTGAAGATCACCCTGATCGCATCACAGCGGTCGGGTGCTTACCGATGTTGGTCTCCCCAACCATCCGCAACCTCAAGGTCACAAAGATGTTGGTTGACGGCGGGGCCGGCCTGAATTTAATCTCCTCTGCGGTGCTCCAAAAGCTTCAAATCCGGACAGCGAGCTCGAAGAAACTGGTACTTTCAAGGAATCAACCGGAAGGAGCAAACCCAAAGGAAGATCACGTTGCGGTAACATTCGCAGCGAGCTCAACTTCAGGCGAGAGGGTTCGTTTGGCGTCGCCGATTTCCCATTGCCCTACAATGGCATACTTGGCGTCCGGCACTCGCCAAGTTCATGGCGCATCTCATTATGCTTACAATCTACTCAAGATGCCCGGCCCGATAAGCGTCATTTCTATCCATGGCGACAAGAAGGGCGCGCTTATCTCGCCGACAAGATTTACGGGATGCAGCAGCCGCAATGAAAGCAAACCACTTGCGCTGAAGCTCCGGGGAAGAAGAAGACCACCAACTCCGGCAAGAGCTCTGTTGCCCACTCCGGCAAGCGCACCTCTTGGTGCTGCGCTACCGTCGAGGGCGCACCATCGAGCTCCACCGGCAAGTGCGACAAGGCGATGGCAGCTCCGCGAAGACCAAGAAGGTGCCCGCCAAGGAGGGCGGCAGCTGGTGGTACCTTCACCATCGATTGCCGCTTGATCCTAAATAGGAAGGCGAGCTCGTTGCTTTTCTGCGGGCGAATGTTGATGTGTTTGCATGGCAACCATCGACATCCCGGTGTTCCCGAAATTAATTGAGCACCACCTGGTTATGCGTCCTCACAGCGGCCCGTCAAGCAAAAGTTAGGAAGCAGGTAGTGGGCGCCAAGAGTTCATAGCGAAAGAAATCAAGAAGTTGGAAGCAGCGGGGCTTGTCAAGGAGTTCTCCATCCCGTGGATGGCCAATCCGATAGTTATGCAAGGCTAATGGGAAATGGAGGCTTTGCATTGACTTTCTGATGTTAATAAAGCTTGTCCCAAAGACCCATTTCCCTTGCGGCGTATCGACCAGATTGTTGACTCCACGGCTGGATGTGATCTGCTTTCATTTCTTGATGCATATTCAGGATATCATCGGATCTTCATGGCGAGAAGAGGATGAAGAAAACCGCATTCATTACACCATGTAGCACGTCTTTGCTTCATACGGATGCCTTCGGTTTAAAGAATGCGGTTCAACTTTTGCAAGTAGTCCACGATGCCTTTGAGCCACAGATACACGAAATGTAGAAGCTTACATGGATGACATAGTGGTCAAGAGCAAGGACAAAGCAACTCGGTTCAGGATTTGGATGAAACATTTGCAAATCTGCGCAAGATCAACCTCAAGCTCAACCACGAGAAGTGCGTGTTTGGAGTCCCTTCCGGCAAGCTTCTCGGGTTCTTAAATGTCTCAGCGGGGTTGAAGCCAATCCCGACAAGATCAAGGCCATTGAGCAGATCGAAGCACCAAAGCGCGTCAAGGATGTCGAGAGGACTTGCTGGTTGCGTGGCTGCTCTCGGCGAGTTCATCTCTAAGTCTGCTGAGCAGCATACTGCCGTTTTCAAGATTTTGAAAAGGCAGGTCCAATGAAATGGACTCGGCGGAGGCTGCGCTGCAGGACTTGAAGAGATACTGTCCTCCGCTCAATACTTGTCGCACCTAGGCCACAAGAGAAGTTGTGCTGTATATAGCGGCAACCAATCAAGTGTTTAGTGCTGCGTTAGTAGCGGAGAGGAGGCGGATGATGAGCCGACAACCGGCGATTGCATCCAGCGACAAGCAAGGGCTTCGCCGTCAAGCTCTGGTCCCGACAAGGACGAATCGGTCGCGGTTGCGACAAGACACGAGAAAAAGATGGTGCAGCGCCCGATCTACTTTGTTAGTTCCCTTCTGCGGGGGCTAGGTCAAGGTACTACGGTGTGCGAAGCTGCTTTTCGGCCTCCTCATGGCCTCGAAAGCTGCGCCATTACTTCCAAGCACATGAAATAACAGTTGTCACTCGCTTTCCGCTGAAGAGGATTTTGCAAAATCCGAAGCAGCAGCGAGGATTGTCGGTGGGCCTTTGGGCTATCAAGCTTTGGCCTCAAGTTTGAAAGCACTTCAACTATCGAGCGAGCATTGGCGAATTCATAGCTGAGTGGGCGTAGCAAGATGAAGAAATTCAAAGACGAGCATCCCTGTCAAAGAGGCAAATAAAGAGTGGCTGATGTACTTTGATGGTGCTTTCTCGCTGCAAAGCGCCCGGTGCGGCGTGCTGATTATCGCACCCACGGAGAGCATCTCAAGTACATAGTCCAGATGCACTTTCCCAAGGAACAAGCAACAAACAATACTGCAGAGTATGAAGGTTTGCTTGCGGTCTCGAGATTGCGGTAAACCTTGGGATCAAAAGCTCATTGTCGGGGGGACTCACAACTTGTCGTCCGACAAGTAAATAAAGATTATCAAAGTCCGTTGATGGAAGCCTCGTCGATGAAGTGAGAAAGCTAGAAGAGCACTTTGAAGGCTGCAGATGGAACACGTTCAAGAGCTCGAGAATGATATAGCTGATGGCCTCTCCAAATGTACCGCACTTAAGTTACAATGGAACCAGGAATTTTTGTGCTCAAGCTGACTCAGCCAACCGTAACACCATCAACAGAGACGAGCAAGAAGAGAAAATTGGTTTCGGCGACTACCTTCCGGCGAGAGCTCTCTGAAGCCGCCGTCAAGAAGGTCCCTAAAACCAACGCAAGTATCAGCGAGGAGCAGTCTGCTCCGACAAACCATCTGATTTGTATCGTTGAAGCAAACGCTCCCGACAAGTTTAGCTCCGGCAAGCTTGCGGGGATCATCAACTCCGGCGGACCCACTGGTCCTTGCCGTAGAAGCTGATGTTCCCGATGATAGATGAGCCTTTAGTCCTTGTTGTCGAGCCACGAGCTCCAACATGGGCACAACAGATCGTCCATTTCCTTGAGAGGAGAACTTCCGAAGAGCAAGAAGAAGCGGAAAAAGTAGCCCGGCGGTCAAGTATGTACCAGTTTGTTGACAACATCACATGCGAGAAGAAGGCTCAACGGTGTGAAATTGAAGTGTATGTGCGGGAAGATGGATGAAGCTGTTGGCGAGAGATACATGGAGGCATATGTGGTCACCACATCGGCGCAAAACACTTGCCGGCAAAGCTTTCCGGCAAGGTTTCTTCTGACGAAGCCCTCCAGGATGCAACGCACAAGTAACCAAGTGTGAAGCGTGCAGTTCCATTCCAAACAGATACACCAACCAGCTCAAGCTCTCGGGACGATCCCTTTATCCTGGCCCTTTTCGGTGCAGGGGCTCGACATCTCGGCCCCTTCCCGAGCTTTGGGGCTTTGAATCTTATGCGTAGCAATCGACAAGTTCACAAAGTGGCGGAAGTGGAACCAGTGAGGAAGGTGACAGCACAATCAGCCGTCAAGTTCTTGAGTCAATTGTTTGCCGTTTTGGGATTCCTAACAGAATCATCACCGACAACGGCACACACGTTCCGAGCCGCACTTTCATGCGATGCGCTCAAGATCTTGGCGCCAAGATCTGCTTTATACATTGCTCATCCGAGAAGCAGCGGTCAGCGAGAGAGCAAGCGCTGAAGTGCTACGAGGACTCAAGACCGAACTTTCGACGAGGCTGCGCAAGTCGCGAAGGAACTGGATTGAGGAGCTGCGGTGGTTCTTTGGTCGATCAGGGCGACGCCAAATCGAGCCACTGGCGGACACCTTTGCTCTAGTCTACGGAGCGAGGCAGTTCTCCCCACGGAACTTGTATGCGGGTCACCTCGAGTGCTCGCTTATGATGAGCTTGAGCAAGAGCAGCTGCGACAAGATGACGCGCTGCTCCTCGAGGAAGATCGTCTTGAGCTGCTTTGTCGAGCTGCTCGTTACCAGCAAGCTTTGCGTCGCTACCATAGTCGCAAAGTTAATGCGGAAGCTTGAGGAAGGCGACCTTGTTCTTGGCGCGTTCAATCCGCCAAGAATTCCAACAAGTTGGCCTTGAAGTGGGAAGGCCCTTATCGGGTAAAAGCGAGTCACTAGGCCAGGCGCTGTCCGCCTTGAGACCGAAGATGGCCTTCCGGTGAGCAACTCCTGGAATATAGAGCATCTTCGCAAGTTTTACCCATGAGGCGGTTGCGGAACCCGTTCCGCAACCACCCTTTAATACAAGTCTTGCAGCTGTTGCATGTAATCCTTTGTGCAAAGCCGGTAGCAGACCCGATGCATCGATAAAGCCTATGTGTTGCGCACATTTTGTCAATACATGCCCTCATAATCATATATGCATGTGTTTACTAACATTTTGTGCAGCATCCGCACCGATAGCGATAATGAGCCATTAGGCTCCATAACTATTTTCTCTTCTTTCTTCTCAAACAAGAAGAAGGTTCATCCACCCACAAGTTCACGGGGAAGGAGAAGATAATGGTGTGGGCATAAGCGTCGCTCGAGCGATCGCCTTGCGGAAAATGGACAACGAAAAGCTAAGTTGCTAAGTTTAAGCGACCAGTTTTAAATTTTAAGTTATCTTCCTCGAGCGATAGTACTTTGTATGGAAAACCTGTGCGCGGAGGAACCGACTCGCGACTAGCTTGCGCCCTTACTTTGTTTCGAGTCCGCTCAACAACTTAAGTGAGCTGCGGCTAGTCCGCGACAAGGTTGCTTGTCGGTAGCGACCCCGCTAGCAGGCTGCTGAAGTTCCGCTCTCGGCGCTCGCGGCAAGGGTGCCTGCTCCGGCAAGTTTCCCTGAAAAGCGTAGGGCAGTAACATACAAAGCCAAGAATCGAGTAAAGGAAATAACATTGCATTCGATTGCCTAAGATAGTGTATATTACATAATAACTTGTCGCAGCTCTAATGGACTTTTTACCTAAACATGATCTACAGCGACAAGAGAAAGGTAGACTTGGCGACCTAGTCCACGCGGTCGCCCTCGAGCCTCTTAACTCCGCTCACCCTGTCCACAATGGGTGCGACAAGGGCCTTGAGCGCTTCAACATCGGCGGATGGAGGCAGGGACTTGAGGGCTTTGGTGAAGTCGGCCTTTGGGTTGCGGAAGGCCACCTTCATCAACACCTTCTGGAGAGCCTCGGCACAGACTTGGCGTGATTCCTCCGCCAGTTGCTTCGGAACCTCTTCCCGGAGCCGCTGGATACCCGCCAACACGCCTTTGAAGAATAGGCTGAGCTTGGCGCTGGGTTGGAGGTTCTCGTCGGTGGAATATCCAAGATCTGTCATCCCCAACTCCATCAGCTCATTATGGATGCGGCGGCGGTGTCCACAAGACCTTCATCCAATGCATTATGTTGTCTCGAAGATTATTCAGGCGGTCACAGCATTGACAAAGAACTCCTCGGTGGCCTTGATCTTTTCCAGCAGGCCCGTTTCCGCTCCTTGGCGCCGTTCAACGTCTCCGTCAAGGTGGTCAATTTCAGCTCGAGATCCGCCTTGGAGTCCTTGGCGGCATCGAGCTCTTTGATCTTTTCACCAAAAGCGGCCTTGTAGCTCGCCGAGGGTGTAGCGTCCTTCTCACGCTCGCGCTTCAACCCGGCGACCTCCTCGGCACTCTTGGAGGGTGGACTCCAGCTGAGCCACCCTCGTCTCCAATTCCCTCTTGGCGGCCTCGGCAGCCGCGGCATCTTTGCCTCTGAAGTGGCCCGCCAACTGTTTGCTTTGCACAAGCGAGATCCTCCTCATAGCTGTCGAGGTTGATCTTCCGCTGCGCCACTCACCTTCTCGCGGAGAGCTTCTCGCGCAAGCCTCTGCTGCTCTTTGACCTCGCCCTTCTCCAAGATGAAGGCCGTGCGCTCCTCGACAAGCTGCTCCAGCGCCTCCGCTATATCCGGAGAGTCTCTTTGTTGGCGCGTCGGAGCTCTTTCATACGTTCTCCAAATCAGCTCCGCCCTCGCGACAAGCGCCTCCACAGACTCCAGTTTGGCTTGTCGGTAGCGGTAGAGAGACAACAACCTCCTTAGCAGCTGCTCCTCCTCAGGCTCACCACTGCTGCTGCTCGGGGCATCAACCAACGACAGCTCGGCAGAGGCAAGCAGTTCCGCATCGAAGGTCTCCCCTTCGGCCGGTGCCCTGGAGCTTGATGCCCATGGGAGCTTGATGAAGACACCCTCGCCGGCCTTCAGGTAGGCGCCGGACTGGGGCTCCTCGGAGTCTGATGCGGCATCGGTGGCGGGGGGATCGGCGGTCGATGCAGCGCATGGCGCTCCTGCGGCCTCCGGGCCGTCAGTGCAATCGCCAGACTCCTCTCCAGCCTCTGCGTCAGCGGCCTCGGCAGCCTCCACGCTGGCGGGCCCGTCAGCGCCAGCCTCCTCCTCCATGTTGGCGGCGTCGACATTGTCGCCGCGAGCGTCTTCCTCGCCGGCAGCCTCAGTTTCCATCGGATCTCCGGCAGATGGGTCTGATGGTCGGAAGAAAGCACAAATCAGCGAGATATTGAAAGAAAAACGGAAGAAAAGAACCCAAGGGAAACTATCAAACAAGAAGATTACCCGCAGTGGGGTCTGTTGCCGCGGTCTCCACCACCGGAGGGTCGTCGGCGCCAGCCGTTGTCGGGGAAGCTCCCCTTGTGGAGAGGCCTCCCTTGCCGGAGAGCGCTCCCTTGGCGGAGAATTCTCCCTTGGTGGTGTAGTTGAAGCAAGCAGAATTTCGGGAGTGACCTCCGGGGCCTCCTGATGAGGCTGGACCTCAGGAGTAGCCTCTGTTGCTCCATGATGTGGCTGCTCTGCTCCTACAAAATTCAACAAACCAGATATCAGTAACGGAAAAGCACCCAAGCGCGCCTAACCATGAGAAGTATACCGGACACTTACTGCTGGGGGCGGCTGGGGCTGCTCTGATGAAGGTTGCGGATCCGGCAAGGAGTCCGGACGTGCCCCTGTTGCTTTGAAGTCATCTGAGCGACAACCACCGGCGTCTTGGCCCTCTTGGCGCTCTCGAGCTAACGTCACGAAGAAGAAAGTTCAGAGTGGAACCAATGATATAAGATAAAGCAATAAATTGGAAGATTACAAATAGCAGCGACAAGATCTTACTCTTCCTTTTCTTCCTCGGGCTGAGGCGGAGAGATCAAACTCTGCTCGTAGCGACGGATTGGGGAAAGACTCCCTCGACACTTGGCGGGTGGAGGGGCCGTGACTCGAAGACCTGCGCCCGTCGCCGTGGCGGAATGAGGCGCTCCTGCAACAAGTGCTTGCAGCGGTGGAGCGTCTCGAGCGCGGGCGGCTGTTGGACCATATGCTCCCCGCCACTTCTCCGGTCTTCGGAGGCGTCTCCTGGCGGGGCAGCGAGCTCCTCCTGCGGCAAGCTACTTGGCGGAGGGAGCGCGCCCGGCAGGCTCACTTGGGTCGTTGTCGGGCTCGGTCTGCTCCTCCTCACCGACGAACTCTTCTCGGTCGGCAAGGCTTGCCGCCTCGGCCCTCTCTGCCTCCTCGACAGTGAACCCAAACGTGCCGGCGGCAGCAGCCTCTGCAGCCTCCTCCAACCTTGTGGCGATGCGCGCCATCTCCTGATCAGTGGTGTCACGGGTGAGCCGCCTCTTCTCGTCGGCGCGGATCGGCACTTCAACCAAGTTGTCGAAGAACTGCTGCACTATGTCATCGGCGGGCTCCTGCCAAGTTGGAACGATCCCATGGGAATCGCACAACGGCATTATCGCGCGGATGCTATCAAGCGGCGAGTTGTTGCACAAGGCACAACTCCCTCGGCAACATGCACCATCGAGGTTATCCGCTTCAGCTTGAACAGCTCCGCAGCATGCCGTCAAGCTCCAAGGTAGTGAAATTCCAATTCAGACCTGGGCGCAGCCTCATGATATCCGCCGCGTTCTGGAATTCCCAAGCAGGCCTCCCTTTCTCCTGCAAAGGCGCAATCGGCGGCGAAGGAAGTCATGCGGCAACTGCTCCTCACGGTAAGCCCTGCTTGCGGAGGCATAAATCCTAGTCGTGGCAATCTTCAACTTGTCGTCCTCCGGCGCCAAGTTGCTCAATCGTTACCGCGAACTATGGGGGTCTTCTTGAGGCGATAAAAGGCTGTGGCTCCTCCTCTAAGATCCAGCACCAGTCAGCCCTCCACTCCTCCCACTTGCTGCGCAACTCTCCGTCAAGATCGCTTCCTTCTTGCCGATCCTAGAGGTCCATGCAATTCCTCCGACAGCGGATCTCCTCTCTCTCTGGGGTGAGAAGTAGTGGCGGAAGAGTCTGACGTTTGGGTGGACCCCGACAAAGTTCTCGCAGAGATGTGCGAAAACAGCCATTGTGAGGATGGCGTTGGGGGTGAAGTCAAGGAGGCGGAGGCCATATGTGTTCATGACATCGCAGAAGAATTCAGAAAAGGGCGGACAGAGCCCGCACCAGAAGAAAATCGCGAAGAAGGGGTACCCGATGGAGACCTTAGCAGATGTGGCGGCGGAGATGACCCTCGTGCGCGGGTGCGCACGGGTCTCCGTCGACCAGAAGAGATAGTATAGCTCCCGCAACTCCTTCCTATTGAGCAAGGGATCGAAGAGGGCCCGTTCCTTCCGCAGCGCCGCGAGCCGCTGCGCCTCGGCCGATTTCACGCCTTTTCCCTTATCGGCCTTTGGAGCCATAGGGAGCGGTGGTGGAGGAAGCCGACGGCGTTGGTGGCACCGTGGCAACGGAGGGGGCGGAGCGTCGCTCTCTTTGGGCTCGAGAAGGAAGGGGAAAGCGACGGGGGTTTCTGATGTGACAGCAAGGGCAAGTGGGCGTCCTGCCCCTGTTCCCCCGCTTATAAAGGGGAGAGGGACAGGCGTTCGATTTTTCCCATTAAAAAAGCCCCACGATCTCCCCACGACGCCACGTCCGGTGCGTGCCGTTCGTGGGAGGCGTGGTGGTCCAAGGCAAATAACGGCGTAATCAAGACCACGCGTCCCGTGCCTTTGTTTGGGCCTGGCCCAACAGAGCTTAGCGCCTTGTGTGGCCCAGGCCGGGGCTCCTATCGGCGTACTAGAGTAGGGGTACCCTAGTATCCCGAACTTCGTGCCGGACACATTTACAGCGCCCCACGGCGGGCCGGCCGATGACCGCCAAGACCCTCGGCGGCTCCTTTTAAGCCATTCAAGAACAAAGTAATCAAGACCCGGCAAGAGGAGCTTCTTTGGGAAGGCCACTCGGTAGCGAAGAAACAAGGCCCGGCAAGAGGAGCTTGCCGGGAAGGCTTGTGGGCGCCGAGCCCCTAAGCGTGACAAAGGTTCCTGCCAGCGGCAAAGGCGCTTGCGGGGCGGGCAACCTCTCTTCATCTCCGCTCCAGCTCACCCGCCAACGTGTCATCACGGGGCTCTCCCAGAACGCAGCGTGTCAGCGGGCTGTGCAGCCAGCGAGGAGCATCGATAAGCGGCGCCGACAGGCTACCATCGTGGCAAGCGGAGGCGCAGCGGTCCTGTTACCTTCGTTAAGGCGGCGAGGCGGGCATTGATGACTCTTGTCCCTTGCCATCGAGTTAGGTATAGATTCTTGTACCTGTATGCAGAGCGGTGTACCAACCTATGTTTTTACTATCTTACCCTTGTCTACTTGTCACATGTGGAGACCCCTTGTGCCTATAAAAGGAGGCCCAAGTGCAACGTAGAAAGGGTTTGGTTCAGCTCCGGCTTAGTTCATTCTACTCATACGAGACCACATTCAGGCTAGGTTTTGTAGCTCCCATTGCTCCCTAGCAAGAACACACGATAATCCACAAAGCAGCAGTAGGAGTATTATCTCTCCGGAGAGCTCCGAAGCTGGGTAAATCTGCTCGTGTGCATCACCTCGATCCGCTCTTTGTGCAATCTCCGCCCCCCTCCGAACCACAAGGGACCCAGGTCCCATAGGTGTTCGTGGGACACGATCAGCCCTCCCCGACATGGTGGGGAGGTATAATTCTAATGCAATAAAATCATAGGTATTGTAAAAGAAAACATGGTCAAATGACTTGCCTTGCTGACGGTCTTCGAAAGTTAGGGACTCGTGATAGCAAGCTTCGCACTCCGGAAATTCTACCGAGGCAAACAACAATCATATAAGCATACAAACATATGATCACTTAACATAACAGCATACTAACATAACACATAAAATAATTGAACCAAAACCCAAAGAAAACTCGAAGAAATCCAAGCCAATGTTTTCACCACATCAAACAACAACTAAGAATAGTTTTACACAACCAAAATTTTCTTAACAGAACCTATGCATGGGTTTTTGCTAACTAACAGAAGGGAAAACATCATGCAACTAGGAGCAAAAAGAATCACATCAAAAGCTATTATAGAACTCCTATTATGCCTATAACAATCCTAGCAAAAAAAATTTTATTTATTGTAAATAAAAGTTCCTGTTCTAAAACTACAGAAACTAACCTAAAATAAACTATCACATAGGAAAAATAAAATTATTTGCTAAATAAAACAATAGGAAAACAGTAGCTAGTTAAATAAATAAGAACCACATGATTTTGATTGAAACTATTTTTTATTAAATCTAAAATGCCCAAATAAATTCCTACGGTTAGGCAAGGTCAAAACAAAGTAGTGACAAAAAGAATCACTAAAATAAAATAATTCTAACTCATTTTATAGCAGAATTACTAATCTGTCTAAAACTAAAATAAAACAATTTTTAATAAATTAAACATGGCCAAACATATTTTCTACAGAAACTACAACAAATTTGCAAACTAACAAAAAAAGAATCAACTAAAAATATTAAGTAACCTAAAAGATATGGATTTTACAAAACTGAAACTATTCTGTTAAAAACAGAAACGAAAAAAATAACTAAAAAGAAAACTGGCGCTAATGGGCCTATCTAACGCTCGGGCGTCAAATAACTAAAACGCGCCCGGGAAAATAAACCGAGTCGGGCCGGTCTAACTAAACCTAAATAAACCAAATAAACCGAAACTAAACCGGGTTTTTTTTAAACTAAAACCTACCCCTTCGCTATTCTAATCTAGACCCTAGAATTTAGATCGAACGGCGGTGGGGTTTTCCGGCGGCTTACCGCGGTGGCGACGACGGCGACGGTCGACGGCGGCTCGGGCGACGACAGCTGGCGGCTCGGGTGGTCCGGGCGACGGCGGAGACGTCCGGCGGTGCGGCGGAGCGAGGGAAGGTCGAGGTGGAGTTGGTGGAGCTCGGGTGGTTCGGGGCGGCGGGGTAGGGCAATGGCGCGGCGGCGACGTCGAACTCGGCGAGATTGCGGGGAGGCGGAGGGTTAGGCGAGGGGAAAAGTGGGGGCGGGTCGAGGGGTGCGGTTTATATAGGGCGCGTCGACTTGGGGGGCGGATCGGGAAGGAGATCCCGAGAAGTCCGGGATTCAGCGGCGGCGATCTGTGCGTGGCTTGCGGGGGAAGAAGGTGGGGTCGGGGTGTCGATGGGAGAGAGGGAGGATTCGATTCGGGCGACCGAGGGAAGGGGTTCATGTGACGGCTCGGTCGGCCGGCTCGGTATTGGCCGGGCAGTTGGCTGGCCCACTGGTTGGCTGCCTCGGCCTGGCTGGGCAGGTTAGCTGGTGGCGCTGGGGTTTTTCCTTTTTTGAATTAGGGAGAGGAGAGAATAAAATATATATTTTTATATAGGACATATATATATCAAAATGATCAGGGGAATATTCCCTACAATTTGAACATTTTTCCAGGGGCAAAACTCAAACTTTTAAAAAAAATCATTTTCTAGAAATCCCAAATAAAAATCAGATTTGAATTCAAACTTTTTGGCTATGTTTTCTTCTGACATATTTGGAGTGTCATGTTTACTCCTCTCATACTTTTTCTCAAGTATTTGTCAGGCATTGATTTGAAATAAATTTCAACTGCCAATTTGAATTCAAATTCCATCAAACTCAAAATCTTCTGAAACTTCAAATGTCACTCAATTTCAAACAATAATGCATAGATGCTTAGCTATAATTGTAAAACATTCCAAATAGGAAATTTGGGATGTTACACCTTATCCTAGAAATTCCTCTAATAATTATGGTAATTCCTACAACAACTCTTATGGAAATTTTAATAAGATGCCCTCTGAATTTGAGACTAGTGTTAAAGAGTTTATGAATTCGCAAAAGAATTTCAATGCTTTGCTTGAAGAAAAATTGCTTAAAGTTGATGAATTGGCTAGGAACTTTGATAGAATTTCTCTTGATGTTGATTCTTTGAAACTTACATCTATTCCTCCTAAGCATGATATCAATGAGTATCTCAAAGCCATGATAATTTCCATTGATGAGTGCAAAGAAAGAACCGCTAGGATGTGTGCTAAGAAAGATTGCTGTATAAAAGCGTGGTCTTCAAATTTTTATGAAAATAAAGATGAAGATCTAAAATTTATTGATGTGTTCCCTATTAAATCTTTATTTTGCAATATGAATCTTGATAATGATGGGGCTGAATATGATCCACCTTTATCTAGAAGGTGTTCCAAAAATTCAGAGTTTTTAGATCTTGATGCTAAGATTGATAAAAGTGGGATTGAAGAGATCAAAACCCTAGATATTAATAAACCCACTATTTTGGATTTCAAGGAATTTAATTATGATAATCTCTCTTTGATATATTGTATTTCCTCGTTACAATGTGTGCTAAATTCTCCTCATGCTTATAGTCAAAATAAAGCTTTTACCAAACATATCGTTGATGCTTTGATGCAATCTTATGAAGAAAAACTTGAGTTGGAAGTTTCTATCCCTAGAAAACTTTATGATGAGTGGTAACCTACTATTAAAATTAAGATTAAAGATCATGAATGCTATGTTTTCCGTGATTTTGATGATTGCTCTTTAAACTTGCACCTTGCGGATTCCACTATCAAGAAACCTATGGGAAGAATTAATGATGTTCTTATTGTTGCAAATAGGAACTATGTGCCCATAGATTTTATCGTTCTTGATATATATTGCAATCCTTCATGTCCTATTATTCTTGATAGACCTTTCCTTAGAACGATTGGTGCAATTATTGATATGAAGGAAGGGAATATTAGATTGCAATTTCCATTAAAGAAAGGCATGGAACACTTCCCTAGGAAGAAAATAAAATTACCATATGAATCTATCATGAGAGCCACTTATGGATTGCCTACCAAAGATGCCAATACCTAGATCTATCCTTGCTATTATACCTAGCTAGGGGCGTTAAACGATAGCGCTTGTTGGGAGGCAACCCAATTTTATTTTTAGTTTTTTGCTTTTTGCTTCTGTTTAGAAATAAATATTTGTTCTAGCCTCTGGTTATATATGTTTTTATGTTTTAATTAGTGTTTGTGCCAAGTTAAACCTATAGGATCTTCTTGGATCATAGTTATTTGATCTTGCTGTAATTTCCAGAAACTTTCTATTCCCGAAAATAATTGTTAAAAATCACCAGAACGTGATAAAATATTGGTTCCAATTGCTTCTGATCAATAAAAAAATTTCCTAGGTCTTCCTATTTTGGCTGATTTTTTGGAATTCCAGAAGTCTTCGTTAGTTATAGATTACTACAGACTATTCTGTTTTTGACAGATTCTGTTTTTCGCGTGTTGTTTGCTTATTTTGATGAATCTATGGCTAGTAAAAGAGTTAATAAACCATAGAGAAGTTGGAATGCAGTAGGTTTAACATCAATATAAATAAAGAATGAGTTCATTACAGTACCTTGAAGTGTTCTTTTGTTTTCTTCCGCTAACTGAGCTCACAAGATTTTCTGTTAAGTTTTGTGTTGTGAAGTTTTTTAAAAAAATGGGTAAAAGATTTGATGGATTATGGAACAAGGAGTGGCAAGAGCCTAAGCTTGTGGATGCCCATGGCACCCCCAAGATAATCTAAGGACACCAAAAATCCAAAGCTTGGGGATGCCCCGGAAGGCATCCCCACTTTCGTCTACTTCCATCGGTAACTTTACTTGGAGCTATATTTTTATTCACCACATGATATGTGTTTTGCTTGGAGCGTCTTGTATGATTTGAGTCTTTGTTTGTTAATTTACCACAATCATCCTTGCTGTACACACCTTTTGAGAGAGACACACATGATTCGGAAATTATTAGAATACTCTATGTGCTTCACTTATATCTTTTGAGTTATATAGTTTTTGCTCTAGTACTTCACTTATATCTTTTAGAGCACGGTGGTGGATTTTAGAGCACGGTGATGGATTTGTTTTATAGAAACTATTGATCTCTCATGCTTCACTTATATTATTTTGAGAGCCTTAAAATAGCATGGCAATTTTCTTTAATTAATATTATGAGAAATTTGATGCTTGATAATTTTTTTGAGATATAAAGGTGGTAATATCAAAGTTGTTCTAGTTGAGTAATTGTGGAATTGAAAAAATACATGTGTTGGAGTTTGTGATTCCCGTAGCATGCACGTATCGTGAACCGTTATGTAACGAAGTCGGAGCATGAAGTATTTGTTGATTGTCTTCCTTTGTGTGGCGGTCGGGATCGCGTGATGGTTAACTCCTACCAACCTTCCCTAGGAACATGCGTAGTAGTACTTTGCTTGAGGGCTAATAATTTTTGCAGTAAGTATATGAGTTCTTTATGACTAATGTGAGTCCATGGATTATCGCACACTTACCTTTCCGCAATTTTCTAGCCTCTTGATGCCGCGCATTGCCCTTTCTCACCTTGAGAGTTGGTGCAAACTTTGCGGTGCATCAAACCCGTGATATGATCGATCTATCACATAAACCTCCTTATATCTTCCTCAAAACAGCCACCATACCTACCTATCATGGCATTTCCATAGCCATTCCGAGATATATTGCCATGCAACTTTCCACCGCTTCATTTATCATGACATACTCCATCATTGTCATATTGCTTTGCATGATCATGTAGTTGACATTGTATTTGTGGCAAAGCCACCATTCATAATTCTTTCATACATGTCGCTCTTGATTTATGCATGCATATCCCGGTACACCGCCGGAGGCATTCATATAGTCATATCTTGTTCTAAGTATTGAGTTGTAATTCATGAGTTGTAAGTAAATAAAAGTGTGATGATCATCATTATTAGAGCATTGTCACAAGTGAGGAAAGGATGATGGAGACTATGATTCCCCCACAAGTCGGGATGAGACTTCGGACTAAAAAAAAAAGAGGCCATAAAAAAAGAGAAAAGGCCCAAATAAAAAAATGAGAGAAAAAGAGAGAAGGGACAATGTTACTATCCTTTTACCGCACTTGTGTTTCAAAGTAGCACCGGGATCTTCATAATAGAGAGTCTCTCATTTTTTTCACTTTCATATACTAGTGGGAAATTTCATTATAGAACTTGGCTTGTATATTCCAATGATGGGCTTCCTCAAACGCCCGAGGTCTTCGTGAGCAAGCAAGTTGGATGCACACCCATTTAGTTTCTTTTTGAGCTTTCATACACTTATAGCTCTAGTGCATCCGTTGTATGGAAATCCCTACTCCTCGCATTAACATCAATTGATGGGCATCTCCATAGCCCGTTGATTAGCCTCGTTGATGTGAGACTTTCTCCTTTTTTTTCTTCCCACATAACCCCTACCATTATACCTTATTCCACCATAGTGCTATATCCATGGCTTGCGCTCATGTATTGCGTAAGAGTTGAAAAGGCTGAAGCGCGTTAAAAGTATGAACCAATTGCTTGGCTAAAACCGGGTTCATACATGATATGAATATTTTGTGTGGGGAAGATGGAGCATAGCCAGACTATATGATTTTGTAGGGATAACTTGCTTTGGCTATGTTATTTTGATAAGACATAATTGCTTAGTTAGTATGCTTGAAATATTATTGTTTTTATGTCAACATTAAACTTTTATCTTGAATCATATCAAATCTGAACATTCATGCCACAATAAGAAGAATTACATTGAAATTATGCTAAGTAGCATTCCACATCAAAAATTCTATTTTTATCATTTACCTACTCGAGGACGAGCAGGAATTAAGCTTGGGGATGCTTGATACGTCTCGAACGTATCTATAATTTTTGATTGCTCCATGCTATATTATCTTCTGTTTTGGACATTATTGGGCTTTACTATTCACTTTTATATTATTTTTGGGACTAACCTATTAACCGGAGGCCCAGCCCACAATTTTTGTTTTTTGCCTATTTCAGAGTTACGCAGAAAAATAATATCAAATGGAGTCCAAACAGAATGAAACCTTCAGGAACGTGATTTTTGGAACGAACATGATGCAGAGGACTTGGACCCTACGTCAAGAAATCAAGCAGGAAGACACGAGGTAGGGGGCGCGCCTACCCCCTAGGCATGCCCTCCACCCTCGTGGGCCCCATGTTACTCCACCGACGTACTCCTTCCTCCTATATATACCTACGTATGCCCAAACGATCAGATACGGAGCTAGAAACCTAATTCCACCACCGCAACCTTCTGTACCCACGAGATCCCATCTTGGGGCCTGTTCCGGAGCTCAACCGGAAGGGGCATCGATCACGGAGGGCTTCTACGTCAACACCATAGCCTCTCCGATGAAGTGTGATTAGTTTACCTCAGACCTTCGGGTCCATAGTTATTAGCTAGATGGCTTCTTCTCACTTTTTGGATCTCCATACAATGTTCTCCCCCTCTCTCGTGGAGATCTATTTGATGTAATCTTCTTTTGTAGTGTGTTTGTTGAGACCGATGAATTGTGGGTTTATGATTATCTTTATCTATGAACAATATTTGAATCTTATGAATTCATTTATGTATGATTGGTTATCTTTGCAAGTCTCTTCGAATTATCAGTTTGGTTTGGCCTACTAGATTGATCTTTCTTGCAATGGGAGAAGTGCTTAGCTTTGGGTTCAATCTTGCGGTGTCCTTTCCTAGTGACAGTAGGGGCAGCAAGGCACGTATTGTATTGTTGCCATCGAGGATAACAAGGTGGGTTTTTTATCATATTGCATGAATTTATCCCTCTACATCATGTCATCTTTCTTAAGGCGTTACTCTATTCTTATGAACTTAATACTCTAGATGCATGCTGGATAGCGGTCGATGTGTGGAGTAATATAGTAGATGCAGGCAGGAGTCGGTCTACTTGTCTCGGACGTGATGCCTATATACATGATCATACCTAGATATTCTCATAACTATGCTCAATTTTGTCAATTTCTCAACAGTAATTTGTTCACCCACCGTAAAATATTTATGCTTTTGAGAGAAGCCACTAGTGAAACCTATGGCCCCCGGGTCTATCTTCCATCATATTAATCTTCCAAAAATTAGTTATTTCCGTTGCTTTTTATTTTTCTTTTATTTTACTTTGCATCTTTATCATAAAAATACCAAAAATATTATCTTATCATATCTATCAGATCTCACTCTCGTAAGTGACCGTGTAGGGATTGACAACCCCTTATCGCGTTGGTTGCGAGGATTTATTTGTTTGTGTGGGTGCGAGGGACTCGCGCATAGCCTCCTACTGGATTGATACCTTGGTTCTCAAAAATTGAGGGAAATACTTACGCTACTTTGCTGCATCACCCTTTCCTCTTCAAGGGAAAACCAACGCCGTGCTCAAGAGGTAGCATTCACCAAGGTACTCATGGACGGAGGGAGTAGTATCAATATCCCTTATTATGAAACCTTCCGTCGCATGGGGTTAACAGATAAAAATCTTAAACCGTCAAACACCATTTTTCATGGTGTGGTGCTTGGTAAATCGGCGTATCCAGTTGGTAAGATAGCTCTGGAGGTTGCTTTTGGAGATGAGCATGACTCGAGATCAGAAACATTGACTTTTGAAGTGGTGAAAATCAAGAGCCCATATCATGCCCTGTTTGGACGGCCGGCTTATGACAAGTTCATAGCCAGGCCCTGTTATGTTCATCTGCAGCTCAAGATGTCGGGCCGTAAGGGGACCATCACAGTACATGGGAGCCGTAAGATTGCTTTAGAATGTGAAGAAGGTGATGCGGTCTATGCTGAGTCGGTTTGTCCGACAGAGGAGTTGAAGTTCTATAAAGACAATGTTGATCTGGCGGATATGACTTCTTTGAAGAAACCAACTACAGAGCATGATCCGGCCTTGAAATTTAAATCGGCTGATGAGACTAAGCTGGTTAATTTTGTTCCAGGCGATTCATCCCAGCAGTTTAGCATCAGTGCTAACTTGGATCTGAAATAGGAAAGCGCGCTCATCGAGTTCATCCGTGAGAACCGGGACATCTTTGCATGGAAACCTTCTGACATGCCAGGTGTACCGAGGGAACTCGCTGAGCACACTCTTAATATTGATCCCAAGTTTAAACCGGTCAAACAATTCCTCCGCCGCTTCAATGAATAAATACGCAAGGCCGTTGGTGAGGAGGTAGCCAGGCTCTTGGCGGCTGGGTTTATCATTGAAGTATTTCATCCTGAGTGGTTGGCTAATCCAGTGCTAGTACTTAAGAAGAACGGCACTTGGCGCATGTGTGTGGACTACACAGATTTGAACAAGGCTTGTCCAGCGGATCCTTTTGCCCTCCCTCGTATTGATTAAATCATTGATGCTACGGCGGGTTGTGAGCGTTTGAGTTTTCTGGATGCATACGCTAGTTACCATCAGATCAAAATGGCAGTTAAGGACCAGGAGAAGACAACTTTTATAACTCCCTTTGGAGCCTTCTGCTATGTATCTATCCCTTTTGGGCTCAAGAGTGCCCAGGCGACTTATCAGTGATGTGTGCAGAATTGTCTTCATAATCAGATCGGCCGCTATGTTCATGCCTATGTGGATGATATTGTGGTGAAATCCAGAAAGGAGGAGACATTGATAGATGACTTGAAGGAGACTTTTGATAACCCCCGGGTTTATAAGATGATGCTTAATCCGGCCAAGTGTGTCTTTGGTGTACCGGCGGGCAAGCTCTTGGGTTTTCTGGTGTCTAACAGGGGCATTGAAGCTAATCCGGAGAAGATCAAGGCTATTACTTCACTGGCTAAACCGAAGTGTGTCAATGATGTTCAACGACTGGTGCTACCTCTTGAGCACTGCGTTGGATTTCCTTGAAGAGGAAAGGATGATGCAACAAAGTAGCGTAAGTATTTCCCTCAGTTTTGAGAACCAAGGTATCAATCCAGTAGGAGGCTACGTGCGAGTCCCTCGTACCTGCACAAAGCAAATAACTCCTCGCAACCAACGCGATAAGGGGTTGTCAATCCCTTCAAGGTCACTTATAAGAGTGAGATTTGATAGAGATGATAGATAATACTTCTGGTATTTTTGTGATAAAGATGCAAAGTAAAATAAAAGCAAAGTAAAAAAGCAAAGGCAATAATAAAGTGATGGAAGATTAATATGATGAAGATAGACCCGGGGGCCATAGATTTACGGTGGGTGAACGAATTACTGTTGAGCAATTTACAGAATTGAGCATAGTTATGAGAATATCTAGGTATGATCATGTATATAGGTATCACGTCCGAGACAAGTAGACCCACTCCTGCCTGCATCTACTACTATTACTCCACTCATCGACCGCTATCCAGCATGCATCTAGAGTATTAAGTTTATGAAAACAGAGTAACGCCTTAAGCAAGATGACATGATGTAGAGGGATAAATTCATGCAATATGATAAAAAAAATCCATCTTGTTATCCTCGATGGCAACAATACTACACGTGCCTTGCTGCCCCTACTGTCACTGGGAAAGGACACCGCAAGATTGAACCCAAAGCTAAGAACTTCTACCATTGCAAGAAATATCAATCTAGTAGGCCAAACCAAACTGATAATTCGAAGAGACTTGCAAAGATAACCAATCATACATAAAAGAATTCAGAGAAGATTCAAATATTGTTCATAGATAATCTTCATCACAAACCCACAATTCATCGGTCTCAACAAACACACCGCAAAAATAAGATTACATCGAATAGATCTCCACGAGAGAGGGGGAGAACATTGTATTGAGATCCAAAAAGAGAGAAGAAGCCATCTAGCTACTAACTATGGACCCGAAGGTCTGAGGTAAACTACTCACACTTCATCGGAGGGGCTATGGTGATGATGTAGAAGCCCTCCGTGGTGGATGCCCCCTCCGGCGGAGCTCCGGAACAGGCCCCAAGATGGGATCTCGTGGGTACAGAAGGTTGAGGCGGTGGAATTAGATTTTTGGCTCCGTCTCTGATCGTTTGGGGGTACGTAGGTATATATAGGAGGAAGAAGTACGTCGGTGGAGCATCATGGGGCCCACGAGGGTGGAGGGCACGCCCTGGGGGGTGGGCGCGCCCCCCTACCTCGTGCCCTCCTTGAAGCTTCCTTGACGTAGGGTCCAAGTCTCCTGGATCATGTTCAGTGAGAAAATCACGTTCCTGAAGGTTTCATTCCGTTTGGACTCCGTTTGATATTTCGTTTCTTCGAAACTCTGAAATAGGCAAAAACAGCAATTACAGGGTTGGGCCTTCGGTTAATAGGTTAGTCCCAAAAATAATATAAAAGTGGAAAATAAAGCCCAATATTGTCCAAAACAGTAGATAATATAGCATGGAGCAATCAAAAATTATAGATACGTTGGAGACGTATCACGCATCCCCAAGCTTAATTCCTGCTCGTCCTCGGGTAGGTAAATGATAAAAATAGAATTTTTGATGCGGAGTGCTACTTGGCATAATTTCAATGTAATTCTTCTTAATTGTGGTATGAATATTCAGATCCGAAAGATTCAAGACAAAAGTTCATATTGATATAAAAATAATAATACTTCAAGCATACTAACTAAGCAATTATGTCCTCTCAAAATAACATGGCCAAAGAAAGTTCATCCCTACAAAATCATATAGTTTAGTCATGCTCCATTTTCGTCACACAAGAATGCTCTCATCATGCACAACCCCGATGACAAGCCAAGCAATTGTTTCATACTTTAGTAATCTCAAACTTATAAACTTTCACGCGATATATGAGCGCGAGCCATGGACATAGCACTATGGGTGGAATAGAATATGATGATGGGGGTTATGTGGAGAAGACAAAAAATGAGAAGCTCTCACATCAATGAGGCTAATCAATGGGCTATGGAGATGCCCATCGATTGATGTTAATGCAAGGAGTAGGGATTGCCATGCAATGGATGCACTAGAGCTATAAATGTATGAAAGCTCAACAAAAGAAACTAAGTGGGTGTGCATCCAACTTGCTTGCTCACGAAAACCTAGGGCACTTGAGGAGGCCCATTATTGGAATATACAATCCAAGTTCTATAATGAAAAATTCCCACTAGTATATGAAAGTGACAAAACAAGAGACTCTCTATCATGATGATTATGGTGCTACTTTGAAGCACAAGTGTAGCAAAGGATAGTAGCATTGTCCCTTCTCTCTTTTTCTCTCATTTTTTTTGGGCCTTTTTTTTATGGCCTTTCTTTTTTTTGGGCCTTATCTTTTTTCTATATGCCCTTTCTTTTTTTCTATATTCCTCACTTGGGACAATGCTCTAGAAAATGATGATCATCACACTTCTATTTATTTACAACTCAATGATTACAACTCGATACTAGAACAAAGTATGACTCTATATGAATGCCTCCGGCAGTGTACCGGATATGCAATGAACCAAGAGTGACATGTATGAAAGAATTATGAATGGTGGCTTTGCCACAAATACTATGTCAAATACATGATCATGCTAAGCAATATGACAATGATGAATGTGTCATGATGAACGAAATGGTGGAAAGTTGCATGGCAATATATCTGGGAATGGCTATGGAAATGCCATAATAGGTAGGTATGGTGGCTGTTTTGAGGAAGATATAAGGAGGTTTATGTGTGAAAGAGCGTATCATATCACGGGGTTTAGATGCACCGGCGAAGTTTGCACCAACTCTCAAGGTGAGAAAGGGCAATGCACGGTACCGAAGAGGCTAGCAATGATGGAAGGATGAGAGTGCGTATAATCCATGGACTCAACATTAGTCGTAAAGAACTCACATACTTATTGCAAAAATCTACAAGCCATCAAAAACCAAAGCACTACGCGCATGCTCCTAGGGGGATAGATTGGTAGGAAAAGACCATCGCTCGTCCCCGACCGCCACTCATAAGGAGGACAATCAAAGAACACCTCATGTTTCAAATTTGTTACATAACTTTTCCATACGTGCATGCTACGGGACTTGCAAACTTCAACACGAGCATTTATCAAATTCAAAACTACTCAACTAGCATGACTTCGATATTATTACCTCCATATCTCAAAACAATCATCAAGCATCAAACTTTTCTTAGTATCCAACACACTCATAAGAAAGTTCTTACTATTTTAAATACCTAGCATATTAAGATTATTTAAGCAAATTACCATGCTATTTAAGACTCTCAAAATAATCTAAGTGAAGCATGAGAGATCAATAGTTTCTTTAAAACAAATCCACCACCGTGCTCTCAAAGATATAAGTGAAGTACTAGAGCAAAACTATATAACTCAAAAGATATCAGTGAAGCACAAAGAGTATTCTAATAATTTCCAAGTCATGTATGGCTCTCTCAAAAGGTGTGTACAGCAAGGATGATTGTGGTAAACTAAAAAGCAAAGACTCAAATCATACAAGACGCTCCAAGCAAAACACATATCATGTGGTGAATAAAATATAGCTCCAAGTAAAGTTACTGATGGAAGTAGATTTAAAGAGGGATGCCTTCCGGGGCATCCCCAAGCTTTGAATTTTTGGTGTCCTTAGATTATCTTGGGGGTTCCATGGGCATCCCCAATCTTAGGCTCTTGCCACTCCTTGTTCCATAATCCATCAAAAGATTTCACCCAAAACTTGAAAACTTCACAACACAAAACTCAACAGAAATCTCGTGAGCTCCGTTAGCGAAAAAAAAAGACTACTTCAAGGTACTGTAATGAACTCATTATTTATTTATATTGGTGTTAAACCTACTGTATTTCAACTTCTCTATGGTTTATAAACTATTTTACTAGCCACAGATTCATCAAAATAAGCAAACAACACACGAAAAACAGAATCTGTCAAAAACAGAACAGTCTGTAATAATCTGTAACTAACGCAAACTTCTGGAACTCCAAAAAATCAGCCAAAATAGGACGACCTAGGAAATTTTTTTATTGACAGAAGCAATTGGAATCACTATTTTATCACGTTCTGGTGATTTTTAACAATTGTTTTCGTGAACATAAAGTTTCTGGAAATTACAGCAAGATGAAATAACTATCATCCAAGAAGATCCTATAGGATTAACTTGGCACAAACACTAATTAAAACATAAGAACACATCTAACTATAGGCTATATCAAAGATTTATTCCTAAACAGAAGCGAAAGAAAAAAAACTAAAAATAAAATTCGGTTGCCTCCCAATAAGCGCTATCGTTTAACGCCCCTAGCTAGGCATAAAAGCAAGGATATATCTAGGTATTGCCATCTTTGGTAGGAAATCCATAAGTGGCTCTCATGATAGATTCATATGGTAACTTTATTTTCTTTCTAGGGAAGTGTTACATGCCTTTCTTTAATGGAAATTGGAATCTAATATTCCCTTCCTTCATATCAATAATTGCACCAATCGTTCTAAGGAAAGGTCTACCAAGAATAATAGGACATGAAGGATTGCAATCTATATCAAGAACGATAAAATCTACGGGCACATAGTTCCTATTTGCAACAATAATAACATCATTAATTCTTCCCATAGGTTTCTTAATAGTGGAATCCGCAAGGTGCAAGTTTAGAGAGCAATCATCAAAATCACGGAAATCTAGCAAAATCTCACAAAGTTTTGGGGATAGTGGAAATACTAGCACCCAAATCACATAAAGCATAAAATTCATGATCCTTAATATTAATTTTAATAGTTGGTTCTCACTCATCATAAAGTTTTCTAGGGATAGAAACTTCCAACTCAAGTTTTTCTTCATAAGATTGCATCAAGGCATCAACGATATGTTTAGTAAACGCTTTATTTTGACTATAAGCATGAGGAGAATTTAGCACAGATTGCAACAAGGAAATACAATCAATTAAAGAGAAACTTTCATAATTAAATTTCTTGAAATCCAGAATAGTGGGTTTAGCAATATCTAGGGTTTTGCTTCCTTCAATCCCACTTTTATCAATTTTAGCATCAAGATCTAAAAACTCCGAATTCTTGGAACGCCTTCTAGGTAAAGGTGGATCATATTCAGTCCCATCATTATCAAGATTCATATTGCAAAACAAAGATTTAATAGGGGAAACATCAATAACTTTTAGATCTTCATCTTTATTTTCATGGAATTTGGAAGAACATGCTTTAATAAAGGCATCTTTCGTAGCACGCATCCTAGCGATTCTTTCCTTGCACTGATCAATGGAAATTCTCATGGCTTTGAGAGACTCATTGATATCATGCTTAGGCGGAATAGATCTAAGCTTTAAAGAATCAACATCAAGAGAAATTCTATCAACGTTCCTAGCCAATTCATCAACTTTAAGCAATTTCTCTTCAAGCAAAGCATTGAAATTCTTTTGCAAATTCATAAACTCTTTAACACTAGTCTCAAATTCAGAGGGCATCTTATTAAAATTTCCATAAGAGTTGTTGTAGGAATTTCCATAATTATTAGAAGCATTAATAGGATAAGGCCTAGGATTAAAGTTCTCTCTATACGCGTTGTTACCAAAATTATTCCCACCAACAAAATTCACATCCATAGATTCATTATTATTCTCAATCAAAGTAGACAAAGGCATATCATTAGGATTAGAAGAAACACTCTTAGTAACAAATAATTTCATAAGTTCATCCATCTTTCCACTCAAAACATTAATTTCTTCTATCGCATGCACTTTTTTATTAGTGGATCTTTCAGTGTGCCATTGCGAATATTAACCATAATATTATCTAGGAGTTTAGTAGCTTCTCCTAAAGTGATTTCCATAAAAGTGCCTCCCGCGGCCGAATCTAAAAGATTTCTAGAAGCAAAATTCAATCCGGCATAAAATTTTTGTATAATCATCCACCAGTTCAACCCATGAGTAGGGCAATTACGTATCATTAATTTCATTCTCTCCCAAGATTATGCAACATGTTCATGATCAAGTTGCTTAAAATTCATAATATCGTTTCTAAGAGAGATGATCTTAGCGGGAGGAAAATACTTAGAGATAAAAGCATATTTGCACTTATTCCATGAATCAATACTATTTTTAGGCAAAGACGAAAACCAAGTTTTAACACGATCTCTAAGAGAAAAAGGAAATAGCTTCAATTAAACAATATCATTATCAACATCTTTCTTCTTTTGCATATCACATAAATCAACGAAGCTATTTAGATGAGTAGCGGCATCTTCGCTAGGAAGGCCGGCGAATTGATCTTTCATGACAAGATTCAACAAAGCAGTATTGATTTCACAAGATTCGGTATTGGTAAGAGGAGCAATCGGAGTGCTAAGGAAATCATTATTGTTGGTATTGGTAAAGTCATATAATTTGGTATTATCTTGAGCCATCGTGACAAACAAGCAATCCAACACACGAGCAAACAAAAGGCAAGCGAGAAAAAAGGCAAACGGAAAAGAGAGGGCGAAAAAAACGGCAAGGGTGAAGTGGGGAGAGGAAAACGAGAGGCAAATGGCAAATAATGTAATGCGGGAGATAAGGGATTGTGATGGGTACTTGGTATGTTGACTTTTGCGTAGACTCCCCGGCAACGGCGCCATAAATTCTTCTTGCTACCTCTTGAGCACTGCGTTGGATTTCCTTGAAGAGGAAAGGATGATGCAGCAAAGTAGCGTAAGTATTTCCCTCAGTTTTGAGAACCAAGGTATTAATCCAGTAGGAGGCTACGGGCGAGTCCCTGGTACCTGCACAAAGCAAATAACTCCTCGCAACCAACGTGATAAGGGGTTGTCAATCCCTTCACGGTCACTTACGGGAGTGAGATCTAATAGAGATGATAGATAATATTTTTGGTATTTTGGTGATAAAGATGCAAAGTAAAATAAAAAGCAAAGTAAAAAAGCAAAGGCAATAATAAAGTGATGGAAGATTAATATGATGTAGATAGACCCGGGGCCATAGATTTCACTAGTGGCTTCTCTCAAGAGCATAAATATTTTACGGTGGGTGAACGAATTACTGTTGAGCAATTGACAGAATTGAGCATATTTATGAGAATATCTAGGTATGATCATGTATATAGGCATCACGTCCGAGACAAGTAGACCGACTCCTGTCTTCATCTACTACTATTACTCCACTCATCGACTGCTATTCAGCATGCATCTAGAGTATTAAGTTTATGAAAACAAAGTAACACCTTAAGCAAGATGACATGATGTAGAGGGATAAATTCATGCAATATGATAAAAAACCCATCTTGTTATCCACGGTGGCAACAATACTACACGTGCCTTGCTGCCCCTACTGTCACTAGGAAAGGACACCGCAAGATTGAACCCAAAGCTAAGCACTTCTCCCATTGCAAGAAAGATCAATCTAGTAGGCCAAACCAAACTGATAATTCGAAGAGACTTACAAAGATAACCAATCATACATAAAAGAATTCAGAGAAGATTCAAATATTGTTCATAGATAATCTGATCATAAACCCACAATTCATCGGTCTTAACAAACACACCGCGGAAAGAAGATTACATCGAATAGATCTCCACGAGAGAGGGGGAGAACATTGTATTGAGATCCAAAAAGAGAGAAGAAGCCATCTAGCTACTAACTACGGACCCGAAGGTCTGAGGTAAACTACTCACACTTCATCGGAGGGGCTATAGTGATGATGTAGAAGCCCTCCATGGTGGATGCCCCCTCCGGCGGAGCTCCAGAACAGGCCCCAAGATGGGATCTCGTGGGTACAGAAGGTTGCGGCGGTGGAATTAGGTTTTTGGCTCCGTCTTTGATCGTTTGGGGGTACGTAGGTATATATAGGAGGAAGAAGTACGTCGGTGGAGCATCATGGGGCCCACGAGGGTGGAGGGCGCGCCCTAGGGTGGTGGGCGCGCCCCCCTACCTCGTGCCCTCCTTGAAGCTTCCTTGACGTAGGGTCCAAGTCTCCTGGATCATGTTCGGCGAGAAAATCATGTTCCCGAAGGTTTCATTCCGTTTGGACTCCGTTTGATATTATGTTTCTTCAAAACTCTGAAATAGGAAAAAAAACAACAATTCTGGGCTGGGCTTCCGGTTAATAGGTTAGTCCCAAAAATAATATAAAAGTGGAAAATGCAGCCCAATATTGTCCAAAACAGTAGATAATATAGCATGGAGCAATCAAAAAATATTGATACGTTGGAGACGTATCAACTGGCAGGCCGAATTGCGACCTTAAGTCGGTTTATCAGTCGTCTTGGGGAGAAGGCCATCCCTTTATATCAGATGCTGAAGAAGACGGATGACTTCGTCTGGAGTGACGCCGCCAATAAAGCGTTTGAGAATCTAAAGCAACAGCTAGCCGAACCGCATGTCCTTGTTGCTCCTGTTGATAAAGAACCCTTGCTGCTATATGTGGCTGCTAATGCCCGAGCTGTTAGCGTGGCTATTGTCGTGGAGCGCAAGGAGGCCGGAAAGGAGTGTCTGGTTCAACGGTCGGTTTATTATTTTAGTGAGGTACTTATTAAGTCCAAACAGAGATACCCACATTGGCAGAAGCTGGTGTATGGAGTTTTCATGGCGAGCCGGAAGCTTAAGCAATATTTCCAGGGTCATCCCATCACTGTGGTCAGTTCTGCTCCTTTAGGGGATATAATCCAGAACAAGGAAGCAACTGGCCGGGTTGCCAAGTGGGCCATTAAGCTTGGACCTCATGGGTTAAAATATATGCCTCAAATGGCAATCAAGTCCCAAGCGTTGGTGGATTTCATCAATGACTGGACAGAGTTGCAGGCGCCAGAAGAGAAGCCGGATCATACTTATTGGACTATTCATTTTGATGGGTCCGGGCAATTGGAGGGCTCGGGGGCTGGAGTCGTATTAACTTCCCCACGGGGTGATAAGTTTTGTTATGTTCTCCGCTTAATGTTCCCTTGCACTAACAATGCAGCTGAATATGAGGCTTTACTCCATGGTCTTCGAATGGCTAAAGAGATGAATTTAAGCCGGGTTAAGTGCTTTGGTGACTCGGACCTGGTGGCTCAACAAGTGTCTGGTACTTGGGATTCCAAGGACCCGCTCATGGCAGCATATCGTCAAGAGGTGGATATTGTTCCAGGTCATTTCAAAGGTTATCAGGTTGACCATGTGGACCGGCGAAAGAACGAAGCGGCGGACGCTTTAAGTCGTTTGGGTTCCCAATGTAAACCGGTTCCACCCAACGTCTTTCTGGATGAGCTGCATAATCCGTCGGTCAAGCTCCCCACAGAGGAGGATCTGGCTGTTCCTGATCCGGAGGCCCAGATGGTGGCGGCTCTTCATGTCATCCCAGATTGGACGGTCCCATATTTGGCGTATATGAATCGGGGCGAGTTACCGGAGGTTGAAACTTTGTCCAGGCAGATAATCCGGCGGTCCAAGTCCATGACTATTGTCAATGGAGAGTTACATCATTGCAGTGTGACAGGGGCGTTTCAGCGTTGCGTGTCTCCTGAAGAAGGCCGTGAGATTTTGCGTGAGATCCACGAAGGAGATTGTGGTCACCACGCCGGTTCAAAGTCTCTAGTAGCCAAGGCTTTTCGTCACGGTTTCTATTGGCTGACGGCTCACACCGATGCTGAGGACTTGGTCAAAAGGTGTGATGGCTGTCAAAAATTCTCACGACGCGCTCATGTACCGGCTCAAGAGTTGAGGATGATTCCAATCACTTAGCCATTTGCGACTTGGGAGCTGGATATGGTTGGGCCCTTTAAGAGATCTAAGGATAAGAAGACCCACCTTCTGGTGGCAGTTGGTAAGTTCACTGAGTGGGTGGAGGCAGAGCCAGTCAGTAAGTGTGATGCAGCTACGGCGGTTCAATTCATCAAGAAGGTGATTTTCCGGTTTGGTTTTCCACACAACATCATAACTGATAATGGCACTAATCTATCCAAGGGTGCTATGAAAGAATTTTGTCAACGTGAGCACATCCGGCTTGACATATCATCAGTGGCTCACCCTCAATCTAATGGTCAAGCGGAGACAGCCAATCAAGAGATCTTGAGAGGCATCAAACCCCGGCTCATGGTTCCTTTGCAACGGACGCCGGGTTGTTGGGTGGAGGAGTTACCTTCTGTGTTATGGAGCATCAATACCACGCCCAGCAGATCTACGGGTTACACGCCTTTTTTCATGGTTTACGGAGCAGAGGCGATTCTCCCTAGTGACATCTGTCATGACTCGCCTCGTGTGGCGGCTTATGTCGAAGCTGACAATGAGAAGGCACGACGGGAAGCACTTCACTTGTTAGATGAGGAGCATGACATTGCAGCAGCCCGTTCGGCGATTTATCAGTAAGATCTGCGTCGTTATCACAACCACTGGGTTAGAACCAGAACTTTTCAAGAAGGCGATCTGGTGCTCCGACTCATCAAGGATTAGACTGATATGCACAAGTTATCCCCGCCTTGGGAAGGACCCTTTGTGGTCAGCAAGAATCTGCATAACGGGTCATACTACCTTATAGATGTTCGAGAGCACAAAGACTCACGTAAATCGGAGGAGGAGACCCACCGGCCGTGGAATATCGCTCATCTTCGGCCTTACTATACTTGAGCCACAAGCTCTATGTACATAGTTATGACAATGTATATATTATCATCAATATAATAAACCGAAGCCTCAGCTAAATCGGGGCATCTGATGTTTTTATTACATCATGTGTGGTTACACGGGGGCTTCTGCTTATAAAGCGGAGTCCGGTTTACCCATTGATCTAGCTTATAAAGCCATATATAAAAATCACTTGGGGGCTTGGTCGTATTCGAACCATAGCTACACCTCTTGATAGGCGTAGGGCCACCAGAGAAATCACTTGGGGGCTTAGTCGTGATCAAACCATAGCTACACCTCTTGATCAGCGTAAGGCCACCAGGGAAATTACTTAGGGGCCAAAGAGAGTGTTGCAAAAACACAACTCAAACATAGGCACCCACTAAGCACATCTCAAAATATTGCTTGGGGACTCTTTGCTTCGCAAAGAACAAAGAGTCTACACTTGTAATAGGCAATCAAGCCAGGCTTGGAAGCCAGGTGTACGCACCTAAAACCCTGGGTTATCCTGGCTTTTTAAAGTAAGCCACTCCATCCAGGTAAACCTGGTATGACCCGCCGAACATTTGAAAAGTCAATCTCATAGACCCTGAACTTGTCAAAGTTAAAACGACGATTGGTTAATGATTGAGGTCCATCTTAAAAGGCTTTGTAAAATGGTTTAACTCAGTGGCCTGGCAGCCCATGAAAAGCCTCGCATGTTCCTTTTATGCTTTTATTTTCCAAGTTCTTTTCCCTTGGATGAAATTTATAGTATTTTTTGATAAACCGACGTTTTATGACCCGACTTGGCTTTCACTACAAGTGTCAGTACATGATCAGTTATCATCCAGTGCTTATTAACCCGGTCTGGTTTCGACTATAAGTCGCTAGTGTTATATATGGATAATCCGGTGTTTATCACAACCCGGTACGATTTTATCATAAACCGGCACAATATGGAAGGAGTTATCAGTACTCAAGATTGGGGTTATTACCTTTACTAAAAAAGTTGGTCAACCAACGAGGTGATTCAACGTCACAGGTACATTTATTTTCATATTTGATTATCTTTTTTACAGCCTTGGTTATACACCCTGGCTATATATTTGGGCATCATGACCCGTCTGACGGTAAACCGCCAGGACACTTTCAACTTCTTGTATGCAGGAGCAGCTACGGATTATGAACATCATATATCTTAAACATCGCGAATTAACGGTGTTAGGCAAAATAAATATGCGCGATGGCATAGCAGACCAAGTGTTTGAACTAGCCTATTACAAGGCGCTTTAATGCCCAAAAGAATAATTTTTTTTGGCAAGTGTTGCAGCACCCGGAAGGCTAAACCAGCCTCCGGATCATGACCTCGTCACCAGGCTGACTTGACAGCTGCGGATCATCTTGCGACATTTCATCCTCATCTCTACCTAGTGGCTGGAAGTCAATGGTTGCCCAATCGATCCTAGTTAGGGCTTGGAATACGGCTTGATCGCTTATAAGTGTGGACGGTTCAATGTCACGGGCATAAGTGTGCTTACGGTTGATGGGATAAGATTTTGAGCTTTAGGAGTTGGTGTAGCAACCTGTTTGTTGTTGACGTCATAACTCGCCTGATAGTATGAAAGGTCAGCTTCTTCAGCCAATTGGCAAGCCAGTGGACGCATCTCCCTCGTTATGACTCAGAGATCATCATTGTCAAAATCTGATCTGTCTTCCCTTAAGATCGGATAGCCTTTACCCACATCCACCGGATCAAGATCAGGCACCCATGCTTTAGCCCGGGTTAGCGCGGTCAGCGCACCTGCCCTTGCAGCTGATCTTTTTAATTCTTCAACCCGGGCAGGCAGCATTAACAACCTTTCTAAAGTTTCTTTGATTAAGGTTGGGGGTGGCTTGTTATGAGAAGCAGTGCATATGACCCGTAGCGTACCGGTATATAACTGCTCTATAAGAGTATAGGCAGCCTTCATCTTCTTCTGCATGTCAGAGCCTAGATGAGTAATGCGAGTTCCTGCATCATTACGAACATCAGTAAATCGGCAATGTATGGGATGATATGTTGAAAACTTAAAGCGGGGAGACTTACCAAATACAGCAGTAGTCATAGCATTGATCTGCCTCTTTAAACCAGTCAGCTCTTCTGTCACCGGTTTAAGGGTTACTTCTGCGTCCTCAGCTCTTTCTCGCAATGTGGATCTTTCTATGTCCCAATCTGCCCGCTCCTTATTGAAACCCTCCTTCAGCTTCTCCATGGCTGCTAAGGTACTGGTCAGCTCATCTTTGGCTTTGGAGGTTTCTGCTTGTTGGGACTTGATGTTCTCTTGAAGATCAGCGGTTTGGGTTTCCTTTTTGTTGAGTTCAGCCTATAAGAGAAAGACATGTTATGAGTTGGAAGCACATATTTGAAGTACCAAGCACATAACAAGTTATACACTTGATACTTGGGGGCTAATGCCTATTTGCTTCTTATCAGAATTTTTTTACAAGTCCCAAGCACAATACAGGTATTTATTCTTGGCACTTGGGGGCTAATGTATATTTCCTCAAAGTAACATTATGGGTGTTTCTTCTAAAGTCCCGGTTCAGCTTGAAAAGATAAACCGGCCCTTGGGGACTACACCGATGAAAGTTAAAATATTACAAATTCTAAAGTACCGGTTCATCTTCAAAAGATAACCCGGCCCTTGGAGGCTAAGCATGCAAAATTGAGATATAACAAAGTGTCCTTGGGGGCTACTGGAGTTAATATTTGGACGCAAGAAAAAAAACAGATGTGCAAAGTTAAGCAGTGCTTACCTCGTATCATTCTTTTATCAAGTTCACTAAGCCGGCTTCATAGTCGCGGCTTGTGTACAGACGGTTCAAGAAGCCAGAATGAATATCTTGGGCGTTGAGATGGGCATAGCTTGACAAATCGGCATTCCACTTGCCTTTGCCCATAGCAGAAAGCTCGTCATTGGCACTATGCTTTGATAAAGCGATAGGATTGCCAGGGGTGGTGTGACCGAAGACAGTAATCATAACGTCATCCGCTTTGTCATCAGCAGCCTTCACTGGGCTTGACGGTTTATCAGTGGCGCGGACTGGGCTGGACGGTTTATCAGCGGCTCGGACCGGACTTGTTGATTTGTCAGCATGGCCCGGTGGATCAGCCTCCATTTGTTCAACAACAAAGTCATGATCTTGTGGTGGCCGATCATCAAGCATGGCGTCAGCGCTTGTTCCTTCTGGATCTGGAGTTTTTTCCGGTTCAATAACTACATTATCATCATACAGTTTTTTCAACCGAGCCTTCTTGCTGGGTCTAGGCTTGGCGCTGGAAACAAACATAAAGATCAATAAATCGGGCAAATGCAATATATTAAAGGATAAAATTAAAGCATAACTCACCCAGGAACCGCTTTGAGGGGTGGAAATTGTGTGGCCGTTGACTCACCAGAAGATGAATGAGGTGTGCCCTGATAATTTGAATCGGACAGATTAAGAGGCTGTCGGAAACAACCCGCCTTGGGGCAAGAAGTATCAGGAATATAAGAGACCTCTGATCGATGTTTCCAGACTGGAGTGTTCGGTAAACCGGCGGAGTTAACTACCTGGCCGCTGTGCCGGGTTGTGCGGCGGGCTTCATGTTGCTGCTTCTTCAAAAGAAAGTTTGGGTCCAAGTGAGCTAGGGGGTGAGAAAATTTTACTTTCCGGTTTGCTTGACGGATTTTCTGTGTTGGCAGAGGATCTAAACCGGAGGAAAGGATAATTACCTCTGCATCCTCATCTTGTGAAAGGATCAAGAAGAGGTGTCTAGAGGGGGGTGAATAGACTCTAATCAAGAAAAGTTGCAGTTTTTAATTCTTTATGTTGATGTGGAGTTTTAGCACAAGTTTAAGCATTCACAATACATATCAAGCAAGCATGACAAAGAGTATATGAGTAGCGGAAAGTAGAGCATGCAAGTTGCAAGAATGTAAAGGGATGGTATTGGAGTGTTGAGGGAGTCCTGGATTAGGGGGTGTCCGGATAGCCGGACTATAACCTTCGGTCGGACTCCTGGACTATGAAGATACAAGATTGAAGACTTCGTCCCGTGTCCGGATGGGACTTTCCTTGGCGTGGAAGGCAAGCTTGGCGATACGGATATGTAGATCTCCTCCCATTGTAACCGACTCTGTGTAACCCTAGCCCTCTCCGGTGTCTATATAAACCGGAGGGTTTTAGTCCGTAGGACGAACAACAATATAGCTTCTAGGGTATAGCCTCTCTGATCTCGTGGTAGATCTATTCTTGTACTACCCATATCATCAATATTAATCAAGCAGGGGTAGGGTTTTACCTCCATCGAGAGGGCCTGAACCTGGGTAAAAACATCATGCCCCTTGTCTCCTGTTACCATCCGCCTAGACGCACAGTTCGGGACCCCCTACCCGAGATCCGCGGTTTTGACAATCGACATTGGTGCTTTCATTGAGAGTTCCTCCATGCGTCCGCCATTAGGAAGGATGCCTCATCCCGTCTTTAAAGACGACACTGTTGCTAAAGGAGCTTTGGCTATCGGCCAAACTCTCCGGTTAGGCGGTTTTCTTATGACCGCCTGTTCGGCCGCCGCGCCGACGGTGACTCCTCGGGTCATCGAAAGCAATCTTCACGTCAACTCGGAACTCGCCGAGCAGTTGGATCCGATGGAGCTCTCTTCCTTAAACGAGCTCTTGGATCGCATCGCCATACAGGAGTCGCTTCTGACTATGATCAGATTGGGCCTAAACCCGATCCGAGAGATTAACTCTCCCGTGTCACCCATCACGTTGCGAAGGTGGAGGAACAATCGGCAAGCCTTCATCTATCTTAAGGACTAGTTATGTCCGATTCCCGATCCTCAAGCCGGATACCCGGAGGGGAGGACGTCACTCAAGCCTTGAACCTAAAGTCGCAGCGGGCTAGATTCATTGGACAACATCCAAGAACCCAAGCTTCCGAGTTCGGAAACCCCTTGGCCCCTGAGTCTCACATTGGGCGAGGTTCCATATTTAATTCCACCCGCCCACCCAAACATAAGCGATCTATCCCAAATTCTGCAAGAGCCCGCAAAGCAAAGACACCATTCTTGGGCGATTCCTCCTCGTCATGAACAGGATAAAGGACTGCCGCGAGGAGGATGCGATTTCATTCTTCTGCAATAATTGCACGGACAACGGAATCCTCAACGCCATAAGTCACCGTGAAATTACACGCTTCGCTGACTTGGCATCCATAGTACGAAAGTACTGTGCGATGAAAAGCACCTGGAAAACCGAAATAAAATTTTGGGACAATCCGGCCCTGAATTCAACCCCAGTCCGAAATAAAAGGGTGCATTATCGCCAGGCACCTGGGTTAAACACCAAAAAGAAAAAACCCTCTATAGGGCATGGAACCGTACTGGAGGGATGGCTCAATGGACCCTGCAAAATTCATAGTACAGAGGGCGCCACACCAACTCATAGCCTTAGAGCATGTTGGATACTCCGGCAGGTGGCCAGAAGTGGCGAAGAGCTTCTAACTCCAGAATCCACAGAGCACCAGCCCAGGGATACCAGTACGGTATTAACAGTGTTCGAGACTTTCTCATCAAATAATATGCGGAAACGAACACTCCGCAGCCTTACCGAAGTCTACCAAGTAGCAACAATAAACCCATGGAGCGACACGGCTATTACCTTTAATGCCAGTGATGAACCTAAATTCCGAACAGCCCGAGCACCAGCCGCATTGGTCCTCAGTCCAATAGTGGACGGCTTTCGCCTTACCAAGGTACTCATGGACGGTGGCAGCGGATTGAACCTCATTTACGAGGAAACCCTTGAAAATGGAAATAGATGGAGCCGCATTGAGCGAAGCAGCACAACCTTTAGAGGAATAATCCCCAGTCGGGAAGCGTGTTGTATAGGAAAAATCACACTGGATGTGGTGTTCGGCACGCCGGACAATTACATGTCTGAGGAGGTCACGTTCCAAGTGGCCCCGTTCAGCAGCGGATATCACACTCTATTAGGGCGAGAGGCATTCACAATTTTTCAAGCTATACCCCATTACGGGTCAAAATGCCCGGGCCCAATGGTATCATCACTCTTGCTAGTCACCCGGACATAGCACTCCGCGCCAAAAATAAGACAGCCGCACTGGCCCTTGAGGCAATATCCGAAGCCCTAGCGGCCGAGGAACTGACTGCGCTGTGCTCCACGGTGAACAGGGACGACGTGATACTCGATAAAAGATCCAAGTCCACCTCCTCTAAACCGGCGGATGAAATAGTCAAATTCCAAGTCCATCCAACGGACCCTACAAAAATGGCCTCCATGGGGGCGCAATTAAACCCTGATGTAGACGCCGCACTACGAGAATTCCGACGTGAAGATTGGGACATTTTTGCCTGGCACCCTTCAGACATGCCAGGAATCCCACGCCGGCTGGCCGAGCACAGCCTAAACATCCTAAAAGGATTCAAGCCAGTCAAGCAGGCCCTTCGGCCTTTCTCCGAACCTAAGAGACAAGCCATGGGAGAGGAGCTAGCCAAACTACTGGAGGCTGGATTCATCAGAGATATAAAACATCCGGACTGGCTAGCAAACTTGGTGATCGTACCAAAGAAGGACAAATCCTGGCGCCTATGCGTCGATTTCAAGGACCTCAACAAGGCTTGCCCAAAGGATCCCTTCCCCCTCCCCCGCATCGATCAAATTATCGACGCTACCGCAGGACACGATTCATTGTGTTTCCTCAGCGATACTCGGCTACCATCAAATTAAGATGGCAGAGCTGCCAGACCAAGCCGCAACGGCATTCATCACCCCATACGGCCCATTCTGCTTCAACACAATGCCCTTCGGGCTCAAAAATGCCGGTGCAACATATCAGCGCATGATTCAGACACGTCTGGCAAACCAGATCGGCAAAATAGTGGAGGCATACGTAGATGACGTGGTCGTCAAAACCAAGCATGTCGAAACTCTAGTAGACGACTTGAGGCTCACATTCGATAACCTCCGAACATATGACATCAAGCTTAACCCGGAAAAATGCGTTTTCGGCGTACCAGCCGGAAAGCTCTTGGGCCTCATAGTATCCGGTAGAGGAATAGAAGCAAACCCAGCCAAGATCCGAGCTCTGTCACAATTGGATATCCCAAAGGACCTCAAGCAAATACAAAAATTGACCGGATGCGTGGCGGCTCTAAGCCGCTTTATCTCCCGCTTGGGAGAAAAGGCATTACCTCTTTATCGCCTCCTCCGGTGCACCAAACACTTCGAGTGGACGGATGCCGCCATGGCCGGACTCGAAGAAATAAAAGCCATATTGGCAACAAACCCGGTCCTGGCTGCGCCTAGCATGGGCGAACCAATGCTATTATACATCGCGGCAACTCATCAAGTTGTAAGCGCAGTGCTCGTCGTCGAACGAGAAACGGAAGGACACAAATTCCCCCTTCAAAAGCCAGTTTACTACGTGTCCACCGTCCTCGGTCCATGCAATTCGCGGTACCGCATTATCAAAAGATAGCGTCGCGTATTTATGGCATCTCGGAAGCTGCGACACTACTTTCAAGAGTGTTCGATAACAGTAGCCTCTGAAGTACCTCTTAACGATATTGTAAGCAACTGCGACGCGACGGGCCGGATTGCCAAATGGGCCATTGAGCTCCTCCCGTTCGACATTACCTATAAGCCACGGCGAGCTATTAAGTCGCAAGTTTTGGCCGACTTCATCGCCGAATGGACTGAAGCGAACTCCCTAAAGAGTACGGCACATATTCCAACCGGATCATGCACTTCGACGGCTCCAAAATTGGTCGGTGCAGGGGCTGGCGTCGTTCGACGTCCCCAACAGAGACCGCAGTTCAATCGTACTCGAGATAATGTATCGGACTCCAACAACGCAGCGAATCGAGGCCCTTCTACATGGTCTCCGGATGGCGGTCTCCATGGGCATTCAACACCTAGAGGTGCGCGGGGATTCGAACCTCACGATATCCCAAATAAATGGACACTTTGATGCCAAGGATCCGAAAATGGCAGCTTATCGCAACGCCGTCCTAAAAATGTCAGCTCGGTTCGAAGGGCTCGAATTTCACCATATAGCTCGGGAAAACAATCAGGCAGCAGACGTCTTGGCACGCATTGGTGCAAAGCGCGATGCCGTCCCCCCCCCCCCCAATATCTTCTTGGAGAGGTTGTTCAAACCATCCGTATTATGGGAAGGAGTCCGAAATAACAGCCGGACCCAACCGCATCGCCCGACACGAACATTTTGACACAACGGGAGGCTCTGCCAACGAAGTAACATCTTCAGCCCACGTAATAATGGCAGTCATTGCCCCGTGGACAGAACCATTCCTAGCCTACCTAACCAGGCAGGAACTTCCCGAGGACCAAAACGAGGCACGCTGCATATTGCGGCGATCTAAAGCCTATAAAGTCCATGAGGGAGAGCTTTATAAGAAAAGCACCACCGGAGTCCTTCAAAGGTGTATCTCCGAAGAGGAAGGGCGGAATCTTCTGGCTGAAATTCATGCCGGACTCAGCGGGCACCACGCCGCAGCCCGGGCCCTTGTAAGAAAGGCCTTCCGTACAGGATTTTATTGGCCGACGGCCCTGGCAGATGCTCAGGACTTAGTCCAACGATGCGTTGGTTGCCAGCTCTTTGCTAACCAAAGCCATATGCCACCCACCGCCCTCCAAACTATACCCATCACCTGGCCCTTCGCGGTCTGGGGGCTTGACATGGTTGGACCCCTTAAAGGAGGAACCCACAAGCAAAAATACCTACTGGTCATGGTGGATAAATTCACCAAATGGATAGAGGCCAAGCCTGTTAAGACGGCTAAATCCGGACCGGTGATAGACTTCATATCAGGGGTCGTACACTGTTATGGCATCCCCCACAGCATCATCACTGACAACGGCACGAACTTTACGGCCGACGAGGTCAAACTCTGGTGCAAAAACATGGGCATCAAGCTCGACTATGCTTCAGTCTATCACCCACAAACTAACGGTCAGGTCGAGCGAGCAAATGGTCTAATCATGAGTGGCATCAAACCCAGATTAGTGCATTCCCTCAAGGAATCCAACACGCACTGGGTAGAGGAGCTCGACTCCGTACTCTGGGGGTTGCGGACCACGCCGAATCGCACCACCGGATATACACCATTCTTTATGGTATACGGCGCAGAGGCGGTTCTGCCCTGCGACATAATTCATGACTCACCTCGCGTGCGCATGTACGAAGAAAGAGAAGCCGAACTCGATTGGCAGGACAGTTTGGACGCCTTGGAGGAGGAGCGTGACGTGGCAAAAGCCCGTTTCGCATTCTATCAACAGCAGGCTCGAAGATATCAAAGCAGAGAAGTACGGGCCAAAACTTACAATGTTGGCAAGTTAGTTCTACGCCTGCCGGACAAGAAAAAGGACAAACTCAAGCCCAAATGGGAAGGTCCCTTTATTATTGACCAGGTCCTGACTGGTGGAGCGTACCGTCTGCGAGATGCATCGGATAACCGACTCGAGCCGAACCCATGGAACGCAGCCCGTCTCCGAAGATTCTACGCCTAGCGCCGGACTCTGTGTTCGTCTCCTTCCTCTGTCTATTTTTTACACAATAGTTGTCTTATATGTCTCTCCTTCTCCCTCCCTTTCCCTTACAGCCTTAAGGGCCTGTTCGCGCCTTGTTCACACACAACTGACGCGCTACCCGCGCTCATTATACCTGGGGGCTTCTTTAACAGAAGCTTATTTATACGGGCTTCATGCCCAACACATGTGTCACACTTCCGCATGTACCTTTTATTCACCATTATATGCATCGATATGACTTAAGTTTTGGCCAAGCTGGGTTGCCTGGCTCCTGTGCTTACCCCTACGTTCCCGATTGTTCGGCTAGGCGGTAAAGGGAGTGTCGGTGTCAAAACCGGCGGATCTCGGGTAGGGGGTCCCGAATGTGCGTCTAGGCGGATGGTAACAGGAGACAAGGGACACGATGTTTTACCCAGGTTCGGGCCCTCTTGATGGAGGTAAAACCCTACGTCCTGCTCGATTGATATTGATATTGTGGATGTTTACAAGAGTGGATCTACCACGAGATCAAGGAGGCTAAACCCTAGAAGCTAGCCTATGGTATGATTGTAAGGGTTGTTGTTCTGTCCTACGGACTAGAGCCATCCGGTTTATATAGACATCGGAGAGGGCTAGGGTTACATAGAGTCGGTTACAATGGTAGGAGATCTACATATCCGTATCGCCAAGCTTGCATTCCACGCCAAGGAAAGTCCCATCCGGACACGGGGCGAAGTCTTCAATCTTGTATCTTCATAGTCTTGGAGTCCGGTCGATGATGATAGTCCGGCTGATGATAGTTCGGTTGATGATGGTAGTCCGGATATCCGGACACCCCCTAATCCGGGACTCCCTCAGTAGCCCCTGAACCAGGCTTCAATGACGATAAGTCCGGCGCGTATATTGCTTGGCATTGCAAGGCGGGTCCCTCCTCCGAATGATAGAAGATTGTGAACACCAGGATAGTGTCCGGCTCTGCAAAATAAATTCCACGTTCCACCGTAAAGAGAATAATAATATATACACAAGTTCAATCTGCTGACGTTTTTTGTGGCATGATGTCACACCACTACCAAGCCATTACTTGAATTGTTTTTTACTTTACCACCTCAACGCATTTAGCGAAGCGGTTTCCTTGGCACGCCTTGTCGAGCGAGATCGTGTTCCCCTTAATCCGGGATTCTCATTAATACGGACGTGGGTAACCCAACCGCCCGTCCGCCACGCCTCTATCGGCGAGTCCCAAACGGTCACGGAGACGGCTCTTGGTATTCTCCCTCTTTATAACGGGACCAAGGCTCGTTTCTTTTCTTCAATCCTTCATCGAATCCTCTCCCCGCTCCAAGTTCCAGCACCTAGAGCTCCAGATTCGAGCGCTTCGGACTTTCAACGATGTCCGGTTCCGACCTCCAGGGCCGGTGGATGCCCTCCTCCGTCACGGAGGAGGACGTGCTAAAGCTGCGGGAGGCCAAGTACCTGGCTTATGAGATTTCGCACAGGTTGCCTGCCGAAGGGCAGGCCATCCCCACCCCCGAGCCCGGCGAGTATGTCATTTTTATATCCCACCTCCGTCGGGGTTTAGGCTTCCCGATGGATCCTTTTGTGAGAGTGCTCATGTTTTACTATGGGTTGGAATTCCACGATTTGGCTCCGGAGTCCATCCTCCATATCTCCGCATTTATTATCGTCATGGCCTTCCTCCGCGTCACCCCTCACTTCGGCCTGTGGCTGAAGACCTTCAATGTGGCGCCGAAGATGATCGGGGGGCGTCAAGCGGAGTGCGGCGGGGCGGCCATAAGTAGGAGAGCCGATGCCCCGTGGCCCGCGGGCTCCTTCCAAGAGGAGCTCGGCCCGTGGCAGCAAGAGTGGTTCTATATTACCGTTCCGAGGGGCCGCAGACAAAAGCCGCCGCCCCTATTCCGCCCGGGACCTCCACGACGGTTGATGTCGTGGGTCAACCAAGGCTCAACCGGGGCCGTCAAAGGACGTGCCCCTACCGCAGGCCGGATTCGAGATCTCCAAGCGAGGGAGGTCGATATGGTGGTGGTGATGCAGGTTATGCTGATTAGGCGTCTCCGCCCTGCAAACGCCGCCCTCTCCGGCTATGGGAGTTTAATCCGGGCCCACGGATTCTTCAACACTTCATGGGTACGACACCCCTGGAGATGTACAAATTATTCTTCGGATCGCAAGAGGTGTGTCCGAAATTGACCGAGGATGCTGGCCTAAGCTGCAATCGCCTGATACTCAAGTAAGTAGTTCCGAGTCCGGACATACCGTTTGTTTTGCCTTTCGATGATTCGCTTTATGACCAACTTCCTTCTACGCAGGAGTGGATAGCGGAAGCAAAATTGATATGGTGTCCGCCCCCCCCGAGACCGCGCGGATCCGTGCTGGTCCGGATGCTTGAGGTTGCGCCTTTAGAGGAAGACGAAGGGGAAAGCAGGAAAGCTACTGCCTCGCCTAAGGAGGCTCTTGAAAGAGGGGGGATCGAGAATCCCTTCCCCCAAGGGGAGAAGAGGACTGCCTCCGAGGACCCGGGGGCAAAATCCCCTAAACGGGGGAAGAAATCTTCGCCAGAGGGCCCTGCGTCCGGGGAGGCCCCGGCCGCACAATCTCCCTTAAAGAGTCAGCCCTCCAACGAGCCGTAAGTAGAAAGAAAGGAGTTTCATAATAAGGGACATCCCTATTTGTGCTTCTGAGGATAACTAAAGTTTTTACCTTGTAGTTCGGATCTCCGTCCTTCGCAAATGAGCTCGTCTTCGGGGGACCTTCGTCCGGAGATGATAGGGAGCGAGCGAGGCGCCTCCGTCCAGGCGCCCGTCGGATAGGGCGGACGAGCCTGAAGTGTCGCCACGAGGGAGCCCCGGGTTTGGCAAAGCCGGATAGTTCGGCGCCAACCGGTGTACTGGTGAAGGATCTGCTTGAGAAGGCGTTTATCTCGTAAGATCACCACGCATTGATGAGCATGGTGATTGAAATGATTTCGCTCCGCCAAGGCGGGTTGCACGATGCCGCTGTGGAGTTTGTTCTTTGGCGGGGTTTGAGGTACGTAAAAATGACACACCTTTTAACAGTTTTGCATATAGAATGCGCCCTGTATAGATAGTAGCCCCTGAGACTCGGTAGGTTGTCGAAATCGACAGCGTGCCGAGGATCAAAATCGCAAGTTTAATTTCCCTTCATGCCGATGCAGGTGGCGGGTCGTCCGGGGGCCAGCCGGACTGATGGAGTTGCTGAACTAAAGCGGCAACTCGATATTGTGGATGCGGACATCGCGCTGGTCAACAGGCGACTTGATGAGTCGCAAGGTAAGTGTTACTGCGCGGTCACTTGGTAAGGGAGCCGAAGCCAGCTCCTTACAATATGTGCGTGAAATGCAGATAGTGTCGCTGCTGTGGAGAGCCTTCGGGCCGAACTTGCTCAAGCCAAGGAGCAGGCCAGAAGGAGTAATGCGGCGGCCTCGAGGGCGGTTAGGAGTTAGCGACGAAGGGTCGCACACTGCCGAGTAGGGAAGAGATGGCGAAATGGCCATGAAGTTAAAAGATGCTACCGACCGCAATGAGGCTCTTGGGAAGGAGCGCCTAAGCGGGCAAGAAAACCTGCGGAAGGCCACCGCCGAAGTTAAGGATGCCCGCTCGCAATGCGGGCTATAAAGGAAGAGCTGCGCCAGTCGGAGACATTGTAGCCGGCAAGCCTTTTCTGCTGTGCGAAGGTTTACGGATCCAAAATATGCTCACGTGGGCCAACTGTGGGGTTCAGAGGACCCTTATATGGACTTAGCAGCGAAAAGCGGCGGATGCCGTTGTGCATTTTCGCCGGAAGGATCACAAGACTAAGAGCTATTTTGGTCTCAATTCCATAGTCCGGAGCGTTCACTTCGCTGACCGACCGTTTGGCCGAGTGGGCTGAGCTAAATAGGTTGTCCAGGCTTGCCATGACGGATATAGTGACCCATATCCGGCCGGATAGGCCCCAGCCGAAGAGTTACTTTGGCTTATTGCAGCAATTTCTTGGGGCGGTGCCGCATATCAAAGCGATAAGCGGTCGGCCTGCATAGAGGGTGCGCGGATGGCGCCGCCGTGTGAAGACACATTGGACAGAGATGGATGCCACCGCTGTTGCGACCCGGGTTCGGATGATAACCGGTTACCCGCCGAGCACTATTTTGGCGAAGTGCTGCGTGCTGCTCGTGTAATAGAGTCGCAGTGCTCAAAAATGTTACGCTCAATGAACGCTATATGATGTAAAACGATATTTATGATGTAAGCGCCTTTTATACTTGTGCGCTCAAGTAATAGAATATCTCCTATGCGGTTGTTCATGTATACGTGTGTATAACCTGAAAGATGGCGAGTCGTCGGCTTCAGCCCCCACGCACAAGGTGCGGGGTGTTCGCAAAAATAGCGCGCTTTCACACTTAATCCGGCGCCTCGGTCCTGTAAAGGAGGTGGTAGCGTAGCAAACGAGGCAACCGGACTATAATGCTTTATCACTTTCACTTAGCCATGGAGTTCGAGGGTGGGGCTACGACATAGCCCACAGGGGCACCGCGCCTCCGAATTTGGGCGCCAGATGTGCTGGCCGAAACGGCCCTTCGTCAAGCGGAGGAATCCTAAACATTCCTATGGTCGATCGAGTGGTTGACCAGTCTCTCATGTATCATGACGGTCAGTTTTCGGCTTTCATCGAGGTGCTCGCCCAATTAACTGGGGCACAATCGCAGATAGTTCTCCGAGCCGCGTTAGCCGATGATACGGAACGTAAGGCAGCAAAACACAGAGCCGGGCAAACCCAACATTTGACCAAAGACATGATTCGAGCTGATGCATATAAGGCCTAACTCGAGACGCGAACACTCCCGAAGGTGTTCGGTCTTTATAATAGCGGCAAAACAAAGCCCTAAGCCCCTTGTGGCGAGTGCACGGCAGGTTCTTACAGCGCGGCCGATGCCAAAACGCCATCTCCACTCTAGTTATAATGATAAACCAGGGATTATAGCAACAAGAGACAGTAAGAACGGTTTACGAGGGTCTTAGTCTGAAAAGAGTCCTTGCAACGGTCCCTACTGCACGCTCTGCGCTGTGTCTCCGTTGTGCCGTATCCTGGACGGGTGTGCACGAGGTTCATCTGTAAAAAGAGAGGAACTTGGTTGGAAAAGAAATCATACGAGAAAGTGCATAAAGAATTGAAATATAGATTAATAAAGCTGAGCCTATGCTAGCTCATTATGGCTTATATGTGCAAACCCTTGTGAAGGGGTGCGGCTAGGTAGCCCCTAGCTTATTTATTCGGACTCGCCCAGCCGTGTCCGGGTCTCAAAGCGACCTTTTAATGAAATGATGCCACGTGGACCGGCATTTTAAGCGTAAGAGACGTGTAATGTGGTATTGCATTGAAGCGGACGAAAGCTTCCGTCCCCAAAGATGCTTGATAGCTACTTTTAAATGGGGCGACATGAAAGGTTAGCTTTTCTCGTCGGAAGTTGTCGGTGACCCAACACAACTTCTAGTAATAATGAAACTGTGCACCTGGCGTAAGGGCCTGGCGCCACTCCTTTGAAGGAAGTGCGGCTATGCCGAATTGCAGTATGGTCTATCCCAACTTGCGGATTGTGTCCGGATATAGCAGGTTTAAGTCACTGCCGTCGTCCATCAAAACCTGCGTGAAATGCAGTCCGTCTGTTATGGGATCCAATATCAGGGCAGTCTATCCTGCGTTCCGGATACTTCTGGACTAATCCAGATGGTCGAAAGTGATTGGTTTTGACATCCAATCTCGGTGTTCCACTGAGGTGGACCGTGCGACACTTGTCTTAGCGAGTGCCGTGTTGGTTTTCCGTACTATCACGTGAAGCTAGTTTACTGTTTTGACTTCTTGTGGGAAAGTATTTTGACTTCCGGTGCTCTGCTGGTGGGGTTCGTCATCGTCCTCGCTTGGTGCATCGAGCCCCTTGTGTCCGGCGTTGAGTCTGCCGGACTGTTTAAAAACCCAACAATTTCGGTTGGTATGGTTTGCAGGCCTTCCAGAGGTACTGTGGATTTGACATATCCGATCTAAAATTTTGTTTAAATTTGATAGCTCGTCTCTGTTGTCCTTAAGAGGCTGTGTTTTATTGTTTGGCCGCGAGCTTTTGAATCCGGCGTTGACCGCCGTGCACTTTGGGCTTTTTTCTTTATTCCGGCGCTGATCTTTCCTGCGCCCTGACTTTCCGTTTCCATCTCTGATCTCGGATGTACTCGGGTCGCTGGTGCTGCATCTTGCTAGCTAGCTCTCTTCTCCTGCCCAAAAGCGCGTCATGAGGCTTGTTAGCGCGGCCATTGTTCTTGGCTTCTCTTGGCCGAGGTGTCTGGCGAGCCATTCATCTCGGACGTTGTGTTTAAAAGCTGCTAAGGCTTCCGCGTCCGGACAATGACTATTTGGTTCTTTTTGGTAAGGAACCTGTTCCAAATTTGCGCTACCGACTCTTGGGCTGTTGGGTTATATGACTCAGATCGCTCAGATCCGGAGGGCGGACATAAGTCCCTTGAAAATTTGTTCTAAACACGCCCTCAAGCTCTTCCCAACTTCCAACAGTGTTTACGGGAGGCTTTTGAGCCAATGCCGAGCTGGCCCTTTGAGCTTGAGGGTAGGTATTTTATGGCGTGAGATCATCTCCTCTAGCCATGTGTATGTGTAGTATGTAATCTTCTATCCAGACTCGGGTCTGCATTGTGCGTCGATGCCTCTATGTTCATGGGTTTGAACCCTGCTGGAAAGTCATGATCCAGCACCTCATCGGTAAAACATAGCGGGTGTGCGGCGCCCCTGTATTTGGGTGTGCCGCTGTCTTCGAACACTTGTTGTGTTGTGTTACTTCCTAGGGCCCTCTTTTTTAGCCCGTAGATGGACCTAGTTGGGCCGTCCGTTTTCCTGTGATTATAATTGCTTGTGCGCGCCCCGCTTGTCGCTTTTGGCCTGTCATCGGCCGCCTATCCGCCAGTGGCCTCTTTATTTTTTGACCGTGAAGGCTCTATGGCTTCCTCGTCAAATTCTGGCAGCAACTTGCGCTTGGTAGTTTTTGTTTGATGGCCATTGCCATATTTGTCTGCAGTCTTGAATACTTTGCTCCACTTCATTCTCGAGCGTGTCTTCTGCTGTTTTGAGCTTCCGTTTCTCCTTCTTCAAACTTCTTGCGGTGGTGACGAGTCTTTTATGTATGTTCTTATGCTCCGGTGTTGTGTCCGGACTATTGATTGCTCCGTGAAGGGGTTGATTATCCGGCTCGTCCTGTTCGTCGTCCGCTGGTTTGCCCTGCTCTATCGCGGGGTCGTTAGGAAGGCTGCTTTGATCGAGGCGGGACTTAGGGCGGCGTCTACGTCGCCGTTTTGGTTGTTTATCGGTGGGATTATCCTCTGCCGCGTCACGTTATTCCTCGTTATTGCTTCCCTTTGGGGTGTCCACCATGTATATGTCGTATGACGAGGTGGTCTTCCAGTGTCCTGTAGGCGCTGGTTCTTGGTAGTCTCCGACATCGCCGCCCATACCGTCGATGTCTTGGAGTCGTAGTCGAGCACGCCGGTTAAATCGCCGGCGGTGGCTACGGCGGGGTGGTGGGTGGGCTCTGAATTTCTTCGTCGTCTGCGTCCCAACCATCCTGGCCGTAGTTCGCCAGGCTCTCCGGATAGCGAGAGATGCTTGATGAATTTATGATATCGCCAAGGGCGAAAAGCTGAAAGATGTCCGCAGCGGTGAATTCCATGATCGGCGCCCAATCGGATTCGACTGGCAGGGGCGCAGGAGGTTCGGAGTCCGGCAGAGAGTCCGGCACCTCGGAGTCACGAGCTTTATGCGGGACAAGGTAAGTGTTCAGCTCCATCGCCAGAGAAGTTGCAGCTCCCGGGCGGTGTCCAGCCATCCGCCCTCGATCCGAGCGATCGGCCCCGGACTATGGGTCGGAGCGGATTCGTGTCGGCCTCCAAGGTGCTGTCCGCGGCGAGTTAGGTCATGCCCATCGTGACAGCGCTGCACGCTTCGGCTGTGGCTCAGATCCATCAAGATCAAGTCCCCGGATATCGGCCGTGAAGTTTAGGCTTCAAACCTGACTGACGGCCAGGGGCGTAGCTTCGATCTGCTCCGGATGGCCAAGTGAGTTGGCCCGCAGATGCGGCCGCCGAATCTGAGATCTGTCCGGGAGAAAAGTCTCACCGGTGACGGCGTCGTTGTCGATTGAAGAGGCCATCAAGCCTATCGATGACGACACGAGGAACTCTCAATGAAAGCACCAATGTCGGTGTCAAAACGGCGGATCTCGGTAGGGGGTCCCGAATCGTGCGTCTAGGCGGATGGTAACAGGAGACAAGGGACACGATGTTTTACCCGTGTTCAGCCCTCTTGATGGAGGTAAAACCCTCGTCCCGCTTTCGATTGATATTGATATTGTGGATGTTTACAAGAGTGGATCTACCACGAGATCAAGGAGGCTAAACCCTAGAAGCTAGCCTATGGTATGATTGTAAGGGTTGTTGTTCGTCCCTACGGACTAGAGCCATCCGGTTTATATAGACACGGAGAGGGCTAGGGTTACATAGAGTGTTACAATGGTAGGAGATCTACATATCCAGACGCCAAGCTTGCCTTCCACGCCAAGGAAAGTCCCATCCGGACACGGGCGAAGTCTTCAATCTTGTATCTTCATAGTCTTGGAGTCCGGTCGATGATGATAGTCCGGTGATGATAGTTCGGTGATGATGGTAGTCCGATATCCGGACACCCCTAATCCGGGACTCCTCGGGAGCACCTCTGCGATTATTACTGCTGGTCAGCGGATGTGTACCTCGACTGGGTGAAGCCGAAAGCTAGCGTTCTTAAGGGAATATTTGGTCGGTGAACTAAAGATGATTTCTCACTTGTTTATTTGTCTGCCCCAGATGCTTTTACTGCTTTTTCTGCATGCGACATGCACTTTAGGGCATGCCTCCTGTGGAAAGGAACCCCTAACGGAACTATTCTCCCCGAAGATGTTTCTTACTAACCATGTAATATAACATAACTAGTTGGGCACTTCTCTATTCAAGCACTAATGACCCCTACGCTTTGGTCTCCATGCATGCCCGGTTCCTACATAACCGAGAGGGTATTGGACACACCTGCACTATCGGGTCCCGAGGTTGAAGCAAAAGGTCCGCCATGACAAACGATCTACAATCCGGCTAGAATGCATTTTACATGTCATCTTAAATTACATAGTCAATTTGACTGGGCATATTCATCTTCAATACCATCCAACAGGCTGTCTAGTTCATAGTCCTGTTGGGAATATTTGGCGGCCAACTCTACTTGGCCGTACACTAAGCTCACAAGGATCTCCTTCCCATCGCCCCCACAGGTCCGACCTCGGCCATGTGGTTTGGGTCAGCCTTCGTGTACCGCATCTTCACCATGGCCCAGGCCTCCCTGGCGCCTTGACGGCAGGCCGATATCTTCCATAATCGGAGGCGTCGCCGCGCTCCCTTCAGCCTCTCTTCAAGCTCTCCAAGGCCTTCGGGCATGGAGACAAATGGCCACAAGGCCTGGGCGACGCCTTTCATCACCTGCCGAACTCGTTCCTGCAGTTGTAAGAGCTGGGAAGAAGGTCACCCATAGAACTGGCATTTCTCTGCAGGGGCGACTGTGAGCATACCTACAGACATAACTCTGGTAGTCGACTTCCTCGCCGAACTCTTTTTCAAAGTTCGTTCAAGCACTTACTAAACATGTCGCGCCGAAGCCGTCGATTCTCCTTCACGGAGTCCGACAGCTGGGCACAAACATCCTTTAGTTCCTCACCCAGCTGGGTGTTGGCATCTTGGAGATTATTCTTCTCCTGCCTCACCTTCGTAAGCACGCTCTCACCGGCCTTTAACCGGCGCAAGAGTTGTTGCTTGTCCGGATCTACTCCGGCGCCATCTGCAATGTTATTGTCAGATTTGCACACACGCCGCACTTCACAACATACTTATCTTTCAAAGCATATATTACCAGAGGGGGTCTCCTTGGCCTCCCCATCATGGCTAGTGCTTGACCTCAAGTTGGGCTTTGCACTCTTCCAGCTCCTGGGACAGTTGGGTATTATTTTCTGTAAGATCCTGCATAACAAATGATCCTTAAATCAGTTATTCTAACGGTTTCAAGTCTCGGGGGCTACTGACATATATAACCATCAAATTTTATTACCCGTATGTCTTTCACATACTGCTCCGTGGCTCTGGCTAGACCATTTTGAGCGGCACGGAGGTATGCATCTCCCGAATTGAAGGCGTCAAATGCCTCTTGGGAGAAACAAGCGTTGCGAAGAACTGTCTGGCGGCGCCTATGATTCATGGCACTCTCCACCTCGGAATTGGTGGCGGACAGTCTGTCCGCATCCTCTGTCGGAGGAGCGTCCGATGCACGCCTCGTGTTCGCCTCTGCTTCTGGACCTGGCTTTGGAGCCTGGCTGGTGGAGGCGCGATTGGCAATCTCTCCGGATATAGTCCGGCGAGCCCTCTTTTTCCTAAAAAAAGGAGAGCACGGGCGTTAGTATGCATCGTAAGAATAATACCTTGGAATAAGGCAGCACGCCTTACTGCTGCGCCGGTGCCTCGACCCGGACTGCGTGTCTCTTTAGCCTACCCGCCCTCGCGGTCCCTTGTTGGCTAGTCGCTGCAGGCTCGGCATTCCGTCGAGAGATCCTCCCCTGCGAAACACCATTCGTATACGGTGATAAAAAATAAGCACGGATGGATCATCTTCGAAGTATTAGGACTTCGGTCTCGATTACTTGTGAGGCGGAGAGTAGTCCAGGATAATCGGCTGTAATAGCCACCAAGGCATTGTCGATGCTCAGTTGGTAAAATACCCCATCGATCAGCTCCATGGATATGTCCGGATCCTCTTGGGAGGCCGGATCGAGGGACCGTTCCGGATCCTCGGGTTGTGGAGGAGGGCTGTTTATATCCTTTACGGCCCGACGCAATTCTTGCGTCGAAATCACAAGATAAGGTACTTGACTATGGGAATATGGAATGGATGTCACAAGATAAGGTACATAGAAAATCCGCCTTGAGAATTGACGCAGAGGAATTCCTCCTCTTCTCCCTTGTACAATGCGGACAAGATCTTCGTCAGAGCGGCAACCGATTGCGGCCCCTTACGGCCGCAGCGGGTGGCATCATCCTCCCCGTTGAAATCCCACATGGGGTGGCCTCTATACTGAGGCAGCTGCACCCCCCGCATAATGCATGTGGCCATGACCTCGATCATGGTCAGTCCGGAATGAGCTAACAGCCTTATCCGGCTCATCAGGTAAAGAACGTCCTTGTCATTTTCCTTCTGAGGGCTTCGTGGACGCCAGCTCAGGCGCTTCTTCAAGGGAGCATTATCAAACTCAGGGAGGCCGATCTGAACAGGATCCGGCAGGGGGGCATCTTCTATGTAAAACCATTCTGAAGGCCAGTCTTCGGACGCCTTCTTTGGGGTTCCGGATAGATATCCGGTCCCGGCGATGCGCCATACTTCGGCTCCGCCCACTTGATATATTGACCCCTTCCGAGAACGGGGCACAAGGCAGAACAGCTTCTTCCACAGCGTGAAATGAGCCTCGATGCCCAAAAACAGCTCGCAAAGGGCTACGAAGCCCGCAATATGCAATATGGAGGCAGGCGTAAGGTTGTGCAACTGGAGGCTGTAGAACTCCAGGAGCCCCCGGAGAAATGGATGAATTGGAAATCCGAGCCCTCTTATCAAATAAGGGACAAGGCAGACCCGCTCTCCTTTGGAGGGATTGGGAACGCTCTCCGCTTGCTCTCCACCATTATAGGTGGCAAGCCCGGCTCAAACCGGGACCATGTAGGCTGGGGGGAGAAACCCCTTGGCTTGGAGCGTCACTAGCTCGCTGTGCGGGACGGAGCATCTCTCCCAATCTCTAGGCTGAGGGCTGGGAGGGCGAGAGGAGGAGCAGCGTCGACTAGCCATGATGGAATGGATCTCTGTCGGATGCGCTCCGATGAATGCTCGCGAAGGGAAGATGGTGTGATTTGGATCTAGATCCTTGTCTCTTTAAAAGGCAACTCATTTACACAGCTAGGGGGTAAATGTAAAAATACCTGCTTTTCGCATTAAATCGACACGTGGAAGATGGCCATTATTAGGCGTGAAGCCAAGGAGCGCAATATTCATGAGAAGCGGACACTATTCAACAGTACACGGAATTTGGAGAAGAACCCGCCTTGCAATGCGAAGACAATCGGTAGCGTCGGACTCATCGTCATTAAAGCCTGGTTCGGGACTCTTGAGGAGTCTGGATTAGGGGTGTCCGGATAGCGGACTATAACCTTCGACGGACTCTGGACTATGAAGATACAAGATTGAAGATCTGCGTCCGTGTCCGGATGGGACTTTCCTTGGCGTGGAAGGCAAGCTTGGCGTCTGGATATGTAGATCTCCTCCCATTGTAACCGACTCTGTGTAACCCTAACCCTCTTCGGTGTCTATATAAACCGGAGGGTTTTAGTCTGTAGGACGAACAACAATCATACCATAGGCTAGCTTCTAGGGTTTAGCCTCTCTGATCTCGTGGTAGATCTACTCTTGTACTACCCATATCATCAATATTAATCAAGCAGGAGTAGGGTTTTACCTCCATCGAGAGGGCACGAACATGGGTAAAAACATCATGCCACTTGTCTCTTGTTACCATCCGCCTAGACGCACAGTTCGGGACACCCTACCCGAGATCCGCCGGTTTTGACACCGACAAGTGTGCAAACGCAATTTGGAGAAACGGAGATTTTTTATCCGTGGTTCCGATAGGTGGTGCTATCGTACATCCACGTTGATGGAGACTTCAACCCACGAAGGGTAACGATTGCGCGAGTCCACAAAGGGCTCCACCCACGAAGGTTCCATGAAGAAGCAACCTTGTCTATCCCACCATGGCCGTCGCCCACGAAGGACTTGCATCACTAGGGTAGATCTTCACGAAGTAGGCGATCTCCTTGCCCTTACAAACTCCTTGGTTCAACTCCACAATCTTGTCGGAGGCTCCCAAGTGACACCTAGCCAATCTAGGAGACACCGCTCTCCAAGAAGTAACAAATGGTGTGTTGATGATGAACTCCTTGCTCTTGTGCTTCAAATGATAATCTCCCCAACACTCAACTCTCTCTCACAGTATTTGGATTTGGTGGAAAGAAGATTTGAGTGGAAAGCAACTTGGGGAGGCTAGAGATCAAGATTTATGTGGTTTGAATGGAATATCTTGACCTCAACACAAGTGTAGGTGGTTCTCTCTCAAAAAATATGTGTAGGAAGTGTAGGCATGTTCTGATGGCTCTCTCCACAAATGAAGAGTGGGTGGAGGGGTATATATAGCCTCCACACAAAATCTAACCGTTACACACAAATCAACAAACTCGGTGGGACCGATTCAAAGAACTCGGTCAGACCGATTTGGTTCATAATGTGACCGTTGGGCATTTCGGTGAGACCGACTGGATCAACTCGGTGGGACCGATGTGCTAAGGTTAGGGTAAATCCAAAACTCGGTTTGACCGATTACTCAAACTCGGTGGGACCGACTTGGGTAATAAGCGAAACAGAGAGTTAGCCAAGCAAACTCGGTGGGACCGATTGCATATCTCGGTGGGACCGAAATTATTGCAATAGGCAACAAAGAGTTTGCAAGCCCATCTCGGTGAGACCGAGATACCATCGATGAGAACGAATTGATTAGGGTTTCTGGCAGTGGCTATGTCAACTAAACTCGGTGGCTCCGGAGAGAAAGAATCGGTGGATCCGAGTTTGACTTTTGGTTCGGGACATATGTGGATGTGAGAAAGTAGTTGAGGGCTTTGGAGCATATCACTAAGCACTTTGAGCAAGAACCTCATTAAGCAACACCTCAACCCTTCTTAATAGTATTGGCTTTTCCTATAGACTCAATGTGATCTTGGATCACTAAAATAGAAAATGTAGAGTCTTGTGCTTTGAGCTTGAGCCAATCTTCTGTCCTTAGCACTTTGAAGGGGTTCCACATCCTCTAGTCCATGCCACTCCATTTTTGAACTTATCTGAAACATACTAGGTAGAAGCATTAGTCCAACAAGATATATATTGACATTAATTACCAAAATCACCCGGGGAGCACTTGTGCTTTCAATCTCCCCCTTTTTGGTAATTGATGACAACATACATCAAAGCTTTTGATAAAGATATAGAGAACACCAAGTAAAGCTTTGGAAAGACATGTAACATGCATAGGCCCCCTATATGTATGCACTCATGTAAATATGGAACATAGGAGCATGTGAATGCATAAACATGACAAAGTAAGCCATGTGTTACATGTATCTTGGCTATATGCATCAGAGCAAATGATGTAAATATATGAAATGTACCTTCATGCTCATGAGTCCTTCTTGCAAACAGTATGTACATCAACAAGAAGTTCTCATGCACATGACTGAGATGCATATACTTACCTTGTGGTCTTGAGGTGGCTTAGGAAAGAATGAACCTGAGTAAACAAGGTTAGATAACACAGATACATCTAATAGCCAAAGCAAACAAAAGAAACCACAAGAGTACCAAGACTGGGATGATATGTGGAGAGTGAGTACTGAGTACTCTATTGGATATAGACATGTCCCCAAAGGTAAAGATGTGCAATGAATTCGAGGATTTCCTTCCCTTAGATTTCTTACTCCCCCTGAGTCTTGCATGGGATATTGGGAGAAGATAGGGAACAGAAAAACAGAGCAAAGAAAGAAAACAGAGCTAATGCAAACAATCAAATATGAACATGTCTTTCCCCTCTTAAAGACATGTGACTTCTCTCCTCTTGAACACCAAGCATCTCGGGTTTCTTACAATCTCCCCCTGAGTATTCTCTCCCCCTATAGGAATGATTAAGCTTAAGCTTTTGATGTAATCTCCCCCCCCCCCCTTTGACATCAATTTCCAAGAAGGGCTCTTCTGGATTTGTATTTCAAAAAGGGTTTGGTCCTTGAGTCTCAAAGCAAAGTAGCAAGTCGAATATGATGCTGGTAGAGGACAAGAGTCATTGAGTGGAGCTGGAGCAGAATGAATGTAGGAATAAGTGGCAAGCTGTCTTTCCTGTAGTGAAATCTGTAGCACTGAGTTGTGTGCTTCGGTGGCGCCGAAAGATCTCGGTTGGACCGAAGAAAACAAACCGGTGTGATCGAGTTTATTACAGAGAAAACACTTGTCACCTCAGCTCACTAGGCAATAAAGATCTCACAAGTATTTGCAAGCAATTTGCTGAAAGATTTGCAATGAATTGGATGCATAAAATGCAGAACAAAAAGAAAAGAAATGCAATGAAAAGATCTAGATGAAGTTTTTTTTTTGAAAGGGGAAACAAATATGCACGAGACAAATGCAAGAGCACGGAGAAACACAAGAGAACTTCATCTAGAATTGGTCGGCGACAAAGTCACCTATGTTAGAGTATATTTACTTAGGAGTCAAGTGAGGGCACTTGATCATAGGTCATACTCATCGTTTAAGCTCAAAATGGGGTTACCATTTTTCGTTTAAGCATCTTGATGTATTCACATCTTGTTGAGTTGCTTTGCCCCATGATTTGGAGTAAAGCTTCTCTAAGATGGAATAACGTACCTTGTGTGGTGGTGATGATCTTGATCATGTAGTTGAACTTGTGTGGGTTGCTCAAGGTTGATGTAGCTCATCAAGAGTTGGGAGAACCACTTGTAATTTGAGTTCATCTACCTACATGGGTCAGTTTTGCAAGGAAGAGCACTTGTGTATCCAAAATGACAATCATAAGGTTTAACATAGAATTTGTCAAAGGATATATTTGAAGGTGCTTCCTCGTCTTCAACCACCATTGTGTAGAGACTTGGTGATGTAGAAATCACTCAAGATATGAGTGAGTTGCAATTTTGTGGATTTAGATTCATCCAAGTACCTACAAGGGTTAGATAGCATGCAAGGGTGCAAGAGTATCCAAGACATATAGATAGCATCATGAAAGGTATATCAAGGATTAGTCAAAGGCTCATGCCTTGCATGTATCCAAATGGAGTCCCTACTCCAAGTTTGAAGCATCAATGATGTTCAATTCACCTCTCAAACGGCAAAAGACTTTCTCATCAAGCGGTTTGGTGAATATATCCGTTAATTGCTTATCGGTGCGAACATGCTTAAGATCAATATCCCCTTTGGCAACGTGATCTCGAATGAAACGATGACGAACTTCAATATGCTTAGTTCGAGAATGTTGCACGGGATTGTGAGCAATCTTGATAGCACTTTCATTGTCACAAAGCAATGGAACATGTTTCACATATACCCCATAATCTTTAAGAGTTTGGGTCATCCAAAGTAATTGAGCACAAGATGATCCAGCGGCAATGTATTCCGCTTCGGCGGTGGATAAGGATACCGAGTTTTGTTTCTTGGAGGACCAAGACACAAGAGATCTACCAAGAAATTGACAAGTACCCGAAGTGGACTTCCTATCAACCTTGTCTCCGGCATAGTCTGAATCGGAGTAACCAACAAGATCGAAAGAAGACCTCTTAGGATACCAAATGCCAAAATTTGGTGTGTGTATTAAGTATCTCACTATCCTTTTCACAGCCATAAGATGACACTCTTTAGGGGCCGCTTGATATCGTGCACACATGCACACACTTAGCATAATATCAGGACGAGAGGCACATAGATATAACAATGAACAAATCATAGAGCAGTAAACTTTTTGATCAACCGGTTCACCGTCCTTAGTCAAGTCAAGATGTCCACTAGTAGGCATGGGTGTAGACATACCTTTGCATTCTTTCATATTGAACTTCTTGAATAAGTCCTTGGTGTACTTTGTTTGAGAAACAAAGGTACCTTCCTTAGTTTGCTTGATTTGCAAACCAAGAAAGAATTTGAGTTCACTCATCATAGACATCTCAAACTTCTCTGACATTAGCTTTCCGAACTTTTCACTAAAATGAGGGTTAGTCGAACCAAATATGATATCATCAACATAAATTCGGCACACAAATAGTTCTCCATTAACCCTTTTAGTAACAAGATTAGAATCTATTTTTCTAATTTCAAAGCCTTTTTCAATAAGGAACTTTGTAACGCCCCGCATACAACTTTCCATATTCGTAACTCCAACACTTGGCATTTCCGGAGATGCGATATATTATTTCCTCCGTGGTTGGGTTTTTGTCTTTTGTTTTGCATTTTGTTCATGTCATGCATCTCACCTCATAGCATCATGCGCATTGCATCTGCATGTTTTCATAAAGCTTGCACCCGTTCGTAGTTGTCGCTCTCACTTGCGTATGTTAGCCACCATATCATGCTTAGCCGATGCTGCAACCTCACCACTTTACCCCTTCCTTTCCCATTAAGCTTTGCTAGTCTTGATACCCATGGTAATGGGATTGCTGAGTCCTCGTGGCTCACAGATTACTACAACAACAGTTGCAGGTACAGGTTATGCGATGATCATGACGCGAGAGCGATGTTTCCTTGTTTTGGAGTTCTCCTTCTGCTTCTTCTTCGATCAGGGGATAGGTTCCAGGTCGGCAGCCTGGGCTAGCAGGGTGGATGTCGTTTGAGTTTCTGTTTGTGTTTCATCCGTAGTCGGACTATGCTCTTGTATACGATGTATTGTTGTATTCATGTGACATTGTACGTCCTTGTTGTATCCCCACTATTATGTGTAATGATACCCACCTTGCAAAAGCGTCTTCAAGATGTGCTTCTATCCTTGGTGGGACCTTCGAGTTCCTTTAGGATAGGGTCGCATCTTGGGTGTGACAAGTTGTGATCAGAGCCTCGACCGACCATAGGAGCCCCCTTGATTGTTGGCCGTTGTTGAGTCTAGAAGAAAACTATTTTGAGTCTTAGGATTATATGTATCGGAGAGTAGGATTCTTTTTACTCCTCAGTCCCTCGTCGCTCTGGTGAGGCCTCCTGACGTAGATGTTTTGTCTTTCCTCTCCTCAATTTTTCACAATTTTCTTTTAGGATCACGCGGGTATCTTGGGATTGTTCCGACATTCTTGTGACAAGAACATTGTTCTTGGTGCCTCCTGACATTTAGGGGTTGTGGCAGTGTCCCGGGGAGTTGAGCTCCGAGGTGTTGTCGTCACAATTTTATCGTTGCAGATTCGGAATACCGAGTTTTGCCGACAACGAAAATCTCTTTTATGCAGTTGTTGGTGAGATAACCTCGGCGCCACCCGATCTTGGGGAGTTCGGGAGTATTGCCATAGCTTGTATAACGGATGCTTTTCGAAGGTTGAGGTAGACGATTTCCGGAGTTTTCTTGGTTATGTGTTGACGGATGGATACAGCTGGATCTAGGTATTGTTAGTTTGGGTGAGATATATCGCGTCCCCTGTATCCCCAACACCAGATTGCATAACCAGAAAGTTTCGGGAGTTTATAGGTGGGAATTCAAGTAGCTCCTAGAATATGTTTCCGACAGATGCATGATATGGGATTGGGTAAATCTCTATCATATGTATTTGTTCCGGCTTATTCTGCAAGCCAAATCCTTTGTTTTGTTTTATTTGTGGTATTTGAGTTGCTTCGAAGTCAAATGTTGAATCCATACCTTTCCTAAACGGTGTTCTCATATTGCTATGTGAATACTAATCCTTCTTGATCACCGAGGTCGTCATGTTAATTCTTTTCCCAACCGGCGTGCTTCTCTTCAAGTGGATCCGATCATTTCAACATTTGCGAGATCAATTCTAAGTTTTCTCAACGGTGTTTGTTTCATCCGTCCCAAGTTGTCTTTGTTTTCCGCCCTCCACCCTTTTCGCAAGGACTTATATATTTTAGTCAAGTATCCATTTATTCATGTGAAGTCTCTTCACTCTTTTCAATCAATGTTCTGATCCAGTGATCCCTCATGAAGCTGCTCAAAAGCTCCAAGTTCATCATTCTTCATTCTCATATTCTGTTCTGATGGATTTAAGTCAAGCTTTCAGTGTTGATCATATTCCTTTCCTTGTTGCAAATGCTTTCTCTTGCCGATGCACATCTTAATCATTCACTTCTCGCTATTCATTTGTTCTGGAGTGTTGCAAATGAAGGATTTGTTCCAGATCCGTTCAAGTTATTTTGAGGTTGTTATCTCATTCAAGCCATTTAATTATACCGGTGCAATCTTTATTTCAAGCAATCCTTCAACGATGTTTCTCTCGAGTGGGCCCTAACCCACAGGTCTTTTCCCAGGATCTTACCTGACTCTTCTAATTTTCCTGGAACTATTCTCACATTCATTTCAAACTTTGACGTAAGAATGAATTTCCATAAGTCACATGCCTTCTCCAAGGTCGCTTTCAAACTCTTTCATCTTTGGCTCAACCTTTCCTCTTTTAATCCTTCCGGAGTTTCTCAACAATTTGGTGGTGTTTCTCCTCGTCATTCTCAGCATGTGAAGACCGAAGAAGAGTTCCTCTTAAATCCTTACCCGTTCTTCCAAAGAGTCGTAGTTCAAGTTTGATGCCATCCTCTCATAATTGTTTTTGATTGTGGGAATTCTTTTCACCCATCCGGAGCATTTCATGAGTTGTTTCCATTTCTTTCCTCCGAAGGCCATCATGTCATAATTCTTCATTCTCAGCGTGTAGCTATCTTTCTCCAAATCTTACCGGTGAATCGTTCAAATATCCTCTAATCAGTTCATGATCTCTTCATTCTCTTGTATCTAGATCCCCTCAAGTATCTTCATTCGTTTTCCAATTCTTCCCGGTGAATTGTGCCTTTGCTACTTTCATTTTCAATTTTTATGGTGGTTCATTCAAGATTCTTCTTCCTTTATTACCGCATCATTTCATTCGTCCTTTCCAATCCTCACGGTGATTCGTCGAAGACTTCTTCAAGTTGGCGCTATATCTCTCTTCAATCCTTGCGAAATAATAAGTAGTGTGCCAAATCCGTTGCTTATCATCGATTAAATTGGTGAAGGATACGCATAACGTAATTATTATTATTGTTTCATCCAAGTGATCTAGTTTCTTCTTTCCATCATTGTCATCATGTCACATTTCTCGGTTCGAGATGCTCCATCTTTCCTTTTACGGGTTCCAAGTTTTCCATGTATCTCATCACGAAGCTCCACCTAAATTATTGCAAGGCTTCACCTTGTGTCTTCAACTTCTCTTTCTTTTTATCATCCTTTTATTACCGGAGTTCTTCACGGAGGCTCTACATGATGGTTCGTCAAGGATTCCTTTCATTCTTGATTTGTTCTTCAAGATTTCTCTTGAAGTTATGGCCCGCCAAGCTATACTCTAAAAATAAACATGATGTTCAACACATGTTTTGTTTTTAGGAGTTCAAGTAATCTTCATCTTGCATTCCGAAGTGCAATTCGTTCTACCTTATCTTTTGAGGTGGTGTTATGTCACTCTTGACAATTTCCTTCATGTTTCATGATTCATATTGTTGTCAAGAATGAGGTATTTTAAATCCATCAATCCCTTTGTTGGAGTTATCTTGGGTCAAATTTCACCTAAAGCCTTCCCTAAGGAATGTTGCTATTTGTGGTGCGTATCTATGATCCAATTTTCTCCTTCTCATCTCGGTGAAGAAGTTTTTTTCATCTTTTAAGTGCTCACAATCAAATCAATGGTTTCCATTAGTGGCTGGTTGTCACCTCATAGTCTTGAGATGTTTCCATAAGCCCACTACAAGCTTATTCTTTTCGGTGTTGGTTTTCCAACAACTCCGTTATGACCTTCTTGGAAGGGTGTTCTCCAAGCTCATTTGTGGCAGAAGTTGGCATTTTGTTATCCATTCTGTTATTCCAATGATCTACCTTCTATTCTTTCTTCCGGAGGCATTGTGTTGTTGCTCTCTTCACTCATCATCTCGTTTTGTAAAGATCATGTTCTTTTTCTTGCTTATCCATTTAACCGGAGTGTCGTGTCCTCTTTTCATGTTCTTCCCATTTTGTCAAGTCTTGCATCTCTTTTCAACCGGAGTGTTGTCCGTATTTGATCTTGCCTTGTTCCTTGCTTATCTCGTTTCAACCAGAGTGGTTCCAATTCCTTGTTGTCCATTGTACTCGTCATTCATAGCTTTGCAACCTCCAAGGTTCACATGGTGTTCCTTGTTTCTATTTTCTACCGCAGTGCTCTCAATTGTGTTCAACTCTGTTACGTTCTTTCTTTCAACTTTTCAACCTCTCAAGGTTCTTTGGTTTCACTCATTGGTCGAAGAAGCAACGTAGTTTTACCTCCTCTCTTCCTCTTCAATTTTCTCTCCGGCGCCATCCTAGATCTCGGGACGAGATCCTCTCGTAGTGGTGGAGTGTTGTAACGCCCCGGATACAACTTTCCATATTCGTAACTCCAACTCTTGCCTTTTCCGGAGATACGATATATTATTTCCTCCGTGGTTGGGTTTTTGTCTTTTGTTTTGCATTTTGTTCATGTCATGCATCTCACCTCATAGCATCATGCGCATTGCATCTGCATGTTTTCATAAAGCTTGCACCCGTTCGTAGTTGCCGCGTCCCCCCCCCCTTGCTTTCGTTGACCGTTCTGAGGCCATTCGGGTTTTCGCTTCCCTCTTGACCGTGACCACCTAACCTCTCTTGCCAGCTCGCAGCACCCTCGTGTGCGTGTCCGAAACTTACCCGAACCCGAACCGGTATGTCGTTACCGATGGATCCGGATCATCCCCAAACATCCCGAAAGTATCTTCGTTTCTTTGTTGGATTCTCCCTAGCCTATTTTTACGTCCATCCGATTACGATCGGAGGAACGAGATAGCCCCCTAGCCTAACCTACCCGCTATATATAGTAGTCTAAACCAAGACCAAATCCCTAATTTCAAGGGATCCTCCCAGCCGCCGCCGCCACTCTCTCCCGCATCCACCTCGGGATCCTCCCTGGTCCAAATCCTCCCAACCGAGAAGTGCCCAAGCTCTTCGCTTCTCCTCCAACCTCACTCGATCCCCCTGCTCGCACCGATCGAGCCCCTGTCCAGGAGTTCCCACAGCAACCCAGCGCCGGCCTCCCGCGCTCGACCTCATCCCCAACCTCGCAAGCTTCCTCGGTCCTCTCCCGAGCAGGTGCTCGCCCGGAGCCCCGCATCCCTGCTTCCGTCCAGCCAGCCACGTCGCCGGCACACCCAGCAGCCAACCAGATGAGCGTCGCCCCCTTTCTTCTCCTTCTCGTGCTCCTCCCGTTTCTCCCTCTCTCATATCCTTGCATATCTCTCTCTTTCTGTCAGCTGGAAGCCACGAGGAGGTGCCCTCGTCCCCGTCCCCATGGAGCCGTCATCCCAAGGCAAGCTGTCGGCTTGCCTCTGCTTCGCCTTGTCGTCACCGCCTCTCCGGTGAGGCCCCGCGCCGTCTCATCGTGCCACATCTTTCTTCCGTTTCCTCCCTGCGTTTCCCCTCTCTCATCTCTCTATGTTCTCCCTTTCTCTGTCGACAGGAGCACCCCCGCGTCATGGCCTCGCTGAGTTCTGCCCGCCGCATCGCGTGGATCCGTTGCTCCGCCCAGCCTCCCTCGCCTCTCCCGCATCACCGGAGGTCGCCTCCACCCGCTGCCATCTTCTTCCCGGAGCGCCTCCCCGCCATGGCCGCCCGAACCTGAAGCTCCATCATGCCTCGTTCCACGCCTCGGCTCCGGCCAGAATGAGGCGTCCCCGGCCTCCTAGTCAGACCGGCTCCCCTCGTCAAGTCCTCGCATCGCCATCCAGGTCCAGGCCGCCGTTCCCCTGCTCTTCCCTTCTCCTTTATTTTCTTCCTTCTGCCTCCGCTCACTCTCGATCTCTCTCTGTAACAGCCGTTGCCGCCGCCCTGCTCTGTTCATCATCGTCTCCGTCAGATTCGGCGAGGCCCTGCATCCCAGCTTCCAGGCCGTCGCGTCGCCCCACCGGAGGCCACCAGCGCCATCGCAATCCCGCGCCTCTGCTTCCCCTTCGTCCCCTGCTTCAGGTCGAGCAGCGCTCGCTGCCCCGCTCGTCGACTACAGCCCCGCGTTGACCAGTCCAGCGCCCGGCAAGGCGGCGCCACTGCCGTGCTAGGCCTCCTGCCTTCTTTGCAGCCCAGCTGCCCAGCGCCTCCTCAAGCCCAATGTGAGCAGCCCAGTCGATCCAGATTCGGCCCAGTTCTGTTTTTTTAGACTCTGCGAATTTAACCTTATCCAGAAAACTGCATGTTTACATATTGCACCCTCATGTTCATGCATTTAATAACTCCACAACCGTGCATCGGATTAAAATGTTTTAAATATGTAAAATGCTTAGAATTTCATCTAGTTTCATAATATCCAACTTTCATCCATGTTAAAAATGTTCAACTTGTTGTTTGTTTAATTTTGCTTAAATGCCATGCTAAAATGATTTATTTTATAACTAAATAACCGTAGCTCCAGATTTAATAAACTTTATATGTAAATGGGGTAGAAAAATGCATAGATTAACTTGGTGCACTTTTTTTACTGCTTAACAACATTAAAATATGGTTTCAGGCAGAACCGTAGCAAATTCAAAATATGCATATGGGGATTTTCCGGAATTGTGTTTGTTGTTCCGGCCTAATTTAAACTTGCCTAGATAGGTAGTTTAATTATGCTTCACCTCTTGCCATGTTTAACAACATTTAATATTGTTTGGTAGCTTAAACGAGATTAAACTAAATATGTCAATGTGGTGTTTTGTCAATATGCAACTCGTGGTATATTGAGCTCCACTTAACTTGTAGTATTGTTTGTTGCACTTTGCCATGCCATGCCTCATTAAACCGGACATGCATCATACTTGATTGTGCATCATGCCATGATTATGCTTGTGCGTTTACCATGTTGTTTGCTTCTTTCCGGGTCGCTTCTCTCGTTAGCTTCGGTTTCATTCCGGAGTTGTGAGGATTCGTTCGACCACGTCCGCTTGTCTTCTTCATGGACTCGTTCTTCTTCCTAGAGGGATTTCAGGCAAGATGACCGTCACCTTGGATCTCACTACTATCATTGCTATGCTAGTTGCTTCGTTCTATCGCTATGCTGCGCTGCCTATCATTTGCTCTTCAAGCCTCCCAAATTGCCATGAACCTCTAACCTTTGTCACCCTTCCTAGAAAACCGTTGCTTGGCTATGTTACCGCTTTTGGTCAGCCCCTCTTATAGCATTGCTAGTTGCAGGCGAAGATGAAGATTGCTACATGTTGGATTATGTTTATGTTGGGATATCACAATACCTCTTATATTATTAATGCATCTATATACTTGGTAAAGGGTGGAAGGCTCGGCCTTATGCCTGGTGTTTTGTTCCACTCTTGCCGCCCTAGTTTCCGTCATATCGGTATTATGTTCCCGGATTTTGCGTCCCTAACGCGGTTGGGTGATTTATGGGACCCCCTTGATAGTTCGCTTTGAATAAAACTCTTCCGGCAAGGCCCAAAATTGGTTTTACCATTTGCCTCACCTATGCCCTTTTTTCCCTTGGGTTTCCGGAGCCCGAGGGTCATCTTTATTTTAGAACCCCCGGCCAGTGCTCCTCTAAGTGCTGGTCCAAACCGAGCGATGTCCGGCGCCCCCTGGGCAATCAGGGTCTATGCCAACCCGACGTCTTGCTCATCCGGTGTGCCACGAGAACGAGATATGTGCAGCTCCTATCGGGTTTGTCGGCACATCCAGTGGCTTTGCTCGTCTTGTTTTACCATTGTCGAAATGTCTTGTAACCGGATTCGAGACTGATCGGGTCTTCCCGGAGAAGGAATATCCCGTTGATCGCAAGAGCTTATCATGGGCTAAGTTTGGACACCCTGCGAGGTTTAAACTTTCGAGAGCCGTGCCCGCGGTTATGTGGCAGATGGGAATTTGTTAATATCCGGTTGTAGTAAACTTGAAGTAAACTCTTCTAAAATACACCAACCGTGTGCGTAACCATGAGTGTCCCTTTTCGGGGTTGATTGAGAGGAGAACACGGTTCTTGGGTTATGTTTGATGTAAGTAGGAGTTCAGGATCACTTCTTGATAATTGTTAGCTTCACGACCATTCCGTTTGCTTCTCTTCTCGCTCTCACTTGCGTATGTTAGCCACCATATCATGCTTAGTCGCTGCTGCAACCTCACCACTTTACCCCTTCCTTTCCCATTAGGCTTTGCTAGTCTTGATACCCATGGTAATGGGATTCTTTGAGTCCTCGTGGCTCCTGATTACTACAACAATAGTCGCAGGTACAGGTTATGCGATGATCATGACGCGAGAGTGATGTTTGCTTGTTTTGGAGTTCCCCTTCTGCTTCTTCTTCGATCAGGGGATAGGTTCCAGGTCGGCAGCCTGGGCTAGCAAGGTGGATGTCGTTTGAGTTTCTGTTTGTGTTTCATCCGTAGTCGGATGATGCTCTTGTATATGACGTATTGTTGTATTCATGTGATATTGTATGTCTTGGTTGTATCCCCACTATTATGTAATGTTGATGTAATGATATCCACCTTGCAAAAGCGTCTTCAAGATGCGCTTCTATCCTTGGTGGGACCTTCGAGTTCCTTTAGGGTAGGGTCGCATCTTGGGCGTGACAAGTTGGTATCAGAGCCTCGACCGACCATAGGAGCCCCCTTGATTGTTGGCCGTTGTTGAGTCTAGAAGAAAATTATTTTGAGTCTTAGGATTATATATATCGGAGAGTAGGATTCTTTTTACTCCTCAGTCCCTCGTCACTCTGGTGAGGCCTCCTGACGTAGATGTTTTGTCTTTCCTCTCCTCAATTTTTCACAAATTTTTTTTAGGATCACGCGAGTATCTTGGGATTGTTCCGATATTATTGTGACGAGAACATTGTTCTTGGTGCCTCCTGACATTTAGGGGTTGTGGCAGTGTCCCGGGGAGTTGAGCTCCGAGGTGTTGTCGTCACAACTTTATCGTTGCAGTTCTGGAATACCTGAGTTTTGCCGACATCGAAAATCTCTTTTATGCATTTGTTGGTAAGATAACATCGACGCCACCCAATACTGGGGAGTTTGGGAGTATTGCCATAGCTTGTATAACGGATGCTTTTCGAAGGTTGAGGTACACGATTTCCAGAGTTTTCTTGTTTATGTGTTGACGGATGGATAGAACTGGATCTTGGTATTGTTAGTTTGGGTGAGATATATTGCGTCCCTGTATCCCCAACACCAGATTGCATAACCAGAAAGTTCGGGAGTTTATAGGTGGGAATTCAAGTAGCTCCTAGAATATCTTTCCGACAGATACATGATATGGGATTGGGTAAATCTCTATCATATGTATTTGTTCGGGCTTATTCTGCAAGCCAAATCCTTTCTTTTGTTTTATTTGTGGTATTCGAGTTGCTTCGAAGTCAAATGTTGAATCCATACCTTTCCTAAACGGTGTTCTCATATTGCTATGTGAATACTAATCCTTCTTGATCATCGAGGTCGTCATGTTAATTCTTTTCCCAACCGGCGTGCTTCTCTTCAAGTGGATCCAATCATTTCAACATTTGCGAGATCAATTCTAAGTTTTCTCAACGGTGTTTGTTTCATCCGTCCCAAGTTGTCTTTGTTTTCCCGCCCTCCCACCCTTTTCTGCAAGGACTTATATATTTTAATCAAGTATCAATTTATTCATGTGAAGTCTCTTCACTCTTTTCAATCAATGTTCTGATCCAGTGATCCCTCATGAAGATGCTCAATAGCTCCAAGTTCATCATTCTTCATTCTCGTATTCTTTTCCGGTGGATTTAACTCAAGCTTTCGGTGTTGATCATATTCCTTTCCTTGTTGCAAATGCTTTCTCTTGCCGATGCACCTCTTAATCATTCACTTCGGCTATTCATTTGTTACGGAGTGTTGAAGATATCTCGGAAGGCTCGTCTTTTCATTCCAGATCCGTTCAAGTTATTTTGAGGTTGTTATCTCATTCAAGCCATTTAATTCTACTGGTGCAATCTTTATTTCAAGCAATCCTTCAACGATGTTTCTTTCGAGTGGGCCCTAACCCACAGATCTTTTCCTAGGATCTTACCTGACTCTTCTAATTTTCCAGGAACTATTCTCAAATTCATTTCAAAGTTTGACGTAAGAATGAATTTTCATCAGTCACATGCCTTCTGCAAGGTCGCTTTCAAACTCTTTTCATCTTTGGCTCAACCTTTCCTGTTTTAATCCTTCCGGAGTTTCTCAACAATTTGGTTGTGTTTCTCCTCGTCATTCTCAGCATGTGAAGACCGAAGAAGAGTTCCTCTTAAATCCTTACCAGTTCTTCCAAAGATGCTTAGTTCAAGTTTGATGCCATCCTCTCATAATTGTTTTCGATTGTGGGAATTCTTTTCACCCATCCGGAGCATTTCATGAGTTGTTTCCATTTCTTTCCTCCGAAGGCCATCATGTCATAATTCTTCATTCTCAGCGTGTAGCTATCGTTCTCCAAATCTTACCGGTGAATCGTTCAAATATCCTCCAATCAGTTCATGATCTCTTCATTCTCTTGTATCTAAATCCACTCAAGTATCTTCCTTCATTTTCCAATTCTTCCCGGTGAATTGTGCCTTTGCTACTTTCATTTTCAATTTTTACGGTGGTTCGTTCAAGATTCCTCTTCCTTTATTACCGTATCATTTCATTCGTCCTTTCCAATCCTCTCGGTGATTCGTCAAAGACTTCTTCAAGTTGGCGCTATATCTCTCTTCAATCCTTGCAAAAGAATAAGTAGTGTGCCAAATCCGTTGCTTATCATCGATTAAATTGGTGAAGGATACGCATAACGTAATTCTTATTATTGTTTCATCCAAGTGATCTAGTTTCTTCTTTCCATCATTGTCATCATGTCACATTTCTCGGTTCGAGATGCTCCATCTTTCCTTTTCTGGAGTTCCAAGTTTTCCGCATTATCTCATCACGAAGCTCCACCTAAATTATTGCAAGGCTTCACCTTGTGTCTTCAACTTCTCTTTCTTTTTATCATCCTTTTATTACCGGAGTTCTTCATGGAGGCTCTACATGATGGTTCGTCAAGGATTCATTTCATTCTCGATTTGTTCTTCAAGATTTCTCTTGAAGTTATGACCCGCCAAGCTATACTCGTTCAAGTAATCTTCATCTTGCATTCCGAAGTGCAATTCGTTCTACCTTATCTTTTGAGGTGGTGTTATGTCACTCTTGACAATTTCCTTCATGTTTCATGATTCATATTGTTGTCAAGAATGAGGTATTTTAAATCCATCAATCCCTTTGTTGGAGTTATCTTGGGTCATATTTCACCTAAAGCCTTCCCTAAGGAATGTTGCTATTTGTGGTGCGTATCTATGATCCAATTTTCTCCTTCTCATCTCGGTGAAGAAGTTTTTTGATCTTTTTAGTGCTCTTAATCAAATCAATGGTTTCCATTAGTGGTCGGTTGTCACCTCATAGTCTTGAGATGTTTCCATAAGCCCACTACAAGCTTATTCTTTTCGGTGTTGGTTTTCCAACAACTCCGTTATAACCTTCTTGGAAGGGTGTTCTCCAAGATCATTTGTGGTTGAAGTTGGCATTTTCTTCTCCATTCTGTTATTCCAATGATATATCTTCTATTATTTCTTCCGGAGGCATTGTGTTGTTGCTCTCTTCACTCATCATCTCGTTTTGTAAAGATCGTGTTCTTTTTCTTGCTTATCCATTTAACTGGAGTGTCGTGTCCTCTTTTCAAGTTCTTCCCATTTTGTCAAGTCTTGCATCTCTTTTCAACCGGAGTGTTGTCCGTATTTGATCTTTCCTTGTTCCTTGCTTATCTCGTTTCAACCAGAGTGGTTCCAGTTCCTTCTTGTCCATTGTACTCGTCATTCATAGCTTTGCAACCTCCAAGGTTCACATGGTGTTCCTTGTTTATGTTTTCTACCGCAGTGCTCTCAATTGTGTTCAACTCTGTTACGTTGTTTCTTTCAAATTTTCAACCTTCTCGAGGTTCTTTGGTTTCACTCATTGGTCGAAGAAGCAACTTAGTTTTACCTCCTCTCTTCCTCTTCAATTTTCTCTCCGACGCCATCCTAGATATCGGGATGAGATCCTCTCGTAGTGGTGGAGTGTTGTAACGCCCCGGATACAACTTTCCATATTCGTAACTCCAACTCTTGCCTTTTCCGAAGATATGATATATTATTTCCTCCGTGGTTGGGTTTTTGTCTTTTGTTTTGCATTTTGTTCATGTCATGCATCTCAACTCATAGCATCATGCGCATTGCATCTGCATGTTTTCATAAAGCTTGCACCCGTTCGTAGTTGCCGCGTCCCCCCCTTGCTTTCGTTGACCGTTCCGAAGCCATTCGGGTTTTCGCTTCCCTCTTGACCGTGACCACCTAACCTCTCTTGCCAGCTCGCAGCACCCTCGTGTGCGTGTCCGAAACTTACCCGAACCCGAACCGGTATGTCGTTACCGATGGATCCGGATCATCCCCAAACATCCCAAAAGTATCTTCGTTTCTTTGTTGGATTCTCCCTAGCCTATTTTTTCGTCCGTACAATTACGATCGGAGGGACGAGATAGCCCCCTAGCCTAACCTACCCGCTATATATACTAGTCTAAACCGAGACCAAATCCCTAATTTCTAGGGATCCTCCCAGTCGTTGCTGCCACTCTCTCCCGCATCCACCTCGGGATCCTCCCTGGTCCAAATCCTCCCAACCGAGAAGTGCCCAAGCTCTTCGCTTCTCCTCCTACCTCACTCGATCCCCCTGCTCGCGCCGATCGAGCCCCTGTCCAGGAGCTCCCACAGCAACCCAGCGCCAGCCTCCCGCGCTCGACCTCATCCCCAACCTCGCAAGCTTCCTCGATCCTCTCCCGAGCAAGTGCTCGCCCGGAGCCCCGAGTCCCTGCCTCCGTCCAGCCAGCCACGTCGCCGGCACACCCAGCAGCCAACCAGATGAGCGTCGCCCCGTTTCTTCTCCTTCCCGTGCTCCTCCCGTTTCTCCCTCTCTCATATCCTTGCATATCTCTCTCTTTCTGTCAGCTGGAAGCCACGAGGAGGTGCCCTCGTCCCCGTCCCCATGGAGTCGTCATCCCAAGGCAAGCTGCCGGCTTGCCTCTACTTCGCCTTGTCATCACCGCCTCTCTGGTGAAGCCCCGCGCCGTCTCGTCGTGCCACCTCTTTCTTCCGTTTCCTTCCTGCGTTTCCCCTCTCTCATCTCTCTCTGTTCTCCCTTTCTCTGTCGAGAGGAGCACCCCCGCGCCATGGCCTCGCTGAGCACTGCCCGCCCCATCGCCTGGATCTGTTGCTCCGCCCGGCCTCCCTTGCCTCTCCCGCGTCACCGGAGGTCACCTCCGCCCACTGCCATCTTCTTCCCGGAGCGCCTCCCCGCCATGGCCGCCCGAACCTGAAGCTCCATCCTGCCTCGTTCCACGCCTCGGCTTCGGCCAGAATGAGCCGTCCCCGGCCTCCTCGTCAGACCGGCTCCCCTCGTCAAGTCCTCACGTCGCCATCCAGGTCCAGGCCGCCGTTCCCCTGCTCCTCCCTTCTCCTTTATTTTCCTCCTCCTGCCTCCGCTCACTCTCGATCTCTCTGTGTAATAGCAGCCGTTGCCGCCGCCCTGCTCTATTCGTCGCCGTCTCCGTTAGATCCGGCGAGGCCCTGCGTCCCAGCTTTCAGGCCGTCGCGTCGCCCCACCGGAGGCCACCAGTGCCATCGCAATCCCGGGCCTCTGCTTCCCCTTCATCCCTTGCTTCAGGTCGAGCAGCGCTCGCTGCCTTGCTGGTCGACCACAGCCCCGCGTTGACCAGTCCAGCGCCAGCCTGGACGAGCGCCACTTGCCGCGCTAGGCCTCCTCTGCTTCGCTCGTAGCCCAGCTGCCCAGCGCCTCCTCAAGCCCAATGTGAGCAGCCCAGTCGATCCAGATTCGGCCCAGTTCTGTTTTTTTAGACTTTGTGAATTTAACCTTATCCAGAAAACTGCATGTTTACAGATTGCACCCTCATGTTCATGCATTTAATAACTCCCCAACCGTGTATCGGATTAAAATGTTTTAAATATGTAAAATGCTTAGAATTTCATCTAGTTTCATAATATCCAAATTTCATCCATGTTAAAAATGTTTAACTTGCTGTTTGTTTAATTTTGCTTAAATGTCATGCTAAAATGATTTATTTTATAACTAAATAACCGTAGCTCCAGATTTAATAAACTTTATATGTAAATGGGGTAGAAAAATGCATAGATTAACTTGGTGCACTTTGTTTTACTGCTTAAGAACATTAAAATATGGTTTAAGGCAGAATAGTAGCAAATTCAAAATATGCATATGGGGATTTTCCGGAATTGTGTTTGTTGTTCCGGCCTCATTTAAACTTGCCTAGATAGGTAGTTTAATTATGCTTCACCTCTTGCCATGTTTAACAACATTTAATATTGTTTGGTAGCTTAAACGAGATTAAACTAAATATGTCAATGTGGTGTTTTGTCAATATGCAACTCGTGGCATATTGAGCTCCACTTAACTTGTAGTATTGTTTGTTGCACTTTGCCATGCCATGCCTCATTAAATCGGACATGCATCATACTTGATTGTGCATCATGCCATGATTATGCTTGTGTCTTTACCATGTTGCTTGCTTCTTTCTGGGTCGCTTCTCTCGTTAGCTTCGGTTTCGTTCCGGAGTTGTGAGGATTCGTTCGACCACGTCCGCGTGTCCTCTTCATGGACTCGTTCTTCTTCCTAGCGGGATTTCAGGCAAGATGACCGTCACCTTGGATCTCACTAGTATCATTGCTATGCTAGTTGCTTCGTTCTATCGCTATGGTGCGCTGCCTATCATTTGCTCTTCAAGCCTCCCGAATTACCATGAACCTCTAACCTTTGTCACCCTTCCTAGCAAACCGTTGCTTGGCTATGTTACCGCTTTTGCTCAGCCCCTCTTATAGCGTTGCTAGTTGCAGGTGAAGATGAAGATTGCTCCATGGTGGATTATGTTTATGTTGGGATATCATAATACCTCTTATATTATTAATGCATCTATATACTTGGTAAAGGGTGGAAGGCTCGGCCTTATGCCTGGTGTTTTGTTCCACTCTTGCCGCCCTAGATTCCGTCATATCGGTATTATGTTCCCGGATTTTGCGTCCCTAACGCGTTGGGTGATTTATGGGACCCCTTGACGGTTCGCTTTGAATAAAACTCTTCCAAAAAGGCCCAACATTGGTTTTACCATTTGCCTCACCTATGCCCTTTTTTCCCTTGGGTTTCGGGCCGAGGGTCATCTTTATTTTAGCCCCCGGGCGGTGCTCCTCTAAGTGTTGGTCCAAACCGGCGATGTCCGGCGCCCCCTGGGCAATCAGGGTCTATGCCAACCCGACGTCTTGCTCATCTGGTGTGCCCTGAGAACGAGATATGTGCAGCTCCTATCGGGATTTGTCGGCACATCCAGGCGGCTTTGCTGGTCTTGTTTTACCATTGTGGAAATGTCTTGTAACCGGGATTCCGAGACTGACCGGGTCTTCCCGGGAGAAGGAATATCCTTCGTTGATCACGATAGCTTATCATGGGCTAAGTTGGGACACCCCTGCAGGGTTTAAACTTTCGAGAGCCGTGCCCGCGATTATGTGGCAGATGGGAATTTGTTAATATCCGGTTGTAGTAAACTTGAAGTAAACTCTTCTAAAATACACCAACCGTGTGTGTAACCGTGAGTGTCTCTTTTCGGGGTTGTTTGAGAGGAGAACACAGTTCTTGGGTTATGTTTGACGCAAGTAGGAGTTCAGGATCACTTCTTGATCATTGCTAGCTTCACGACCGTTCTGTTTGCTTCTCTTCTCGCTCTCACTTGTGTATGTTAGCCACCATATCATGCTTAGTCGCTGCTGCAACCTCACCACTTTACCCCTTCCTTTCCCATTAAGCTTTGCTAGTCTTGATACCCATGGTAATGGGATTGCTGAGTCCTCGTGGCTCACGGATTACTACAACAACAGTTGCAGGTACAGGTTATCACGATGATCATTACGAGAGCGATGTTTGCTTGTTTTGGAGTTCTCATACGCTTCTTCTTGATCGGGGATAGGTTCGGTCGGCAGCCTGGGCTAGCGAGTGGATGTCGTTTGAGTTTACATTTGTGTTTCATCCATAGTCGGATGATGCTCTTGTATATGATGTATTGTTGTATTCATGTGACATTGTATGTCTTGGTTGTATCCCCACTATTATGTAATGTTGATGTAATGATATCCACCTTGCAAAAGCGTCTTCAAGATGCGCTTCTATCCTTGGTGGGACCTTCGAGTTCCTTTAGGATAGGGTCGCATCTTGGGCGTGACAAACTTGGTCAAGCATTTATACCATGCTCTAGGAGCTTGTTTAAGACCATAAAGGGCTTTGTGAAGTTTGTAAACATGATTGGGTTTCTTAGGATTGACAAAGCCGGGAGGTTGCTTAACATAAACTTCCTCCTCAATTTCACCATTTAGGAAAGCACTTTTAATGTCCATTTGGTACAAAGTGATATCATGGTGATTAGCATAAGCAAATAAGATGCGAATGGACTCAAGTCTAGCAACGGGAGCATATGTCCCACCATAGTCCATACCTTCGACTTGAGTGTAGCCTTGGGCGACTAGGCGTGCTTTGTTGCGGACGACTTGACCATCTTCATCTTGCTTGCTGTGAAACACCCATTTGGTACCAATGATGTTGTGGTTGTTGTCGGGCTTCTCGACCAATGTCCACACTTGGTTTCTCTCAAAGTTGTGTAGCTCTTCATGCATAGCATTAATCCAATCCGGATCTTCCAATGCTTCTTAAACCTTCATAGGTTCCATGCTAGAGATGAATGAGTAATGTTCACAAAAGGTAGCCAAACGAGTTTTGGAGCGAGTGATTCTCCCGGTTTGGATATCATTGTAGATTTGTTTGACGGGATGGTCTTTGGCGATTCTTGCTCAAACTCATGGAAGCTTTGGCTTGGCTCGGGGTGGATCATCCTCTTCATCTTGGTCTTCTTCTTGGTCTTCTTCATTGTTGACATTGTCATTCTCTTGTCGTGGTGGAGAAGGAGGTTGTTGATGTTCATCTTGGTGTACTTCCTCGTTTTCTTCGTCTTGGTGTGTCCCGCTTGTGGATGCTTCCGTATCAATTCTTGGTTCACCTTGCCGTGAGGTAGAAGCTTCCACTTGAACGGATGAGGTAGTCTCCTTCACCTCCGTTGGACGAATCTTGCTAATAGACAAGTCTTGGATTGCTTCCGAAGGGTCTTTTCCTCCTACATCAATTGGCAATTGCTCTACTTGCGAGCTGTTAGATTCATCAAACTTCACATCTACCGTCTCTTCAACCTTTTGGGTGGAATTGTTGTAGACACGGTAAGTGTGAGAGTTTGAGCCATAACCAAGTAGGAAACCTTCGTGAGATTTAGGAGCAAATTTAGAACGACGATGCTTATCAAGAATGTAGCACTTTGAGCCGAATACTCGAAAGTATCCAACTTGGGGTTTGTTACCGGTGAGGAGCTCATATGCCGTCTTGCCGAGTAGCTTGTGAAGATACAAGCGATTTTTTCCATGACAAGCTGTCTCAACCGCTTCCGCCCAAAAGTGTTTTGGAGTCTTGTACTCATCAAACATCGTTCTTGCCATCTCAATAAGAGTCCGGTTCTTTCTCTCAACAACTCCATTTTGTTGAGGCGTGTAAGTAGCCGAGAACTTGTGTGAAATCCCTTCTTCGTCAAGAAAGGTATCCACATTTGCGTTCTTGAACTCCGTTCCGTTGTCGCTCCAAACCTTCTTGATCTTCACGTCAAATTGATTTTGAGCCTTCCTAGCGAAGTTTTTGAAGATCTTTTGGACCTGCGATTTGTCATCAAGAAAGAACACCCACGTAAATCTTGAAAAATCATCAACTATGACTAGACCAAATGAGTTACCACCGAGACTCTTGTAGGCATTGGGACCAAAGAGATCCATGTGAAGTAGCTCGAGTGGTCTTCTCGTGGTCATGATGTTCTTCGCGCGATGACTTCCTCCAACCTGTTTTCCTGCCTGACAAGCACTACAAAGTCTATCCTTGTCAAATATGACATCTTTTATTCCAAGGATATGATCACCTTTAATAAGTTTATCAAGATTTTGCATGCCTACATGACCTAGCCTTCTATGCCACAACCAGCCTTTAGAAGATTTAGCAATTAAGCAAGTTCTAGGTTGAGCCTTTTTAGTGAAATCAACAATGTGAAGATCACCTCTACGTATACTGGTAAATACCACTTTATGATTGTCTCTTCGAAACACTTGGCAATCTACCTCAGTAAATAGGACATTGAAACCGAAATCAGCAAGTCTAGATACTGAAAGTAAATTGTACCCAAGAGATTCAACAAGCATGACATTTTGTATGGAGCCATCATGTGAGATGGCCACCTTACCTAGGCCAACCACCTTACCCTTTGAGTTATCACCAAAGGTGACATACTTTCGAGGGCCGTCGTTTTCATCAAGCTCACGGAATATATCTTTATCTCCAGTCATATGATCAGTACATCCACTATCAAGGACCCATTCCTTTCCTCCAGCCATGTAGCCGCGAAGATTTGCCATAAGACCAAAGTGTCTCATCGCATCATCAAGATCATAGTCACTATAATCATCCTCATCATAGTATCCATGTTCAACATCATCTTGTGATTGATCAACTCCTAGAGAGGGTAATTCATTAGATAAATGATCATTTCCATGGTTATCTTTATGAATTCTAATAGCTTTGGAAATGATGTTGCTAATGAATCCAACATCTCCTTTGGCACGCATGAGATTGGTAAGCTCAAATAGACAATCACCAAAGCTAGGATCACTAGAATTCATCTTAATCAAGGCAATAGACTTATGGATAATTTCGTCTAAATTTTTCAAGGAATAATTTGGAAATCGTTCCTCAAGAAATCTCCAAATAGTATAGGCACAATCAAGAGTAGGCAAACTAGCACTCAAATTTTTGGGCAATCCTCTAATGATAAGATTGATAGTTCTAAGATTGTGAATCATGTCAAGATCCTCTTCGGGTGTAGGATGCAAAGGATCAATATGAGGTGTACAAGGGCTAGTAATGTACTTGTTCAAATGATGTTCATTGGAAATCTCAAGCATTTCATTTTTCCACTCATAGAAGAACTCTCCATCAAGAATAGGCACTCTACATCTAAGACTCCCCAAAGTAGACACATCCACCTTCCTCCAAAGGTGTTTAAACCAAGGCAATGGAGACCAATGCTCTGATACCAATTGAAAGGATCGAGAAGAGGTGTCTAGAGGGGGGTGAATAGACTCTAATCAAGAAAAGTTGCAGTTTTTAATTCTTTATGTTGATGTGGAGTTTTAGCACAAGTTTAAGCATTCACAATACATATCAAGCAAGCATGATAAAGAGTATATGAGCAACGGAAAGTAGAGCATGCAAGTTGCAAGAATGTAAAGGGATGGGATTGGAGTGTGCAAACGCAATTTGGAGACACGGAGATTTTTTATCCGTTGTTCCGATAGGTGGCGCTATCGTACATCCACGTTGATGGAGACTTCAACCCACTAAGGGTAACAGTTGCACGAGTCCATGAAGGGCGCCACCCACAAAGGGTCCACGAAGAAGCAACCTTGTCTATCCCACCATGGTCGTCGCCCATGAAGGACTTGCCTCACTAGGGTAGATCTTCACAAAGTAGGCGATCTCCTTGCCCTTACAAAATCCTTGGTTCAACTCCACAATCTTGTCGGAGGCTCCCAAGTGACACCTAGCCAATCTAGGAGACACCACTCTCCAAGAAGTAACAAATGGTGTGTTGATGATGAACTCCTTGCTCTTGTGCTTCAAATGATAGTCTCCCCAACACTCAACTCTCTCTCACGGGATTTGGATTTGGTGGAAAGAAGATTTGAGTGGAAAGCAACTTGGGGAGACTAGAGATCAAGATTTATGTGGTTGGAATGGAATATCTTGACCTCAACACAAGTGTACGTGGTTCTCTCTTAGAAAATATGTGTTGGAAGTGTAGGCATGTTCTGATGGCTCTCTCCACGAATGAAGAGTGGGTGGAGGGGTATATATTGCCTCCACACAAAATCTAACCGTTACACACAAATCACCAAACTCGGTGGGACCGATTCAAAGAACTCGGTCAGACCGATTTGGTTCATAATGTGACCGTTAGGCATTTCGGTGGGACTGATTGGATCAACTCGGTGGGACCGATGTGCTAGGGTTAGGGTAAATCCAAAACTCGGTTTGACCGATTACTCAAACTCGATGGGACCGACTTGGGTAATAAGCGAAACAGAGAGTTAGCCAAGCAAACTCGGTGGGACCGATTGCATATCTCGGTGGGACCGAAATTATTGCAATAGGCAACAGAGAGCTTGCAAGCCCATCTCAGTGAGACCGAGATACCATCGGTGAGACCAAATTTATTAGGGTTTCTGGCAGTGGCTATGGCAACTAAACTCGGTGGCTCCGAAGAGAAAGAATCGGTGGATCCGAGTTTGACTTTTGGTTTGGGACATATGTGGATGTGAGAAAGTAGTTGAGGGCTTTGGAGCATATCACTAAGCACTTTGAGCAAGAACCTCATTAAGCAACACCTCATCCCTTCTTAATAGTATTGGCTTTTCCTATAGACTCAATGTGATCTTGGATCACTAAAATAGAAAATGTAGAGTCTTGTGCTTTGAGCTTGAGCCAATCTTCTGTCCTTAGCACTTTGAAGGGGTTCCACAACCTCTAGTCTGTGCCACTCCATTGTTGAACTTATCTGAAACATACTAGGTAGAAGCATTAGTCCAACAAGAGATATGTTGACATTAATTACCAAAATCACCCAGTGAGCACTTGTGCTTTCAGCTTGGCTGCCTTTAGCGTCATCCTGATAATAGTCATTGTCAATGAGGTGTATGAAAAAAGAACCAAGGGAGTCAAGTTCCACCTCTGAGTCCGGATTATCCGGGTCAACATCAGCATTTGGTTCAGAAGACTCAGTGCTCCTCTTCTTGGCAGGTTTTTTAGTAACCTTGGTCTTGGGGCGAGGTGTCTTCGCCGGTTTATCCTGTGGCTTCTTCTTCCAGAACGGATCATCGCCCTATCAAAGATGGACAAAATTTTGAGAGAATATTCAAAAGGATCAAGCTAAAACAAAAGTTATATGATTCTTATAGTTGGTGGTTTATTGGAAGTGCAGAAAGGACTTAAACCGGTCTCGCTACAGACAGCCTCCGGTTCATTCAGTATTTTCTCGACAGATTCAGTAACTTCAGCCTCCGTTAACTGAATGTCAATATGTCGTTGAGGATCTTTCAAGCTCCCTGTGTACTCACACATTAAACTGGGGCGCTGGCTTAAAGGAAGAATGCTCCAAGATATCCAGCAACGAACAAAGTTAACGTCTGTCAAACCGTTCGCCATAAAGGCTCTGAGCTCTGAGAGTTGTGGTGCGTAGTTGGACCGTTCCTTTGCAGTCAGGCTGATGAAATGGATGTGTATTGCTAAGCCGGTGAGGACGATAACCCGGCAGAGGATTTTCTTCAGTTGGAGACGTATCTCGGCAATAAAACCAAGTCTGATTCCAATCCTTGGGGTGACTATGAAGCTTGGCGTGAGGGAAGCTGACATCTTTTTTCTTCTGAATAGCCATTCCACCAAGTTCAGTATTAGGTCCGTCTGTAAACTCTGTACGACGGTTCAAATAGAAGAAATCCCTAAACAGTTCAACTGTGGGCTCCTCTTGAAGATAAGCCTCGCAAAATACTTGGAAATTGCAAACATTGGACACTGAGTTTGGTCCAATGTCCTGAGGGTGGAGTTGGAAGCTAGAAAGTACATCTCGGAAGAATTTTGATCTGGGAGGGCTAAACCCTCGGCCCAGGTGGTCAACAAAAATGACTACTTCTCCATCCTTGGGCTCAGGAGGATTTTCTGGACCAGGGACCCTTCAGTGGATAACTTCTTTCTTCGCTAAAGCGTCGGTTGCGACACAGCCCTCTAGTTGTTCTCCCGTAACCCGGGAAGGGACCCAGTTACAAGCATAGAATTGTTTGGCCATTTCAATGAAAAGCTGGAAAAAGATCAATGCCGGTTTAAGATTTATGATAGACAAGCATAAAGCGACGCAAGATCAGAAGTAGAAACAGGGGCATATGCACATTGTTAAACCGGAGTCTAACATTGTTAAACCGGAGTCTGACATTGGAGGAGTTACAAAGATAAACGAGTTGGAGGTTTATGAGGGGACTAATGGTATCTGCCGGATTATCATTTTCTAAAAAGTTAAACCGCCTATATTGGTATGGAAGGTACAGATCTAAAGAGTCTAAGTAAGGGAAAAACAAGTTTCATAGATTGGTATGGTAATTTTGGATCTGCAGCGCATCAGTAAAACAAAATATATTCAGACTTAAAATACAGGTGTTCAAGTAGTTCATCAGATCCGGATGAGTTTTTCTATGCGAAGAAGATTATCTAAGGATGAAAAGGGGGATTACAACTATGACTGCGCAAGGAAATGTCAGATCTGAGATCACAGCTTGCACTATGGAGATGAACAAAGACGAACAGCTTCGAGCTTCGATGAACACCGAAACCCTAATGGTGGATCTAAAGCAAGGGGAAAAGAAAACTTACGGATGTTGAGGAACAGCTGAGGAGCGCCGCGTTTCTCTGATGCGTTCAGGTTGATGCAGCGGACGGAGTTGAGGTCGAGGGCGGAGCTTGACGACGACGGCCGCGCGTGAGGGTCAGGTTGGTGCAAGGAGGCAGAAGAAGAAGCAAAGAGACACGGGGGGGATGAAAAGGACCCCCTGGTCTTATTTATAAGGCGAAGGGATAAGTGACAGGCGCGAAAATTGAGGAGCCCAAAAATTGGATATGTGACAGAGCTGTCGCCTCGATTGTCGGAGGCTCATTAGTAGAGGTGAGATATGAACAATTTTTAATAACAGGTGACGTCATGGCGATTTATTATGATCCTGGAAGATGACATCATGGTGGTTTACAAGATTTACGTGAAGGTGCTGAAGGAGGAATTTTCCTAAGTGTTGAAGATTGACATGAACAGGTTCAAATCAATCTAGGGCCTAATGTTGGGGATATTACTACTGGGTATAAACCGGCCAGGAGAGGCCGGGTTATCCCCATAATGAGTTATTTATATTTGAAGCCCATGAAGACAAGGAGTGCGGCGCTTTACGAAGGCCCAGGTCCCAGGGGCAGATTAAGTCCTGTAGACATAAACCGCCATTGATATGTAAACTTGTGTTGTAAGATAGGAAAGAGTAGAAATCGAGCCGGACACGTTTATGAGCCGGTCTCGGGATTCTGTAAACTGACGGGCGTCAACCTATGTATATAAGGGGACGACCCGGCGGCGGTTGAGGGACAATAGACAATAACTCGAGAGCCAGGCATAGAAGATTCGCTCCCTGGTCATCGAAACCCTAGCAATTCCACAACAACTGGATTAGGCCATTACCTTCACCGCAAGGGGCTGAACCAGTATAAACTCTCTGCGTCCTTTGTCCGCTTTAACCCCTTTAAGCTAACCCGTCGCGATGGCTCCACGACTAAGTCCTTAAACTAGGACATCTGCCGTGACAAAACCACGACACCTCCCAAATGATGTTGCTCCTATTACTCATTGTGATGATGATAATTGCTATACTATTGGTGCTATCCATACTATTAATGATGAGAGTGATTATGCTTATGATATGAAAATGCCCAAGCTTGGGGATGCTATGTTTGATGAGAATGACATGTTTGAGAATATATTTGCTGCAATTAATGTTTGTCCCAAGCTTGGGGATGCTATGTTTAATGAAGATGATATTTTTAGCCTCCCAAGTTTTGATGAGCAAATTTATTATGATGATAGCATGCCTCCTATTTATGATGATTATTGTGATGACACTTATGCTATAAAAAGTAGTGATGATTATATTTATAAAACTTGTCATGATTATGATTACCCTTTTTCTGAACATTACTCTTTTAAGATGGAAACAATTTATAGTATTGGAGTTTCTTATGATACTCCCACTATTCCGAATGAGAATAAATTTGCTTATGTGGAAAGTAATAAAAATTCTATGCTTGTAGATCATGAAAAGAATGCTTTATGTGATGGTTATATTGTTGAATTCATTCATGATGCTACTGAAAATTATTATGAGGGAGGAATATATGCTTGTAGGAGTCGCAATAATATCAAGTTTCCTCTCTATATGCTTAAAGTTTTGGAGTTATGCTTGTTTTGCCTTCCTATGCTAGTTGATTATTGTTCCCGTAAGTTGTTTTCTCACAAAATCCCTATGCATAAAAGATAAGAGTAGGAAATCACATAAAACACAAGACGATTCCATGCCCCTCGAAGATTATTGAAGACGGCGTTTGTCTACGGTTCGGTTCGGTGGAGTTGAGTCGTAGGAGAGCCGTACTATTAAGAGGGGGTCCGCTTTGGAAAGGTTTGGGTGGAATCTCACGTACACATTCCCTTTTGCACCGCCTTTCCTTGAGCTCCTTGGAGTGTTCCTCCGTCTCACCTTGTCTCTGCGATTTGAAGGTCTCTGCCTTGCTCTTCTCGGGCTAAGCGGTAGTCTTGCTCCTCTGGCGGTACTACCGCAGAGCTCAACCAGTAATCTGGGGCTCCTGCAGTAGTACCGTGGGCTCCACGTAGTACCGCTCCTGAGCGGTAGTAGCGCGAGCTCTGATCCAGCACCGCTGCTCAAGCGGTGGTATCTGTGGATGTAATTTTTACATCTGCGCTACCCATGTAATCTTGTGTTGCAGTAGCGGTAGTACCGTGTGGCGTGGCGAGTGCATAGCAAGTGCGGATGTAATTTTTACATCCGCACCTTTCATGGTAATACCGCACCCATGGTCGCGTAGTTCCGTGTCGGATTTTTGCACGGCAATTTCTCAAGCGGAGGTAGTCACGGATGTAATTTTTACATCATGCCTACCAGACTGCATCTTGGCTGTCTTGCGAAATATCAGTATGAGGTCACGGTAGTACCGCTTCTGCGGATCTACCGCGTCCTATTAGTACTCCTGTTTGCTAGGTCCGGTCTCCGCTGTGCCCATGGTAGTACCGCGGTCCGCCGCGGTAGTACCGCAGGCCCGTGCGGTAGTACCGCGCCTGTGGTGCGATAGTTCCGTGGGTCGCGGGCTGAGTGGTGGGTAACGGTTGGAAATGTCCCCCCACTATGAAAGGGGGTCTTCTTCCCCAAGAAGACTCACCTGTTCCAACCCTAAACTCCATTGTTGCTCCAAGCTCCATTTTCGCCCGATCTCTCTCCCTAGCCAATCAAACTCGTTGATTTGCTCGGGATTGGTTGAGAAGGCCCCGATCTACACTTCCACCAAGAGAAATTTGATTCCCCCCACTAATCCCTAGTTGATCTTGTTACTCTTGGGTGTTTGAGAACCCTAGACGGTTGAGGTCACCGTGAAGCCATAGTCCATTGTGGTGAAGCTTTGTGGTGTTGTTGGGAGCCTCCAATTAAGTTGTGGAGATTGCCCCAACCTTGTTTGTAAAGGTTCGGTTGCCGCCTTCAAGGGCACCAATAGTGGAATCACAGCATCTCGCATTGTGTGAGGGTGTGAGGAGAATACGGTGGCCCTAGTGGCTTCTTGGGGAGCATTTTGCCTCCACACCGCTCTAACAGAGACGTACTTCCCCTCAAAAGGAAGGAACTTCGGTAACACATCCTCGTCTCCACCGGCTCCACTCTTGGTTATCTCATCCCTTTACTTGTGCAAGCTTACTTGTGTTTTATTCTTTGCTTGCTTGTGTGGTTGTGTTTGTTTCATCATATAGGTTGTCCACTTAGTTGCATATCTAGACAACTTACTTTGATGCAAAGTTTATTTTGGTAAAGAAAAGCTAAAAATAGTTAGTTGCCTATTCACCCCCCCTCTAGTCAACTATATCGATCCTTTCAATTGGTATCAGAGCCTCATCTCTTTTTAAGGACTTTACCGTCCGAAGAGTATGGTTGACGTCGTAGATGATGTGGGAGAGCACTCCGGTGCGAATCCGATATCATCTATGGGAGATGGGGGTAACTCGATCTCGCGTGAGGAATTCAATGTGGCGTTGGACACATTGAAAACATCCATGACGACCGAGGTCAAGGACATGTTTAAGGAATTCTTAGAAGGGCTTAAACATTCCACCGCGCCCGTGAAAGTGGGTGATCCCGCCAACACGGAGACGGATGCTAACCCCGACAAGGGGGAAGCTACTAGTGAGAAAGCTCCTATGTCTGGTGGTAAAAATGGCACCGGCATCTTTGCCCATGTGCAACCTCCACCCGTTTATGGCGGACCGATCCCTTCTACTCATTTGAATCATGTCGGTCCTCACCCCAAGATTGATAAAAAGGAGGATTTTGATTCTTGGGTCTATCGTTTTAAACATCATTTAAATCATGTGAATACTAACCTTTGGAGAATCATTGAAGAAGGTTTTCATCCGCATGACCGGAGCAACTTCACTCCTAGAGAAGATGTGGATGATCAATTCAATGAAAATGCTCTCTTCATCATCCAAGAAGCAATCCTTCCCGAAGACCTCCCGCATCTTCGGCCTTACTCGTTGGCCAAAGATGCTTGGTGCAAAGTGATTTCTCTCTATCGGGGAAGTGCAAGCATTCAACGCTCCAATTATGAAGTGGTACAAGATGAAGCCGATTAGTTTGCAATGAAAGAAGACAAAGAACCCCGTGAGCTCTATTGGAGAGTTACCAAGCTCGCGGTCTCTCTCCGGGATCATGGAAGTAAGGACACAGATGACAATTGGATCAAGCGCAAATTTCTCAAGGCAATGATGCCCTACCACAAAGCCATGTCCTCCGTCATCCGTCAAAGGCCGGACTTTTACACCTTGTCCTCGAGTGATGTGTTGGATGAGTTTGTGGCTATGAGCATATTGGACAAGACCGCCGACAATGCGGTGCTTCGCTCCCAAAGAGCAAAGAAGCCCAACATTGCATTGAAGGCCAAGTTTTGTGTCGAAGAAGAAGAAGAGGAAGAAGAAGAAGAGAGCAACCTCGAAGATACGAAGTATGACTATCATGAACACATGGCCCTTGCTTCAAGGCAATTTTGGAGCAAGAAGAACTCAAGGCCCAACTTCAACAAGAGCAACTCAAGTGGCGCAAAGGGCAAGCAACGAGTGAGGACTTGCTTCAATTGTGGCAATGTGAGTCATTTTGTTGCGGAGTGCCCATATGAGAAGAGGGAAGACAATGGTGGCAAGCTCATCCGTAAGGACAAGGCCAAGTCTTTCCCCAACAAGAGCAACTTCACCAAGAAGGCTCCTCACAAAGCTTTGGTAGTACAAGAAGAGTACAATGAGGATGATGATGATGATGAAGATGGTGAGTCGGTTGCCATGGCCTCCGTTGCCATTGCGATGACTCCTCGGGTGTCTCTCTTCGACTCACCCAATGAAAGCATCACCGCCAAGTGCCTCATGGCTAAAGCCACCAACAAGGTAACCCCCAACATCAAAACTACCATCATCAATCATTCTTCTTTGATGGATTGCATTGATGAACATGAGGGAACTAATGTGGAGGAGAATGAGTTTGAGACCTTTATGGGTAAACTCAAGGGCAAATCCAAGAAGCACCGTTGCTCTCTTGGAACAACTTGGTGAAGCCAATGACATGATCGAGGCTCACGAAGAAACCATCTCTAAGATGGAGGGGCATAGTCGTGACTATGCCGATGAGATTTTGGATCTTTCCAATGCTCTTGAGGAAGAGCGTGGTCTTCGTTTGACTCTTGAGGAGTCATACAACGATGATCATGCTAAATTAAAGAAAGATCTTGATCATGCTCTTGTTGTGTCTCGTGTGCTAAGCTCCGAGAAGGCAAAGCTTGGAGCTGATCGTGCTAGACTCAATGAGGAGTTTGACATTCTCGACAAGGCTCACAAAGTCTTGAAGGGTGTTCATGCTAGCCTCAAAGAGTCTCATGATCAACTCCAAGTGAAGCTAACCAAGGAGAAAGCCACCTTTCCTCATATGGTATTGATTGATAATGCAAATGCTACTAACCCTTGTTGTGAGCATGTGCATCTTGTTGAGGAGAATGCTAAGTTGAAGGAGCAACTTGAGAAAGGCCTTGTCACATGCATACAAGGTGAGAAGAACCTCAACGACCTTTTGAGTAATCAAAAGGAAGTTGTGGACAAGGAGGGGATTGGGTTCGCACCCAAGCCCAAGAACAAGAAGAAGAATGACAAGACCAATCGACCCCCTACTCTCAAGAAAACTTTTGTGAGGGAGGGAGAGGGTCCTTCCAAGGAGAAGAAGAACAACGCAAAGGGTGGCAATGCCAAGAAGGGCAATGCCACCCCTCCCAACAAAGCCGGCGATTTTAATCCCTCTTATGTGTTATGCCGTGCTAGTGATGGGCACGTTTATGCCAAATTTGTTGGTTCTCCTCATGAGTACATTGAATGGTCTATTTGGGTTACTAAGACCCTTGTTACTAACATCAAAGGACCCATTACAAAATGGGTACCTAAAACCAAGCATTGATCTCTTGTAGGTGTTTGCTTCCGGTGGAGGATCATGGTTGTTCGATAGTGGAGCTACAAATCATATGACCGGAAGCAAGGACTTGGTGGTGGACGTGCACAAGATTACTTCTATGCCCACCAATGTCGAGTGGGGTGATGCCTCGTTTTCTAGGGTATTGGGACTCGGCAAGGTTGTCATTTCTCATGATCTCACGATCAAGAAGGTCATGCTTGTTGAGTCCCTTGCATACAATTTACTTTCCGTTCGTCAACTTGCAATCATGGGATTTGCCACTTTCTTTGATATTGATACCGTGGCCCTCTTGTGGAGCAAGACTCCTAAAGTAGCCTTTGTTGGGCATGTCGAGAATGGTCTCTATGTGATTAACTTTTCGGAGGTACCCACTAAGACTGCGACATGCCTAATGGCTAAAGTTGATGTGGGATGGCTTTGGCATCGCCATTTAGCCCATGTCAATATGAGATCTTTGCAAAGTCTTCTCAAGGGGGACCATGTCCGTGGACTAATGAATGTTAGTTTTGCTAAAGATTGTGTTTGCAGTGCCTGTATCAAAGGAAAGCTTCATGAAAAGGCTCACCCTCCCACGACTATCATTTACTCTAAGAGGCCTTTGGAGCTCCTTCACTTGGATCTCTTTGGGCCTCCATCCTTTGATAGTCTTGGGGGTAGGAAGTATTGCTTGGTGATTGTGGATGACTACTCAAGATATACTTGGGTGTACTTCTTCAAGAGGAAGAGCGAGACCCAACAAACCATCATTGACTTTGCAAATGAAGCACAACGTCAACACAATGCAAAGATCTTGACAATAAGAAGTGACAACGGCACCGAGTTCAAGAACTACACCTTGGATGAGTTTCTTAGTGATGAGGGGATCAAGCATCAATATTCTGCACCCTACACCCCTCAACAAAACAGTGTCGCGGAGAGGAACAACCGAACGTTGATGGATGCGGCAAGGACCATGATGGCGGAGTTCAAGTCTCCATATAACTTTTGGGCCGAAGCCATCAACACCGTCATGCATCCAATCGGCTCTACCTCCGCAAGGGCTTGAACAAGACTCCATATGAGATACTCACCGGCAACAAGCCCAACCTCAAGTACTTTCGGGTGTTCGGATGTAAGTGTTTCATTCTCAAAAAGGGTGTTCGGTTGTCTAAGTTTGAAGCTAGAGCTTATGAGGGCATATTTGTTGGTTATGCTACAAACTCTCATGCCTACCGTGTCCTCAATAAATCCACGGGACTTATTGAGGAGACGTGTAACGTGGAGTTTGATGAGAATAACGGCTCCCAAGTGGAGCAAAGTGGCACTTGTGATGTAGGTGATGAAATTCCTCCTCAAGCCATAAGAAGAATGGGTGTTGGTTTTATCCTACCCATTGAGGAACCCCTTGTGGCCGAAGGAGAAGGACAATGCTCCACTCAAGTGGAGCCATCACCAACCCAAGGCCCACACGCTTCCGAAGAACAAAGTGAAGGCCCTCAACCTCATGAACAAGACCAAGGGCAAGATCATGCTCAAGACGATGCTGACACACCAAGTGATGCCCAAGGTCAAGTTCTCTCCCCCGAGCAAGTTCAAGATCAAGATCATGCTCAAGACGGCGCTCAAGATGATCAAGTGACCCCTCCTCAACTCACCTCTGAGGAGGATCTAGAGCGGCGTGCCGCCAAGATTGCTTCCAAGCTCACCACCAAGGGTCATCTCATGAAGAATGTACTTGGAAGCATCCAAAAGGGGGTAAGCACTCGTAGACAATTGGCAAACTATTGTGAACATCACGCGTTTGTTTCTTGTGTTGAACCCCAAAAGGTATATGAAGCTCTTGAAGATCCGGATTGGCTTAATGCCATGCATGAAGAACTCAACAACTTCGAGCACAACAGGGTGTGGAGGTTGGTGCCAAGGCCAACGGGGAACCACAATGTCATTGGGACCAAGTGGATTTTCAAGAACAAGCAAGATGCTCATGGAACCATCGTTCGCAACAAGGCAAGATTGGTGGCACAAGGTTACTCCCAAGTCGAGGGTATCGACTACGGTGAAACCTTTGCTCCCGTTGCTCGTCTTGAATCCATTTGTTTGTTGATTGCTTATGCTTCTCATCACAACTTTAAGTTGCAACAAATGGATGTGAAGAGTGCCTTTCTTAATGGTCCTATTAATGAGTTGGTTTACGTCAAACAACCCCCCGGGTTTGAGGATCCCTACTTTCCCGATCATGTGTACCAACTCGATAAGGCACTCTATGGCCTTAAACAAGCCCCACGTGCGTGGTATGACCACCTTACCGAGTTGCTACAAGATCGTGGGTCTGAAGCTTGGGCTCATCGATCCCACTCTTTTTACTAAGAAGGTCAATGGGGAGTTGTTTGTGTGCTAACTATATGTTGATGACATTATCTTTGGTTCCCCTAACAAAGCTTTCAATGATGAATTTGCTGCACTAATGACCTCAAAGTTTAAGATGTCTTCCATGGGAGAGTTGAAGTTCTTTCTAGGTTTCGAAGTGAAGCAAAGAAGAGAAGGTACCTTCATCAATCAAGCCAAATACACTCAAGACATGCTCAAGAGATTCAAGCTAAGTGATGTCAAGCCGGCTTCCACTCCAATGCCCACGAAGTGCCAACTTGACATCGATCCCAATGGTAAAGCGGTGGATCAAAAGGTATATCGCTCCATGATTGGATCCTTGCTTTACCTTTGTGCATCTAGACCGGATATCATGTTGAGTGTGGGAATTTGTGCACGGTTTCAAGCCGCACCTAAGGAAAGCCACTATGTGGCGGTCAAGCGAATCTTTCGATATTTGGCTCATACCCCAAACTTTGGCCTATGGTATCCAAGAGGAGCAAACTTCAAGCTTGAAGGATATTCGGATTCCGATTGGGCGGGAGACAAAGTGGATAGGAAGTCTACTTCCGGAGGGTGCCAATTCCTTGGCTGCTCTTTGGTAAGTTGGTCTTCCAAAAAGCAAAGTTGTGTGTCTCTCTCGTCCACTGAAGCGGAGTATGTAGCTACCGGTAGTTGTTGTGCACAACTCTTATGGATGAGGCAAACTTTAAAGGATTACGGTGTCATTTGTGACAAAGTGCCTCTTTGGTGTGACAATGAAAGTGCCATCAAGATTTCTCTCAACCCGGTGCAACACTTCAAGAAGAAGCATATTGAGATTCGGTATCATTTCATCCGTGATCATATTAGACGAGAGGAGATCGAGCTCAAGTACGTCAACACTCATGATAACCGTGCAGATATTTTCACGAAGCCCTTGGATGAAGCAAGATTCCACGAGTTAAGGCATGAGCTAAATAACATTGATTCGAGCAATGTTGCTTGAACCCTTGCACACCTCACCATACTCAACTTGTTATCTAGTTTAGGTGTAGGCATGGACATAGGGGGAGTGTTGTTCTCCCAATGAACTCTCCCTCACCCCATTATGCATAAATCGATCACCTCTTTCACATTAGCCATTTTTTATGGTACTTGTGCTTCAAAGACGAGTTTTGGTCATGGGCCCAAGGATAATTCTTCGCGGTGCCATACCAATTGACTCAAACATAGGTGGCTCCGGCCACCGCTCTCCTCACGGAGAAGTTGTGTCTCGTAGTTGGTCTCGTTCGTTGTGTGTGTTCGTCTCTTAGTTGGTTGGTGTCTCTTCCGGAGTTTGTTTTTGCCTATTCTCTCTTTTCTCTTGTGTGTTCTTACACTTTCTTGGTCTTACGGTACTTCCGTGGTGTGCCACGGTACTACCGCAGGAGTTAGTGGCTCTCGTTTTGTGCATGGCCCTCCAGTGCAGTACTACCGCTACCTCTGCGGCGATAATTTTTACTGCCACTGAGCAGCAGTACTACCGCCAGCGTGTGGAACTTCCGCCGGGCGGTACTACCGCTGATGACCAGCAGGTACTTCTGCGCCCAATGACGGGTGGGGTTAAGAGCGGGACGGGGAGTTCTATCTCCCCATACCCATTCATCTCTATTCCCCACCCGTCTCTCTCTCTCGACCAAGAACGGCGCCGAGGCCTCGGCGGATCTCCGTCTCGGCCGCTCTCCACAGATTCCGACCGGTGGGATCGTTCCCCACCTCGCCTTCTTGCCATGGACCCAGGTTTTTCCCCAAGTGCCTCTTCTTTTTGTACTTCCTTGTGCTTCTAGGTTTTGGGGAGATGCATGTGGTGTTCTTGATATTTTTGGCTAAATCTATGCAAGTGGGATTCGTTGTAGAGTGGTAGTGTAGTCCCATGCTCTTTGGATAGTCAAATTAGTTCCGTTTGATCAACGGTAGTACCGAAGTTGTCGTGCGGAGGTTCCAGATCCAGATCCGCGTCCTCTGTGGCGGTTTTCAAACCGTGCGGCACTACCGCTCCTCCTGGAGCGGTACTACCGCAGCCTCACCTGGATCTGGCGCTCAGCGGTACTTCCGCACCTTGGTGCGGTACTTCCGCACCTCGGTGCGGTACTACCGCTTGGCGTCCGGAAGTAAAGAATTACTTCCGCCCCAAGCGTGGTACTACCATGCTATCCCAGCATGGTACTACCGCGGCTGGAGCGGATGTAACCTATTACTTCCGCATCCCTGCCCGGTACTACCGTAGATTCATCCTGCGCTCGTTTGTTTCGTCCAAATTGCATGCTTGTGTTTCTCTCGGTTTGGTTTTGATCCGTTTTGTTCCCGTGCGTGTCTTTCTGTCTTTGTGTTTAGGTGGTGGCTCCGGTTTTTCTCGTTGATCGAATCCCAGTCGAGACACAGGGTCAAAGCGTCTGCGCAACCCAGATGATGTTCGAGAGGGGTCCTCTGCTGCTCCCCAACGCAGGACCAAGACTACCGCCAACAAACAGAAGGAGCCCGTCATGGGCATGGATGTGATGCCCCAGGCCGAGTTTGTCATTCGAAGGAAGCTCAATCCCTATGTGAATCCCCGGGCTATCACGCGAGGCAATGAACTTTTCTGGAACAAGCAGCAGAATCTGATTTACATGGATGTGATCAAGGCCAAGCAGAATCACTATGTTGAAGTTCACTACATTGACAGGCATCATATGAGGCAGGACAAGCACCGTGAGTACTTTGGAGCGGCCTTGGATCTAATCGAGCAGTTCGCCATTGAGCACTTGCTCACCTTCCACAAGGATTTTGATCCAGAGATCATCGCACAGTTCTTTGCTTCCGTCCATTTCGGCACTGATGATGCAAGGACCATGACTTGGATGACTAATGGTCGCCGTCTGTCGGCTACTTGGAAGGAGTTCATGGAGTTGCTTCACGTTCTGGATGAAGGGCTCGACACGCCAGTTGGAGTTCGCCCTCATGCCAACTCTGACTCTGCCAACAAGAACAAGCTCCAGCGATTCCTTGTTCCGAAGACTCTTCCCAACAAGAAGACTGCGTGGGTGCTTAATCCCTTCCTTGACATTATGCATCGGCTCTTTTGGAACACCCTCTTCCCACGCATTGGGGACATGGGCCAGGTACATGCTTACCTCGTTGACATGATGCTTATCTGCGAGGAGGCACGTAAGGCTCAGACTCAACCACTTGATGTCTCACATATCATGTGGTGTGAGCTTCAGTTCGCCGTGTTCAACCGTAAGGTCCCCATCTACGGGCCTTACCTGTTCCACTTGATCTCCACGACTTGGGAGAGGCTGTTTCCCCAGGATGAGTTTGAAGCTCCAGGGTGGATTCGTCATGAGTCCGTCAGGCTCCACATCAAGCCACATTGGGCTAACACCACCACTTCTGCTGAGGCTGCCAGGCAGGCTGTGGATGAGGAGGAACTTGGGGAGGAAGAAGCTGCTACTGACTGTTCTGCCTTCTCGCCTCCCTCTGATGAGCCCTCTTGGGAAAAGAAGCTGAAGAACAAGATGAAGAGGCTGTTCTGCATGCAGGTTCAGGGTCAGTACAAAGCCCATGTTTCTCAGAAGGAGAGTCTTCGTCGCGACATCAGGATCTTGAGGGCTTGCGGGGAGGATGCGGCTAGCGGTTCTGAGAAGCACATCACCCCCGAGACTGCCTGGATGGAGAAGCAGGGCTACAAGTGGACCGATTCAGAGGAGGAGTCCGTTTGGCTGCGAGTCTCAAGACGAGAGTCCTTTTCGCTGAGCTACCACCTGTGTTGTAGGTGACCTCTCTGCCTTTTTGGTGTCTCGATGCCAAAGGGGGAGAGAGTGTAGGATTTGCGTGTGTGTTTCGTCGTTTGCTTTGCTTTCCGTCGTTGAACTTGCTTGCTTTGCTTTGGTTGTGCTTGTGAGACTAAGTCTATCATATGGTGTAATACATATGCACTCTATCGTACCTTATCCTCTTATTGAGCTTGTGCTTTATCTTGCTATTAATGTTATGCTCTTATCTACTATCTTGCTTAGTGTCAGCCTTATCATTGCAAGATATGCTTTGTTTCTAAAATATAGGGGGAGTGGTGATCCTAGTATTCGTATCGTGCAGTTCTAAGCACTTTACTCTCTATCACGAATCTAGGGGGAGCTCATCTATATTTTAGAGATGTGGGGTCTGCTTGTGCTATATTCATTTACTTTGTGCAAATCCCGTATTGTCATCAATCCACCAAAAAGGGGGAGATTGTAAGGGAACTTTTGTCCCTAAGTAGTTTTGGTGATTGATGACAATGCCTTTGCGGACTAATCGTGTGTATTGAGCTTTTCAGATTCATCACAACTAAACACAAGACGATTCCATGCCCCTCGAAGATTATTGAAGATGGCGTTTGTCTACGGTTCGGTTCGGTGGAGTTGAGTCGTAGGAGAGCCGTACTATTAAGAGGGGGTCCGCTTTGGAAAGGTTTGGGTGGAATCTCACGTACACATTCCCTTTTGCACCGCCTTTCCTTGAGCTCCTTGGAGTGTTCCTCCGTCTCACCTTGTCTCTGCGATTTGAAGGTCTCTGCCTTGCTCTTCTCGGGCTAGCGGTAGTCTGCTCCTCGGCGGTACTACCGCAGGAGCTCAGCAGTATACCGGCTCCTGCGGTAGTACCATGGGCTCCACGGTAGTACCGCTCCCGGGCGGTAGTACCGCGAGCTCTGATCAGCACCGCTGCTCAAGCGGTGGTATCTGCGGATGTAATTTTTACATCCGCGCTACCCTAATAATACCGTCTTTGCGCGCGGTAGTACCGTGTGGCCGAGCCAGTACGATGTAGCAAGTCTTGGAGGCAAGGGCAGATGTAATTTTTTACATCCGCACCTTTCACGGTAGTTCCGTGTCAGATTTTTGCACGGCAATTTCTCAAGCGGAGGTAGTCACGGATGTAATTTTTTACATCTGTGCCTACCAGACCTGGCCTGTGGCTGTCTTGCGGAAGTACCGTATGAGGTCACGGTAGTACCGCTTCTGCGGATCTACCGTGTCCTATTAGTACTCCTGTTTGCTAGGTCCGGTCTCCGTTGTGCCGACGGTAGTACTGCATGATCCGCCATGGTAGTACCGCCAGGCCCGTCTTGATAATACAGCGTCGTAGTGTGGTAGTTCCGTGGGTCGCGGGATGAGTGGTGGGTAACGGTTGGAAATGTCCCCCCACTATAAAAGGGGGTCTTCTTCCCCAAGAAGACTCACCTCTTCCAACCCTAATCTCCATTGTTGCTCCAAGCTCCATTTTTGCCCGATCTCTCTCCCTAGCCAATCAAACTCGTTGATTTGCTCGGGATTGGTTGAGAAGGCCCCGATCTACACTTCCACCAAGAGAAATTTGATTCCCCCCCCCCCCACTAATCCCTAGCAGATCTTGTTACTCTTGGGTGTTTGAGCACCCTAGACGGTTGAGGTCACCGTTAAGCCATAGTCCATTGTGGTGAAGCTTTGTGGTGGTGTTGGGAGCCTCCAATTAAGTTGTGGAGATTGCCCCAACCTTGTTTGTAAAGGTTCGGTTGCCACCTTCAAGGGCACCAATAGTGGAATCACGGCATCTCGCATTGTGTGAGGGCGTGGGGAGAATACGGTGGCCCTAGTGGCTTCTTGGGGAGCATTGTGCCTCCACACCGCTCTAACGGAGATGTACTTCCCCTCAAAAGGAAGGAACTTCAGTAACACATCCTCGTCTCCACCGGCTCCACTCTTGGTTATCTCATCCCTTTACTTGTGCAAGCTTACTTGTGTTTTATTCTTTGCTTGCTTGTGTGGTTGTGTTTGTTGCATCATATAGGTTGTCCACTTAGTTGCATATCTAGAAAACTTACTTTGATGCAAAGTTTATTTTGGTAAAGAAAAGCTAAAAATTGTTAGTTGCCTATTCACCCCCCCCCCTCTAGTCAACTATATCGATCCTTTCAGCATCATTGAAATCAGCATGCCTAGCTAGGGGCGTTAAACGATAGCGCTTGTTGGGAGGCAACCCAATGTTATTTTTGTTCTTTGATTTTGCTCCTGTTTAGTAATAAATAATTCATCTAGCCTCTGTTTATATGTGGTTTTATGTTTTAATTAGTGTTTGTGCCAAGTAGAACCTTTGGGAAGACTTGGGTGAAGTCTTTGCGATCTTGCTGTTAAAAACAGAAACTTTTGCGCTCACGAGATTAGCTGCCATTTTTAACTGGAGAACGTTTTTAGGTTGATTATTTTTGCACATGATTAATAGACAAATTACTCAGGTCCACCAACTTATTTCAGAATTTTTGGAGTTACATAAATATTCGAATGATACAGATTACTACATACTGTTCTGTTTTTGACAGATTCTGTTTTCTATGTGTTGTTTGCTTATTTTGATGAATCTATGAGTAGTATCGGAGGGTATGAACCATAGAGAAGTTGGAATAAAGTAGGTATTACACCAATATGAATTTAGAATGAGTTCACAACAGTACCTAAGTGATGATTTTCTTATACTAACGGAGCTTACGAGTTTTCTGTTGAGTTTTGTGTTGTGAAGTTTCAAGTTTTGGGTAAAGATTCGATGGACTATGGAATAAGGAGTGGCAAGAGCCTAAGCTTGGGGATGCCCAAGGCACCCCAAGGTAATATTAAAGTAAAACCAAGAGCCTAAGCTTGGGGATGCCCCGGATGGCATCCCCTCTTTCGTCTTCGTTCATCGGTAACTTTACTTGGAGCTATATTTTATTCACCACATGATATGTGTTTTGCTTGGAGCGCCATTTTATTTTCTTTTGTTTTGATTGATGTTTGAATAAAATACAAATATATGAAATTCTTAAATGTTAGAGAGTCTTCACATAGTTGCATAATTATTCGACTACTCATTGATCTTCACTTATATCCTTCGAAGTAGTTTGTCATTTGCTCTAGTGCTTCACTTATATCTTCTTAGAGCATGGCGGTAGTTTTATTTTGAAGAAATTGTTCCTCTCTCATGCTTCTCTTATATCTTCTTACAGCATGGTAATTTTCTTTGGTTATGAATTTAGTCCTAATATGATGGGCATCCAAGATGGGTATAATAAAAACTTTCATATAAAGTGCATTGAATACTATGAGAAGTTTGATACTTGATGATTGTTTTGAGATATGAAGATGCTAATATTAGAGTTGTGCTAGTTAAGTAATTGTGAATTTGAGAAATACTTGTGTTGAGGTTTGCAAGTCCCGTAGCATGCACATATGGTAAATGTTGTGTGACAAATTTGAAGCATGAGGTGTTCTTTGATTGCTTTCCTTATGAGTGGCGGTCGGGGACGAGCGATGGTCTTTTCCTACCAATCTATCCCCCTAGGAGCATGCGCGTAGTGCTTGGTTTTGATGACTTGTAGATTTTTGCAATATGTATGTGAGTTCTTTATGACTAATGTTGAGTCCATGGATTATACGCACTCTCACCCTTCCATCATTGCTAGCCTCTTCGGTACCGTGCATTGCCCTTTCTCACCTTGAGAGTTGGTGCAAACTTTGTCGGTGTGTCCAAACCCCATGATATGATACGCTCTATCACACATAAGCCTCCTTCTATCTTCCTCAAAACATCCACCATACCTACCTATTATGGCATTTCCATAGCCATTCTGAGATATATTGCCATGCAACTTTCCACCGTTCTGTTTATTATGACACGCTTCATCATTGTCATATTGCCTTGCATGATCATGTAGTTGTCATCGTATTTGTGGCAAAGCCACCATTCATAATTTTTCATACATGTCACTCTTGTTTCATTGCACATCCCGGTACACCGCTGGAGGCATTCACATAGAGTCATATTTTGTTCTAGGTATCGAGTTGTAAGTAAATAAAAGTGTGATGATCTTCATTATTAGAGCATTGTCCCATGTGAGGAAAGGACGATGGAGACTATGATTCCCCCACAAGTCGGGATGAGACTCCGGACGAAGAAAAAAAAGAAAAAAAGAAGAGAATGGCCAAAAAAAGAAGGCCCAAAAAAATGAGAGAAAAAGAGAGAAGGGACAATGCTACTATCCTTTTACCACACTTGTGCTTCAAAGTAGGACCATGATCTTCATGATAGAGAGTCTCCTATGTTGTCACTTTCATATACTAGTGGGAATTTTCATTATAGAACTTGGCTTGTATGTTCCAACAATGGGCTTCCTCAAAATGCCCTAGGTCTTCGTGAGCAAGCAAGTTGGATGCACACCCACTTAGTTTCTTTTGTTGAGTTTTCATACATTTATAGCTCCAGTGCATCCGTTGCATGGCAATCCCTACTCCTCGCATTGGCATCAATTGATGGGCATCTCCATAGCCCGTTGATTAGCCATGTTAATGTGAGACTTTCTCCCTTTTTTTCTTCTCCACACAACCTCCATCATCATATTCTATTCCACCCATAGTGCTATGCCCATGGCTCGCGCTCATGTATTGCGTGAAAGTTGAAAAAGTTTGAGAATACTAAAGCATGAAACAATTGCTTGGCTTGTCATCGGGGTTGTGCATGATGGGAGCATTTTGTGTGACGAAAATGAAGCATGGCCAAACTATATGATTTTGTAGGGATGAGCTTTCTTTGGCTATGTTATTTTGAGAAGACATAATTGCTTGGTTAGTATGCTTGAAGTATTATTATTTTTATGTCAATAATAAACTTTTGTCTTGAATCTTATGGATCTAAATATTCTTGCCACAATAAAGAACATTCCATTGACAATTATGTTAGGTAGCATTCCACATCAAAAATTATGTTTTTATCATTTACCTACTCGAGGACGAGCAGGAATTAAGCTTGGGGATGCTTGATACGTCTCCAACGTATCTATAATTTTTTATTGTTCCATGCTATTATATTATCCATCTAGGATGTTTTATATGCATTTATATGCTATTTTATATGATTTTTGGGACTAACCTATTAACCTAGAGCCCAGTGCCAGTTTTTGTTTTTTTTCTTGTTTTTGAGTATCGCAAAAAAGGAAAACCAAACGGAGTCCAATTGACCTGAAATTCAACGGAGATTGTTTTTGGACCAGAAGAATCCCACAGAGTATCGGAGATGGGCCAGAAGAGTCCCGTGGCCACCATGAGGGTGGGGGCGCGCCCTACCCCCTGGGCGCGCCCCCTACCTCGTGGCCGCCTTGGAGACCCCCCTGACTTGTTCCTGACGCCAACACCTCTTATATATACCCAAACTTACAGAACATAACCTAGATCGGGAGTTTCGCCGCCGCAAGCCTCTGTAGCCACCAAAAACCAATCGGTACCCTGTTCCGGCACCCTGCCGGAGGGGGGATCCATCACCGGTGGCCATCTTCATCATCCCAGCAATCTCCATGACGAGGAGGGAGTAGTTCACCCTCAGGGCTGAGGGTATGTACCAGTAACTATGTGTTTGATCTCTCTCTCTCTCGTGTTCTTGATTCGGCACGATCTTGATGTATCGCAAGCTTTGCTATTATAGTTGGATCTTATGATGTTTCTCCCCCTCTACTCTCTTGTAATGGATTGAGTTTTCCCTTTGAAGTTATCTTATCTGATTGAGTCTTTAAGGATTTGAGAACACTTGATGTATGTCTTGCATGTGCTTATCTGTGGTGACAATGGGATATTCACGTGATCTACTTGATGTATGTTTTGGTGATCAACTTGCGGGTTCCGTAACATTGTGAACTTATGCATAGGGGTTGGCACACATTTTCGTCTTGACTCTCCGGTAGAAACTTTGGGGCACTCTTTGAAGTTCTCTGTGTTGGTTGAATAGATGAATTTGAGATTGTGTGATGCATATCGTATAATCATACCCACGGATACTTGAGGTGACACTGGAGTATCTAGGTGACATTAGGGTTTTGGTTGATTTGTGTCTTAAGGTGTTATTCTAGTATGAACTCTATGATAGATCGAACAGAAAGAATAGCTTCATGTTATTTTACTACGCACTATTGAATAGATCAATCAGAAAGGATAAGTTTGAGGTGGTTTCATACCCTACCATAATCTCTTCGTTTGTTCTCCGCTATTAGTGACTTTGGAGTGACTCTTTGTTGCATGTTGAGGGATAGTTATATGATCCAATTATGTTATTATTGTTGAGAGAACTTGCACTAGTGAAAGTATGAACCATAGGCCTTGTTTCAACGCATTGCAATACCGTTTGTGCTCACTTTTATCATTAGTTACCTTGCTGTTTTTATATTTTTAGTTTACAAAAACCTATATCTACCATCCATATCGCACTTGTATCGCCATCTCTTCGCCGAACTAGTGCACCTATACAATTTACCATTGTATTGGGTGTGTTGGGGACATAAGAGACTCTTTGTTATTTGGTTGCAGGGTTGCTTGAGAGAGACCATCTTCATCCTACGCCTCCCACGGATTGATAAACCTTAGGTCATCCACTTGAGGGAAATTTGCTACTGTCCTACAAACCTATGCACTTGGAGGCCCAACAACGTCTACAAGAAGAAGGTTGAGTAGTAGGCATCAAACCCCACCTTCCAAACACCACCATGGCCGAACGCGAACCGTGCAGCATCCATATGTGCCGCGATTGGAGCAATCTCCCCAGTGACGTCCTCGAGCTCTGTTGTTCGTGTATGGATATGTTGAGCGCCCTACAGTTGGCTGCATGCTCGAGGGGCATGCACACAGCCATCATCGAAGCGAGGCCTAAGCTTTTCAAGACACCCTGCTTGCTGCTATCTGGTCTTGCGAGATTTGCTCACCATGATACGGAGGCGTACATGATGGCCCTCGACTTCAATCCGACCTCCATTAGCCGAAACTTCTTTGCAGGTATGTAGTGGGTCGTCGTACATCATTTCCCTCGACTTTGATCCGATCACCATCGCCCGAGACTTCTTGCAGGTATGTACTGGGTCGGCATGAACTCCCACTGGATGGTTGCCGTCAGAGAAGACGGGGAAAAGTTGGTGCTCGTGAACTTCCAGACCTCCCATGAGATTATCCTTCCTCTGTTGGATGATCTAGAGTTTTACCTTTGTGGTCCAAGTCATCTAGATTACGTCGTCAGTTGGACGCACCTTGTTTTGCAGAAGATTGTAATCCGCCAAGTGCCCACACGACATGCGGATTACGCAGACTTCAAGATAATTGCATTGTTCGACAAGGGATTCGCCTATCTTTCCGCCGGTGCCTTTTTTAGTTGGAGACAGCTCAGCTCGCAGTGGATCATCATCTACGCGATTGACAAAGAAGATGGCACCACGTATTGCTGGGACGGCGCGTGTAAGTTGTTTCCGTCTGATGTTAATGATGATGCCATGACACTGTCTGAACTTTTTGTGATGATTGACATATCCCTGTTTGAGCGGAATTTGAGTAGAACTATGGAAATGTATTAGAGACACCATAAATCAGCTATATTTGGAATGAGTTAATTCATGCGATTGTGACCATGTTATTACAACGAATTTGTACCCCTGAATAATCAAACTTTTAGGAAGATATTGATATTCTCCTTATTTTATAGTAATCAATATACTACTAAATATGAGTGTGTATCAATGGCCATGTTAGTTTCCTCATTTTCATGATGTAGAAACATGCATCACACTGTTGATTTCATCTAACCATACATTAGGGAAGTAAATGTGCATATGGAGAACTCTATATTTTGAAGTAGTGAAATCCTGTAATGCTTACCATGTGTACATACCTATCTTCACCCTTCAGCAATCAATAGCTGGCATAATATGCTCACAAAAATTTTGCCCACAGAACATGAGTATATAACAATGCATGGTCTGTTAGTTTCCTTGAAGAATTTGTTTGTGAGGACAGAACATGATTACATAACATGCATGACATGGTAGTTTCTTGTGAAGAATCGATTGTGAGATAACATGAGTATAACCATGCATGGCACTTCTATATTTTCGAACCCAGTATACATTTCCCTGTATTTTCCTCCCAGTTCCAATAGGGACATATTAATGTTGTTTCTTGCATTATCCTACTCATACTCTGAACAATGTTGATCTTACATTAACAATGCATGTCCTTTTCGATATGATGCAGTGTCCCTACAGTTACTGCCCTTTGTAATCACACCACCTTTTCCAAAAACAGGGAAGCACAACTGGTTCCTCGCTCGATTAGAGGACGACAAAAGACTGATGATCATTCCGACACATGAGCCGGAAAATTTATATTGCAAAAACCCCATTGTATGGAAGCACCGTGAAATACGTGAGTATTCGGACAATGACTGTTATGTCTATGAGAAGGATACCAGCTTGTTGGGGCCAGCAGGATTTTTGAGTTGGAGGCGGGTAAACAGCCTTGGTTCATACTCTCTGTTTCTCGGACTCAATTATCCGATTAACCAGGAGATCACCGTTGGCAAGGACCTTGATGGAAGAGAGGCTCTATTTGCTATAGAAAATTGTGTCTACACGGTGAGCCCTAGGAGTTTGGGAGCAAACTCCCCTGATTGTCAACGATACAGCCTACAGCCAAAAGAAGGTGAGAATGACAAAGGCATCTGGATTAACTTTGATCCTTGGATGTGTCAAGTCTGTCGGCGTTCTGGGAACGGGGGTCCCCAGACTTGCCTGCCTGCGGCCTGCGGCGTGGCTCAAGTGGGGGCCCAGCGTGGCCCAGCTTCATCACTCAAGCCCAAGACCTCGCGAGGCCAAGCCTCACAGGACGACAGAACCTTCCTCAGAGCAGCCTCGTCGAGGCAGGCTCACGAGGAGGCAGAGAGATCAAGGCAGGTACCTCACGAGGGTGCCTCGTGGCGCAAGCCATGACGATCGAGATCGAGGGCGCCAGGCGCGCCACCTGCAGCAGTGTCCTCGCTTCCCCTTTGGTGCAAAGGAGGCAAGCAGCCAAGGCATCGTGCAAAGGTTACCGCTTGTGCAACAAGACCAAGACCAGCAGAGCGGCAGGACGGAGGTCATCGTGGAGCCCAGGACGGCGTCACCGTAAGAGCCTTTGGCAGCCGAAGACCAACTTTAGTCAGGATAAGTGTACTAGATGTTCCCCTTCAAAATGGCCAATTGTTGGCGCCCTTCCCGCTCATTATTTGGGAAGAGGCCCAGGGCCTCCCTCTATAAATAGGACTAGCCACCATAGGGAGAGGGGACAGGTCAAACCTACCAGAGAGAGAGAAGCGACTGGACTCACCCAAGCAGTCCACCGCACCAGCTCAAGAACAGCCCCTCGCGAGGCTGTTCTTCCTTTGTACTGTTCTTCATCAGCCCCGGAGGCAATCCACCACACCACACACTAGAGTAGGGTATTACACCACAACGGTGGCCCAAACCAGTATAAATCTTGTGTATCTTGTGCTGTTCATCGTTCCTGGTTTAGATCCCTTGCAAACCATTAACGCGTGAGCTAGTAGGGGAAAGATCTCCGTGCACACCCCAGAGTTCGAACCTCAAGGGTCTGCCGGAACCCGAAATCTGACATTTGGCGCGCCAGGTAGGGGTGCGCCGGAATCTTTCTTCCGCTGGTCGCGTGTGATCTTTCGTCGTGTCCATGGCTGACGCTCACCGAGCCCGCGCCGAGCACTGGGCTGCTCGCGCCGCTCGAGTCATCCAAACGGATCCCGTCGGCGGACACCCCCGTCATTCCCCGTCGCCTGCCGCCAACGCCGCCACCGGCCCGGCGGGGAACGAGCAGCAGGCCTCGTCCCTGCATCCATCGGTGAGGCGAGAAGGCCGCACCGCTACTCCTTCGCTCGCCCCTGCTGGTTCTTCGTCCCGCGCGCACCGCGCTCCTATGGAGGCTCGAGCCGCGCTCATCACGGCAAACGGGCTCTTGCGCTACCGCCCTGTCGACGACATCTACGAGGAGTGGCTCGACCGCGTCGCCGAGCTCGTCCACGCCGCATGGGGCTCCCCCGTGCCATCCCTCTCGTTGCCTCGCCCTTCACCACGCGCGGGAGGCAGGGAGCCGGAGGTGCCCCCGCCACCTCCTCCCCAAGAAGGCGCCCTGGCTCCAAGGCACGTGGCCCCGGGCCGAGACCCTCGGCGTCCGGCGCCCGCGCAACAAGAAAGGAGCTGCCAGGAGATCCCTCATCCCCAAGAAGGTGCTCGCATGATCCTAGCACCGGAGCGCCGCGATTGCGCTCCAGCGCCACCACGTCAAGACCCCGCGCTGCTCCAGGCAGCGGTGTGCAGGAATCCACAAGAGCAAGCTCCGCATCAGCAGAGAGCCCCGGTGGCCACTACAGGCTGTCGCGCCTTCACCGCCGAGCTACGTAGCGTCGCATGGCCCGGCAAGTTCAAGCCAGACCTGCCTCCTTGCTACGACGGCACTGCCGACCCCGCGGAGTTCCTTCAGCTCTACGAGCTGGGCATCGAAGCCGCCAACGGGGACGAAAATGTCATGGCGAATTGGTTCCCCATGGCGCTCAAGGACGGAGCCCAACTGGCTCTGAACTGGCTCCCGCACGATCTCCTCCTCGACGAGATGCGCACCCGCTTCATCGCCAACTTCAAGGCACTTTCGCGATCGGCCTCCGGCCATGAGCGGCATCGCGCCGCATCAAGCAGCAAGCCGGAGAGACCTGCGAAGTACATCCAGCGCTTCAACAACGCCCGCCTCAAGATCCCCAAGGTGACTGAGGAAGCCATCATCTCAGCCTTCTCCGATGGCGTGCGTGACATCAAGATGAAGGAGGAGCTAGCAATGCATGAAGACCTGTGCACATCCCTGGAGCTGGTCAACTTGGCGACCAAATGCGCCAGGGCTGAGGAAGGGCGCATCTCCCTCCTCGAGCTTCCGGCTGCCGATCCAGAAGAGAAGAAGCCCAAGGTCAAGGACGTGAAGCGCAAGGGGGTTGCCGTGCTCGCGGCAGAACCAGACACCAAGCGAGGCAGGGATAAGCCCGAGTCATCCAAAGGCAGCCGGTACTACACATACCACGACCTCCACACCCACAACACCAACGAATGCCAGGAGCTCAGGGTCGTGCGAGAAGGGCGTATCGGCCGACGTCCCGAGCGCAATGATCGGGGCTATGGCCGAGGAGGAGGAAGAGGCGCAAGACGCTGGGAAGACCATGGCCCTCGCCAAGGATGGCGTGACAGACCTCGCGAGGACCGCTGGCAGGACCAGCCTCGCGAGGGAGGTTGGAGGCACCAGCCTCGTGAGGACCCCCCCTCAAGGCAACGCAGGGCTCCCACCTCTGCCGCAGCCGCCAAGGAGGTACGAAGACCATCATCAGGACGAGGGGGCTGGGGGCTTCTAGGAGCCGCGCGCGATCGCTTGCATCCTGGGTGGCGCTCAGGCCCCAGCCTCTCAGCGCATCTTCAAGTAGTTTGCTCACGAGGTGAATGCAGTCCTCCCCAAGCCTTAGGCCACACGCCCTCTCAGGTGGTCGTCATGTGCTATCACGTTCAGCTCAGCGGATCAGCTCAAGTGCGCGGCAATGGCCGGAGTCCTCCCCATGCTTTGCTCACCAGTCATCAGCAACGTGCAAGTCACTAGGACCCTCATCGATGGCGGAGCAGGACTCAACGCCCTATTTGTCGAGACATTCAACGATCTCCAAGTGCCATACGACCAGCTTCAGCCGACCAAGCCTTTCTCAGGAGTCACCGATGGCTCCACCGTCCCGATAGGGCACGTTCGCCTTCCCGTCACCTTCGGACAGCGCAACAACTACCGCACCGAGCTCATCGACTTCGACGTCGCCCACATTCGCCTGCCATACAATGCCATCCTCGGGTACCCAGCTTTGGCCAAGTTCATGGCGGTGACTCACCATGGCTACAATGTCCTCAAGATGCTAGGAAGCGGAGGAGTCATCACAGTGCCTTGTGAGGAAAGGGATGCAGTGTGCTCTCTTGAGCGTGCCTTCCAAGCTGCAGCAATCGAAGACCCAGATCACAGGAGCGGGAGACTTCCCGAGGCGATCCCTAAGAAGAAGAAGGCATCGCCTGGTCCAAGCCCTCATGGGGTAGGCAGCTCCGGAGGCATGGCAACAGGACCCGCGCTCGTTCAAGGGGCGCCACCCTCTGTCGCATAGGAAGGCGCGCCAGGCGTCCTCCTCAGGCAGGGCTCGGGGGCTCTTTCATGGCGAACCACCGACCTAGCCGGGGTCACGAGGGAGGCGCTCGGGCACCACTTGGAGGCGTGCTTCAAGGCACGCTTCCCTCGTGAAGGTATGAGGCAAGGAGGGCCAAACCCTCGGGGAGTTCATCACGAGGAACACCTGTGAGCTACAGAGTCAAGAGTCATGCGCGGCTGTCGCCGCTTGCCCGCCGTGGCCCCACATCAGGCGAGGATGGTGGGCTGCGAGTATGCATCGACATACCAGGGCTCAACCGGGCCGTGTCTCAGGAGCGCCTCTGGCCCTCGCGCGTTGGGCGTTGCGAGGGTCCACCTCACAGCTACGTTTGCATGCCTTTCGGCCTGCCGAACGCGGTCGCCGCCCATCAGCGCCTGCAGAGGTGTGCTCTGGAGGCTCTGGAGGTCAAGCAGCGTGCGGTCCTGGCAGAGATGGAGATGGCTCTCGAGGAACCCCCCCTCAGCCCCGGAGCCTCCCGAGGCTCCAGGTCCGGAGGACTCGTGAGGGCCGGCTTCCTCATCACATGTCATCCGCTACCTCAACATCCCGTCATCTCCGACCATATCAGGTGACACCTTTCCAAGTTCCGTTTTCAGCCGGGCGCCTTGGCTGCATCATTCCCGAGCCGCATGGGTCCGTCCCGTGGCATGTATCCGTTTGCTTATGTTCTTTACTTACCTTGTTGGGCGCGCCTCGGGCTGCATTATCCCCAAGCTGCTCGGGCAGAACCGATGGCGTGTGCTTTCTCCGTACCTATCTAGATGGATTTGCTCCTCCGCGCTAACCTGATTCACGTAATTATTGCCTACTACCCGTCGGACCTCTCCGCCTAATGCAAGCGCTTGCACGTTAAAAGTGGGGTACCGAGCATCGCGACTCATGGGCTCTTACTGGCTCTCCAGCCCTCACCCCCTGGCCTTGACCCACGGCATCGCGACCTGTCATACCAGCGGCAGCTGAGCTCGCTCGAGGGCCGGGACCTGAGGACGTAGAGCATTTGCATTCTGACCTGCAGGAACACACCATTGATAAAGGCCTAGAGCCAGGCGCAACCCGCCTCTAGGTAGGGCCTCGTGAGTCCCGCGCTGGCTCACGGGTGCCCAGATACACCTCTCCTATCCCTACCATGCCGGCCACGTGTCAGGGCGGGGCTGTACACGCCCGGGGGCTCCTCCCAGAGGGGAGCGCCCTCCCACGTACCAGTGGAAGCACCATGCTCTGCGCTGGCTGACGACACTGCCGAGGAGCGGCTATGCCCGTACACATACGGAAGCGCTATGCTTTGCGCTGGTGATAAACAACTGAGGGCGGCTCACAACTGTATCAACCTCAGGGAGCCCAGAGCTCAGTGTCTGGCGCCATTGCAACGCCTCCCCTCGGGAGTGCCGCGCGAGGGGGCTGGATACGGGGGCTGCGCCCGGGCCACGCCCGAACATACACCACCCAGCCAGGTCCCTCGGACCTGGTCATCGCGCGCCTCCCTGAGCGGAGCCAAGGTATGAAAATTTCCCCGAGAAAGGCCCAGAGCCTGTGAAGAAGGCCAACGCCTGTGAAGCTCATTTCCCCGAGAAAGGCCCGGAGCCTGTGAAGAAGGCCAACGCCTGTGAAGCTCATTTCCCCGAGAAAGGCCCGGAGCCTGTGAAGAAGGCCAACGCCTGTGAAGCTCATTTCCCCAAGAAAGGCCCAGAGCCTGTGAAGAAGGCCAACGCCTGTGAAGCTCATTTCCCCGAGAAAGGCCCGGAGCCTGTGAAGAAGGCCAATGCCTGTGAAGCTCCTCGCCCGTGACACTCTCACGTAATAATGAGTTGGGGCTATACACGCCCTGGAGTCTCTGGAGAGCCGCCCTCGGGCCTCGGGGGCTCACGCCAACGCCTAGTGGCAGCACTTAGCTCCACGCTGGTGAGAAGACGTCAAAGACTAGATTAGGTGCCGGACGCGGCTTTTCATTTGCTTTCTGTAGTTGGCTTGTTCGTTCCTATTTGAAGTTTTATTGAAGTTGTTGTCGTCCTTAGCTTGTGACCCTTTGTCTTTTTCGCTCACTTGCCTCGTTTTCTCTCGCAAGTCTCGCGAGGGAGCAACGCGGGCACCCTTGCGAGTGTTTTCTGCCCCTGTCGTTTGAAGCTTTCCTATCCAGGTCCACTACGGAGCACCCTCCCAAATTGTGCCCCACGGGCATCGCGACCTTGAACACGGACTGGGTGGTCGCCTCCACAACCGAGGCCGGAAGCTACCCTCTCGACTAATCCTTGCAGGACATGAAGCGCGATGAGGCCTCGGCCTCGGGAAGCGAAGACCGCGACAGTCCCCCGAGCTAAGTAATTCCTGCACGCGGAATGCGGCACAAAAGCACAACACGAAATAGCGGAAACAGCATGATAATTAATAGCAATAGTTCATGCGCTTCACGGGGCCTACACTACTTTCTCTTTGCGCAGGAAGGAGAAAAACAAAATAGGCACGACTTGCTCGGCACCAACTCATGGCGAAGGCTCGATCGCCTCGGAGCTCGGTCAGACTCCTCCTCGCTTCACCGAGGCGCGACGGCGGCTGACCCTCTACCTCCCTCGGTGGCGCGATGGCACGGGGGCTGGTCGCGGCCACCGCTGGAGGAGCTGTTGTCCGAAGGAGAGCCGCCGAAGCTCGACGAGCCCCGAGCGCCGCTGACCACGCGCCTGCTATCATCTTCATCCCGATCATCGCCGGGGCTGGGTATGCGGCCGCGGTCATCATCTTCGGGGCAGCACCCGGCACGACGACCGTCTTCTCCGAACACCCTCACATAGAGGGTGGTGTCGCCGTCGAACTTGAAGTGCAGGGTGCACCGCTGGCTCAGGCCACGCGCACAGGCAAATTTTTGCCAGCCACGGGTCAGGGCCGTATTCCCGGCGACGGAGACCTCCAGCGAAGCCCAGGAGGCCCTGCTGCAACAACCGTCCGCCTGAGGCCAGAGGCCGCCCGGAGCGCCGGCCGGAAGTTCACCTACAAAGAAGCGGGGAAGCTGGAGCCAGGTGCTGGTCGGCTCCACCGACCACACGACGAACTCCGGCAGCACCTCCGCCGAGTGGAAGCGTGGCCTAGGGGGCCGCGCAGTCATGGCGCGCCCCCATCGACAACCTGGCACCCATCGTCGCGCAGGGGATCGCCTCCATGACCGCGGGAAGCCGCTACGGGAGCCACAGGATGCTTGCGAGGACGACCTCGACCATGCTTGGCCGAGGGAGGGTCAGGCCCGACCTGCCGGGCCTTTCCCTTCTCCGCGGCCAGAACCTCTTCAACGGAGCCATGGAGAGAAAGGAGTAGAAAGAGGGATGGACTAGAAGGGCTTGCTCCGTTCCGTACTTATAGCTGGAGGAGGCCAACCGTCGGCCTCCACGATCATAGGTAATCATGACCCATTTCTGCGTACAGGGACTTGTCAAGTCATGCGGTTGCCGAGGGATCGTGGGGAAGCGGAGACGCCCATGACCAATCAATCGCCACGCGGCGCCCGAGGCTGCAGGCTGTTGGGGCCCGCGGCGCTTCGCACTTGCCCCTTCGCTTCTCTGCTAAGCCAAGTCTGGGCGCACCTTGGGCCCGGGGGCTACTGTCGGTGTTCTGGGAACGGGGGTCCCTAGACTTGCCTGCCTGCGGCCTGCAGCGTGGCTCAAGTGGGGGCCCAGTGCGGCCCAGCTTCATCAGCTCAAGCCTAAGACCCTCGCGAGGGGCCAAGCCTCGCGGGGCGGATGACAGGAACCTTCCTCAGGAGCAGCCTCGTCAGGCAGGCTCACGAGGAGGCGGAGAGATCAAGGCAGGGTACCTCACGAGGGTGCCCCGTGATGCAAGCCATGATGATTGAGATCAGGCGGGCGCCAGCCTGCGCAGTGTCCACATTTCCCCTTTGGTGCAAAGGAGGCAAGCACATGCCAAGGCATCAGGCAAAGGTTACCGCTTCGGTGCAACAAGACCAAGACCAGCAGAGCGGCAGGACGGAGGTCATTGTGGAGCCCAGGACGGCGTCACCGTCAGAGCCTTTGGCAGCCGAAGACCAACTTTAGTCAGGATAAGTGTACTAGATGTTCCGCTTCAAAATGGCCAATTATTGGCGCCCTTCCCGCTCATTATTTGGGAAGAGGCCCAGGGCCTCCCTCTATAAATAGGACTAGCCACCACACAAAGAGGGGACGGGTCGAACCTACCAGAGAGAGAGAAGCGACTGGACTCACCCAAGCAGTCCACCGCACTAGCTCAAGAACAGCCCCTCGCGAGGCTGTTCTTCCTTTGTACTGTTCTTCATCAGCCCCGGAGGCAATCCACCACACCACACACTGGAGTAGGGTATTACACCACAACGGTGGCCCGAACCAGTATAAATCTTGTGTCTCTTGTGTTGTTCATCGTTCCTAGTTTAGATCCCTTGCAAACCATTAACACATGAGCTGGTAGGGGAAAGATCTCCGTGTGCACCCCAGAGTTTGAACCTCAAGGGTCTGCCGGAACCCGAAATCCGACAGAGTCCGACAGGCAGTGATGTGGTTCAAACCTTCAGATTGATAGGTAATTGGGCTGTTGCGTCGAAAGGGTGGAGTACTAGTGTCTCCGGATCACTGGTGTCTGAACCGGGGCTGCAAATTATGATGGTGTTGGATCATCCCTCTTCGATGACTTGTTATCTTTGCTGCTTGTTCTGGATGGGTAGTTCTCTCTTTTGTTATGCATATTCCTTGTCATTTGGTCATCCTCGTCTATGTCACTATTACTATGTAATAGTTGCCTCTATTTAGAATGTCATTCTTGTCTGGATCACGAGAGTCTGAGCGCTGCAGATGGGTGCATTTTGGTGGTGGAGCAAGACTTCTTATGAACTATCATGTCTTGCTGTTTATGTCAGTAGTAGTCACTAGTCAGTGTTTGAATGTTGTATATATCATTGTTTTGAACTGTTTATTGTCTCGAACTGCTGGTGGGCTAACTGAGGGCATCACCATTCTCCAGTGTTCAGAGTATATCTCCTTTTTTCAAGTTATAATTTGAGCTCAATGTCTTTTCGATGATGTACACTTGTTTGGGCCAGTGAGGTGTTGTTGAATATGGGCCGAGTAGTAATGCAATACCAAATAGGTCAATTATGACTCTCAGGCCGAGCTCTCAAAAAAAAGAATAGGGACTCTTAGGCCGACATGTGGGTGCCACCAGTGTTTTCGTGCGCTTGCGCGCCGAGAGCATATTGGTGCGTGTTCAAAATTCATGCTACCTTTTCATGCCCAATCAACCGCCCCTCCCCCACCTCTGGAATCTCGATTCCTACTCTAGTTCCCCCAAATCCCCCTCCTGTACTCCCTGTACTCAAGCGCACTATCATGTCGCTGGTCAACGCGGATCTCCGAGCCGGAGATCCTGAGGTCCGTCCTGCCTTCGGGCGCTGCGTGCTGTCGCTCAACAGTGGCATGGCGGCACTTGACGACCAGTTTGCCGGCAAAGTGCTGATGGTAACCATCAACGGTGACCGGCCTCCCGTCTCACCGGATGACCTTGTCAAAGCTCTTGGCATTGCACACGGCATCCAAATAAGTGACTTGCTCGTCGAAGTTTGTCCGCCACCGGCTGATTTCTTCGTCAGGTTCCGGACAACTTTCGACTGCAGTTGTGTGTTCGAATCATCCCAGCATTTGTTCTGCGATGGCACGCTAGTGAGCTTTGATCGGTGGCACCCAGGACGGGGCTCGGTGCCCTCTGAGCTTGAGTTTTTAACAAAGTTTACCTTCCACGGCATGCCTCGACGTGCTTGGAACAGCGAGTCCATGAATGAGCTTATCAACGACCTTGGAGGTGAGATCGTAAGTATGTTTGTTCCTCCAGACAGCTGGGCTCTGACAGTTATGGCATGGATGAAGAAGCCGTCCACCATACCGAAGGTGATTTGTGTTGAGATACCGGTGGAGGAACCGGGGTTGTACTATTCGTCGCCACCAAGGCCGCCCCGGACCACGTAAGGTATGTACCTGTATCGAGTGTTCGTGCATGTCGAAGAAGTGGTCAATCCATCAACCGAAGTCCTACCGCCGCCGCTGGTGCCCGGGTCCATCGACGACATCCATTACAGGAGTCAACGTCACACTTTCCCCGTTTTGCTCGAAACGATGGATGGCACAGGGCCTACTCCATCGCGCCGTGGAGGCCACAACTTCTTTGGGAGAAGAGGCAGGGCTGGTTGCCTGAATGTGCTCTAATTTGAGGTAACAATTGAATCTTGTCAGATGACCTGTTTTATTTTTTACCTGAACTTTTTTTAGAAAGGGTTGTACGTCAACTTAATGTTCTAGCAGAACTTATATATTGTGTTGTCTGTTTATTTTCTTTGCACAGCATTCAAGATATTTCCCCGTCATTGATAAAGACGATGAACCGTTATGTACGAGTTCGTTGGTTTCAACATAGCCCTACCCGTTGCTACCTCTTGAGCACTGCATTGGTTTTCCCTTGAAGAGGAAAGGGTGATGCAGTAAAGTAGCATAAGTATTTCCCTCGGTTTTTGAGAACCAAGGTATCAATCCAGTAGGAGACCACGCTCAAGTCCCGCGCACCTACACAAACAAATAAGAACCTCACAACCAACGCGAAAAAGGGGTTGTCAATCCCTTCACGGTCACTTACAAGAGTGAGATCTGATAGATATGATAAGATAATATTTTTGGTATTTTTATGATAAAGATGCAAAGTAAAATAAACGACAATAGAAATAACTAAGTGATGCAAGATTAATATCATGGAGAATACACCCGGGGGCCATAGGTTTCACTAGTGGCTTCTCTCAAGAGCATAAGTATTATGGTGGGTGAACAAATTACTATCGAGCAATTAATAGAATTGAGCATAGTTATGAGAATCTAGGTATGATCATGTATATAGGCATCACGTCCGTGACAAGTAGACCGAAACGATTCTGCATCTACTACTATTACTCCACACATCGACCACTATCCAGCATGCATTTGGAGTATTAAGTTCATAAGAACGGAGTAACGCTTTAAGCAAGATGACATGATGTAGAGGGATAAACTCATGCAATATGATATAAACCCCATCTTGTTATCCTCGATGGCAACAATACAATACGTGCCTTGCTGCCCCTGCTGTCACTAGGAAAGGGCACCGCAAGATTGAACCCAAAGCTAAGCACTTCTCCCATTGCAAGAAAGATCAATCTAGTAGGCCAAACCAAACTGATAATTCGAAGAGACTTGCAAAGTTAACCAATCATACATAAAAGAATTCAGAGGAGATTCAAATATTGTTCATAGATAAACTTGATCATAAACCCACAATTCATCGGTCTCGACAAACACACCGCAAAAGAAGATTACATTGAATAGATATCCAAGAGAATCGAGGAGAACTTTGTATTGAGATCCAAAGAGAGAAAAGAAGCCATCTAGCTAATAACTATGGACCCGAAGGTCTGAGGTAAACTACTCACACATCATCGGAGAGGCTATGGTGTTGATGTAGAAGCCCTCCATGATCAATGCCCCCTCCGGCGGAGCGCCGGAAAAGTCCCAAGATGGGATCTCACGGGTACAGAAGGTTGCGGCGGTGGAAATAGGGTTTTGGCACCGTATATGATGTTTCCCGGGTACATGGGTATATATAGGAGGAAGAAGTACGTCGGTGGAGCAATGTGGGCCCCATGAGGGTGGAGAGTGCGCCTGGGGGGTAGGCGCGCCCCCTGCCTCATGCTCTCCTCGTTGATTGCTTTACGTAGACTCCAAGTCCTCTGGATCACGTTTGTTCCGAAAATCACGTTCCCGAAGGTTTCATTCCGTTTGGACTCCGTTTGATTTCTTTTTCTGCGAAACACTAAAATAGGCAAAAAACAGCAATTTGGGTTGGGCCTCCGCTTAATAGGTTAGTCCCAAAAATAATATAAAAGTATATAATAAAGCCCATTAAACATCCAAAACAGAATGTAATATAGCATGGAACAATCAAAAATTATAGATACGTTGGAGACGTATCAAGCATCCCCAAGCTTAATTCCTGCTCGTCCTCGAGTAGGTAAATGATTAAAACAAAATTTTTGATGTGGAATGCTACTTGGCATAGTTTTCAATGTAATTCTCTTAATTGTGGTATGAATGTTCAGATCTGAAAGATTCAAGACAAAAGTTTAATATTGACATAAAAATAATAATACTTCAAGCATACTAACTAAGCAATTATGTCTTCTCAAAATAACATGGCCAAAGAAAGTTATCGCTACAAAATCATATAGTCTGGCTATGCTCTATCTTCATCACACAAAGAATTTAATCATGCACAACCCCGATGACAAGCCAAGCAATTGTTTCATACTTTTGATGTTCTCAAACTTTTTCAATCTTCACGCAATACATGAGCACAAGCCATGGACATATCACTATATGTGGAATAGAATGGTGGTTGTGGAGAAGAAAAAAAAGGAGAAGATAGTCTCACATCAACTAGGCGTATCAACGGGCTATGGAGATGCCCATTAATAGATATCAATGTGAGTGAGTAGGGATTGCCATGCAACGGATGCACTAGAGCTATAGGTATATGAAAGCTCAACAAAAGAAACTAAGTGGGTGTGCATCCAACTGCTACGTCTTGAGCTTGCATTGGTTTTCCCCGAAGAGGAAAGGATGATGCAGCAGAGTAGCGTAAGTATATCCCTCAGTGTTTTAGAACCAAGGTATCAATCCAGTAGGAGGCCACGCGCGAGTCCCTCGTACCTACACAAAGCAAATAACTCCTCGCAGCGAACGCGAATAGGGGTTGTCAATCCCTTCACGGTCACTTACGAGAATGAGATCTGATAGAGATGATAGATAATATTTTTGGTATTTTTGGTATAAAGATGCAAAGTAAAATAAAAGGCAAAGTAAAAAAGCAAAGCAATAATAAAGCGTAGGAAGATTAATATGATGAGAATAGACCCGGGGGCCATAGATTTCACTAGTGGCATCTCTCAAGAGCATAAGTATTTTACGGTGGGTGAACGAATTACTATTGAGCAATTGATAGAATTGAGCATAGTTATGAGAGTATCTAGGTATGATCATGTATATAGGCATCACGTCTGAGACAAGTAGACCGACGCCTGCCTGCATCTACTACTATTACTCCACTCATCGACCGCTATCAAGCATGCATCTAGAGTATTAAGTTAATGAAAACAGAGTAACGCCTTAAGCAAGATGACATGATGTAGAGGAATAAATTCATGCAAGATGATAAATACCCCATCTTGTTATCCTCGATGGCAACAATACTATACGTGCCTTGCTGCCTTTACTGTCACTGGGAAAGGACACCGCAAGATTGAACCCAAAGCTAAGCACTTCTCCCATTGCAAGAACTACCAATCTAGTTGGCCAAACCAAACGGATAATTCAAAGAGACTTGCAAAGATAACCAATCATACATAAAAGAATTCAGAGAAGATTCAAATATTGCTCATACATAATCTTGATCATAAACCCACAATTCATCAGTCTCAACAAACACACCGCAAAAAGAAGATTACATCGAATAGATCTCCACGAGAGAGGGGGAGAACATTGTATTGAGATCCAAAAGGAGAGAAGAAGCCATCTAGCTACTAACTATGGACCCGAAGGTCTGAAGTAAACTACTCACACTTCATCGAAGAGGCTACGATGATGATGTAGAAGCCCTCCATGGTGGATTCCCCTTCCGGCGGAGCTCCGGAACAGGCCCCAAGATGGGATCTCGTGGATACAAAAAGTTGCGGCGGTGTAATTAGGTTTTTGGCTCCATATCTGATCTGTTGGGGGTACGTAGGTATATATAGGAGGAAGGTGCGTCTGTGGAGCTTGGGGCCCACGAGGCGGGGCGCCCTAGGGGCGCCCTCCACCTCGTGGCCGCCTCCTCCTTTCTTGACCGAGGGTCCAAGTCTCCTGGATCTTATCGATGAGAAAATCACGTTCCGAAGATTTCATTCCGTTTGGACTCCGTTTGATATTTCGTTTCTTGAAACACCAAATAGGCAAAAAACAGCAATTGCGGCTGGGCCTCCGGTTGATAGGTTAGTCCCAAAAGTAATATAGAAGTGGAAAATAAAGCCCAATATAGTCCAAAACAATAGATAATATAGCATGGAGCAATCAAAATTATAGATACGTTGGAGACGTATCGCATCCCAAGCTTAATTCCTGCTCGTCCTCGAGTAGGTAAATGATAAAAGAGAATTTTGATGCGGAGTGCTACTTGGCATAATTTCAATGTAATTCTTCTTAATTGTGGTATGAATATTCAGATCCGAAAGATTCAATACAAAAGTTCATATTGACATAAAAATAATAATACTCCAAGCATACTAACAAAGCAATTATGTCTTCTCAAAATAACATGGCCAAAGAAAGTTATCCCTACAAAATCATATAGTCTGGCTATGCTCTATCTTCACCACACATATTATTTAAATCATCCACAACCCCGTTGACAAGCCAAGCAATTGTTTCATACTTTTGACATTCTCAAAACTTTTTCAATCTTCACGCAATCATGAGCGTGAGCCATGGATATAGCATTATATGTGGAATAGAATGGTGGTTGTGGAGAAGACAAAAAGAGGGAAGATACTCTCACATCAACTAGGCGTATCAAAGGGCTATGGAGATGCCCATTAATAGATATCAATGTGAGTGAGTAGGGATTGCCATGCAACGGATGCACTAGAGCTATAAGTATATGAAATCTCAACAAATGGAACTAAGTGGGTGTGCATCCAACTCGCTTGCTCACGAAGACCTAGGGCAATTTGAGGAAGCCCATCATTGGAATATACAAGCCAAGTTCTATAATGAAAAATTCCCACTAATATATGAAAGTGACAAAACAAGAGACTCTCTATTATGAAGATCATAGTGCTACTTTGAAGCACAAGTGTGGTAAAAAGATAGTAACATTGTCCCTTCTCTCTTTTTCTCTCATTTTTTTATTTGGGCCTTTTCACATTTTTTATGGCCACTTTTCTTTTCTTTTTTTTATTTTTCGTCCGGAGTCTCATCCCGACTTATGGGGGAATCATAGTCTCCATCATCCTTTCCTCACTTGGGACAATGCTCTAAAAATGATGATCATCACACTTTTATTTTTCTTACAACTCGATACTTAGAACAAAATATGACTCTATATGAACGCCTCCGGCGGTGTACCGGGATATGCAATGATTCATAAGTGACATGTATGAAAGAATTATGAACGGTGGCTTTGCCATAAATACGATGTAAACTAAATGATCATGCTAAGCAATATGACAATGATGGAGCGTGTCATAATAAACGGAACGATGGAAAGTTGCAAGGCAATATATCTCGGAATGGCTATGGAAAGGCCATGATAGGTAGGTATGGTGGCTGTTTTGAGGAAGGTTTATGGTGCGTGTATGATACCGGCGAAAAGTGCGCGGTATTAGAGAGGCTAGCAAAGGTGGAAGGATGAGAAAAAAATGCGTATAATCCATGGACTCAACATTAGTCATAAAGAACTCATATACTTATTGCAAAAATCTACAAGTTATCAAAGCAAAGTATTACGCGCATGCTCCTAGGGGGATAGATTGGTAGGAGAAGACCATCGCTCGTCCCCGACCGCCACTCATAAGGAAGACAATCAATAAATAAATCATGCTCCGACTTCATCACATAACGGTTCACCATATGTGCATGCTACGGGAATCACAAACTTTAACACAAGTATTTCTCAAATTCACAACTACTCAACTAGCATGACTCTAATATTACTACCTCCATATCTCAAAACAATTATCAAGCATCGAACTTTTCTCAGTATTCAACACACTCAAAAGAAAGTCTTACTAATCTTGAATACCAAGCATATTATTATTTTAAGCAAATTACCATGCTATTTAAGACTCTCAAAATAATCTAAGTGAAGCATGAGAGATCAAAGGTTTCTATAAAACAAATCGACCACCGTGCTCTAAAAGATATAAGTGAAGCACTAGAGCAAAACTATAAAGCTCAAAAGATATAAGTGAAGCACATAGAGCAAAACTATAAAGCTCAAAAGATATAAGTGAAGCACATAGAGTATTCTAACAAATTCTAATTCATGTATGGCTCTCTCAAAAGGTGTGTACATCAAGGATGATTGTGGTAAAATAACAAGCAAAGACGCAAATAATACAAGACGCTCCAAGCAACACACATATCATGTAGTGAATAAAAATATAGCTCCAAGTAAATTTACCGATGGAAGTGGACGAAAGAGGGGATGCCTTCCGGGGCATCCCCAAGCTTTGACTTTTTGGTGTCCTTGGATTATCTTGGGGGTGCCATGGGCATTCCCAAGCTTAGTCTCTTGCCACTCCTTGTTCCATAATCCATCAAAAGATTTCACCCAAAACTTGAAAACTTCACAACACAAAACTCAACAGAAATCTCGTAAGCTCCGTTAGCGAAAAAAACAAAAGACCACTTCAAGGTACTGTAATGAACTCATTATTTATTTGTTTTGGTTTCAAACCTACTGTATTCCAACTTCTCTATGGATTATAAACTATTTTACTAGCCATAGATTCATCAAAATAAGCAAACAACACACGAAAAACAGAATCTGTCAAAAACAGAACAGTCTGTAGTAATCTGTAACTAACGCAAACTTATGGAACTCCAAAAATTCAGCAAAAATAGTACGACCTAGGAAATTTGTTTATTTATCATAAAAAATTGGAATAACTATTTTATCACGTTCTGGTGAGTTTTAACAATTGTTTTCGTGAACAGAAAGTTTCTGGAAATTACAGCAAGATCAAATAACTATTATCCAAGAACATCCTATAGGTTTAACTTGGCACAAACACTAATTAAAACATAAAAACACATCTAAACAGAAGGTACATGGATTATTTATTCCTAAACAGAAACAAAAACAAAACAAAAACTAAAAATAAAATTGGGTTGCCTCCCAACAAGCGCTATCGTTTAACGCCCCTAGCTAGGCATAAAAGCAAGGATAGTTCTAGGTATTGCCATCTTTAGTGGGCAATCCATCAATGAGACATCTACCTTCCTTAGATATTTCTTTATTTCTAGTAATTATCAAATTTTTAGTCAAAAGATCGAAAAATTCATTCGTAGCAAATGGTTTCTTAATGATAGCAAAAAGATTGGGATGAATACTTATAGATTTAAGATCCGCGATTTCCTTACTAGAGGATTCACCCTTATTCTTAGGAACATACATGAGCTTAGCAATATTAGTAGGTGGACTTGGAGTATTCTTTACAGAAGAAAAAGTGGTTCCCAAGTTGGTAATAATACCCTCAAGTTTATCAATTCTAGAGGAATCTTGATTTATTTTCTCATTAACTATGGGTTCCTTCTCCTTAATATTTTTCAAAGTTACTCCTACCTTAGATCCATATTGGGTAATTTGATTGTGGATCTTTTCATCTAGATTTTAAATTAACTCAACGGTAGCAACTTTATTTTCAATAATTTCAAGTCTTTGCAGTACATGCTCCAAAGTTAACATAGTTCCATTAACCAAAAGAGGTGGAGAGCCAAATAAATCTATCATAGCATTATAAGAATCAAAAGTATGTCTACCCAAGAAATTCCCTCCGGTAATGGTATCGAGGATATATCTATACCAAGGATTAGCACCTACATAAAAATTGCGGAGAAGAACAAAAGTAGATTGCTTCCTGGTAGATCTATTTTGAGCATTGCAAATTCTATACCAAGCGTCTTTTAGATTTTCTCCCTCCCTTTGCTTAAAATTTAGAACTTCATTTTCAGGAGACAACGGAGAAGATATAAGACTAGCCATAACGACAATCAAGCAATCCAACACACGAGCAAACAAGCGAGCGAGAAAAAGGCAAACGGAAAAGAGAGGGCGAATAGAACGGCAAGGGTGAAGTGGGGGAGAGGAAAACGAGAGGCAAATGGCAAATAATGTAATGCGAGGGATAAGGGATTGTGATGGGTACTTGGTATGTTGACTTTTGCGTAGACTCCCCGGCAACGGCGCCATAAATCCTTCTTGCTACGTCTTGAGCTTGCGTTGGTTTTCCCCGAAGAGGAGAGGATGATGCAGCTTAGTAGCGTAAGTATTTCCCTCAGTTTTTGAGAACCAAGGTATCAATCCAGTAGGAGGCCACGCGCGAGTCCCTCGTACCTACACAAAGCAAATAGCTCCTCGCAACCAACGCGAATAGGGGTTGTCAATCCCTTCACGGTCACTTACGAGAATGAGATCTGATAGAGATGATAGATAATATTTTTGGTATTTTTGGTATAAAGATGCAAAGTAAAATAAAAGGCAAAGTAAAAAAGAAAAGCAATAATAAAGCATAGAAAGATTAATATGATGAGAATAGACTCGGGGGCCATAGATTTCACTAGTGGCTTCTCTCAAGAGCATAAGTATTTTACGGTGGGTGAACGAATTACTATTGAGCAATTGACAGAATTGAGCATAGTTATGAGAGTATCTAGGTATGATCATGTATATAGGCATCACGTCCGAGACAAGTAGACCGACTCCTGCCTGCATCTACTACTATTACTCCACTCATCAACCGCTATCCAGCATGCATCTAGAGTATTAAGTTAATGAAAACAGAGTAACGCCTTAAGCAAGATGACATGATGTAGAGGAATAAATTTATGCAATATGATAAATACCCCATCTTGTTATCCTCGATGGCAACAATACTATACGTACCTTGCTGCCCTTACTATCACTGGGAAAGGACACCGCAAGATTGAACCCAAAGCTCAGCACTTCTCCCATTGCAAGAACTACCAATCTAGTTGGCCAAACCAAACGGATAATTCGAAGAGACTTGCAAAGATAACCAATCATACATAAAAGAATTCAGAGAAGATTCAAATATTGCTCATAGATAATCTTGATCGTAAACCCACAATTCATCGGTCTCAACAAACACACCGCAAAAAGAAGATTACATCGAATAGATCTCCACGAGAGAGGGGAGAACATTGTATTGAGATCCAAAATAGAGAAGAAGCCATCTAGCTACTAACTATGGACCCAAGGTCTGAAGTAAACTACTCACACTTCATCGGAGAGGCTATCATGATGATGTAGAAGCCCTCCGTGGTGGATTCCCTTCCGTGAGCTCAAACAGGCCCCAAGATGGGATCTCGTGGATACTGAGAAAGTTGCAGCGGTGGAATTAGGTTTTGGCTCCGTGATCTCGATCTGTTGGGGTACGTGGGTATATATAGGAGGAAGGAGTACGTCGGTGGAGCTTGGGGCCCACGAGGCGGGGGCGCGCCTAGGGGGCGCCCCACCTCGTGGCCGCCTCCTCCTTTCTTGACCGAGGGTCCAAGTCTCTGGATCTTATCGATGAGAAAATCACGTTCCCGAAGATTTCATTCCATTTGAACTCCGTTTGATATTCTGTTTCTTCGAAACACTAAAATAGGCAAAAAACAGCAATTATGGGCTGGGCCTCCGGTTAATAGGTTAGTCCCAAAAGTAATATAAAAGTGGAAAATAAAGCCCAATATAGTCCAAAACAATAGATAATATAGCATGGAGCAATCAAAAATTATAGATACGTTGGAGACGTATCACCAACTCGCTTGCTCGTGAAGACCTAAGGCATTTTGAGGAAGCCCATCATTGGAATATACAAGCCAAGTTCTATAATGAAAATTTCCCACTAGTATATGAAAGTGATATTATAGGAGACTCTCTATCATGAAGATCATGGTGCTACTTTGAAGCACAAGTGTGGTAAAAGGATAGTAGCATTGTCCCTTCTCTCTTGTTCTATCATTTTTTGGGCCTTTTCTCCTTTTTTATGGCCCCTCTTTTTTAGTCCGGAGTCTCATCCCGACTTATGGGGGAATCCTAGTCTGCATCATCCTTTCCTCACTTGGGACAATGCTCTAATAATGATGATCATCACACTTCTATTTTCTTTACAACTCAAAACTTAGAACAAAATATGACTCTATGTGGATGCCTCCGGCGGTGTACCGGGATATGCAATGAATCAAGAGTGACATGTATGAAAGAATTATGAACGGTGGCTTTGCCACAAATATGATGTCAACTACATGATCATGCAAAGCAATATGACAATGATGAAGCGTGTCATAGCAAACGGAACGGTGGCAAGTTGCATGGCAATATATCTCGGAATGGCTATGGGAATGCCATGATAGGTAGGTATGGTGGCTGTTTTGAGGAAGGTATATGGTGGGTTTATGACACCGGCGAAAAGTGCGCGGTATTAGAGAGGCTAGCAATTGTGGAAGGATGAGAGTGCGTATAATCCATGGACTCAACATTAGTCATAAAGAACTCATATACTTGTTGAAAAAATCTACAAGTTATCAAAGCAAAGTATTACGCACATGCTCCTAGGGGGATAGATTGGTAGGAAAAGACCATCGCTCGTCCCCGACCGCCACTCATAAGGAAGACAATAAATAAATAAATCATGCTCCGACTTCATCACATAACGGTTCACCATACGTGCATGCTACGGGAATCACAAACTTTAACACAAGTATTTCTCAAATTCACAACTACTCAGCTAGCATGACTCTAATATTACCATCTTCATATCTCAAACAATTATCAAGCATCAAACTTCTCATAGTATTCAACACACTCATAAGATTTTTTTTTACTAATCTTGGATGCTTATCATAATTAAAGCAAATTATCATGCTCTTTTGTAGGACTCTCAAAACAATATAAGTGAAGCATGAGAGAACAATAGTTTCTATAAAACAAATCCACCACCGTGCTCTAAAAGATATAAGTGAAGCACTAGAGCAAAAACTATATAGCTCAAAAGATATAAGTGAAGCACATAGAGTATTCTAATAAATTCCGAATCAAGTGTGTCTCTCTCAAAAGGTGTGTACAGCAAGGATGATTGTGGTAAAATAAAAATCAAAGACTCAAATCATACAAGACGCTCCAAGCAAAACACATATCATGTGGTGAATAAAAATATAGCTCCAAGTAAAGTTACCGATGGACGAAGACGAAAGAGGGGATGTCTTCCGGGGCATCCCCAAGCTTTGGCTTTTTGGTGTCATTAGATTATCTTGGGATTCCATGGGCATCCCCAAGCTTAGGCTCTTGCCACTGCTAATTCCATAATCCATCAAATCTTTTACCCAAAACTTGAAAACTTCACAACACAAAACTTAACAGAAAATCTCGTGAGCTCCGTTAGCGAAAGAAAACAAAACACCACTTCAAGGTAATGTGATGAACTCATTATTTATTTATATTGGTGCTAAACCTACTGTATTTCAACTTCTCTATGGTTTATAAACTCTTTTACTAGCCATAGATTCATCAAAATAAGCAAACAACACACGAAAAACAGAATCTGTCAAAAACAGAACATCTTGTAGTAATCTGTAACTAACGCAAACTTCTGAAACTCTAAAAATTCTGCCAAAATAGGTAGACATAAATAATTTGTTTATTGATCTACTTCAATTGGAATCAATATTATATCACGTTCTGGTGAGTTTTAACAATTGTTTTCGTGAGAAGAAAGTTTCTGGAATTGTCAGCAAGATCAAATTGTTGGGGAACGTTGCAGAAAATTAAAATTTTTCTACGGTTTCACCAAGATCTATCTATGAGTTCATCTAAGCAACGAGTTACGAGAGAGAGTTTGCATCTACATACCACTTGTAGATCGAGTACGGAAGCGTTCGAGGGAGTGGTGATGATGAAGACGTTCCCAACGTGATTCAGATCACCGATGACCAAGTGCTGAACGGACAGCACCTCCGCGTTCAACACACGTACGGCACGACGACGTCTCCTTCGTCTTGATCCAGCAAGGAGGAAGGAGAGGTTGAGGAAGATCACTCCAATGGCAGCACGACGGCGTGATGCGGATGGAGGGACTGTTCTCCGGCAGGGCTTCGCCAAGCTCACGCGGAGGAGGAGAGGTGTTGGGGAGGGGAGGGGCTGCGCCTTTGATGTTGTGTGCAGCCTTCCCCTCTACCCCTCTATTTATAGGGGAAAGGAGGAGGGGCCCGGCCCCCTCTAGATCCATCTAGAGGGGGGGGCGGCGGCCAAGGGGAGGGGGGCTTGCCCCCCAAGCAAGGGGGGGCGCCCCCTTTAGGGTTTCCCCCCTCAACCCTAGGCGCATGGGCCAAGGGAGGGGTGCGCCCAGCCCATGAGGGGCTGGCTGCCCCACGCAGCCCAAGTGGCCCCCAAAGGGTGGCCCCTCCCGTGGTCCTCCGGAACCCTTCAGTGGACCCTCCATAAAACCGATATGACCAAACTTTTCCTGTCCGCTTGATGACTTCCATATATAAATCTTTACCTCCGGACCATTCCGGAACTCCTCGTGACGTCCGGGATCTCATCCGGACTCAACAACATTCAGTAATCACATACAAGTCTTCCTATTAACCCTAGCGCCACCGAACCTTAAGTGTGTAGACCCTACGGGTTCGGAGACATGCGAACATGACCGACGCTCTCAGTCAATAACCAACAGCGGATCTGGATACCCATGTTGGCTCCCACATGCTCCTCGATGATGTCATCGGATGAACCACGATGTCTTAGGGTTCAGCAACCCGTATGCTATTCCCTTTGTCGGCGGTATGTTACTTGCCCGAGACTCGATCGTCGGTATCCCAATACCTCGTTTAATCTCGTTACCGCAAGTCACTTTACTCGCATCAGTAATGCATGATCCCGTGACCGACACTTGGTCACTTTGAGCTCATTATGATGATGCACTACCGAGTGGGCCCAGTGATACCTCTCCGTCATACGGAGTGACAAATCCTGTCTCGATCCGTGTCAACCCAACAGACACTTTCGGAGATACCGTAATGCACCTTTATAGTCACCCAGTTACGTTGTGACGTTTGGTACACCCAAAGCATTCCTACGGTATCCGGGAGTTACACGATCTCACGGTCTAAGGAAGAGATACTTGACATTGGAAAAGCTCTAGCAAAAACGAACTATACGATCTTTGTGCTATGCTTAGAATTGGGTCTTGTCCATCACGTCATTCTCCTAATGACGTGATCCCGTTGTCAATGACATCGATGTCCATAGTCAGAAACCATGACTATCTGTTGACCAACGAGCTAGTCTACTAGAGGCTTACTAGGGACGATTGTAGTCTATGTATTCACACGTGTATTACGATTTCCGGATAATACAGCTTATAGCATGAATAAAGACAATTATCATGAACAAGGAAATATAATAATAATGCTTTTATTATTGCCTCTAGGGCATATTTCCAACAGTCTCCCACTTGCACTAGAGTCAATAATCTAGTTTACATTGTGATGAATCGAACACCCATAGAGTTCGGTGTTGATCATGTTTTGCCCATGAAGAGGTTCGGTCAACGGATCTGCGACATTCAGATCCGTATGCACTTTACAAATTTCTATGTCTCCATCCTGAACATTTTCACGGATGGAGTTGAAGCGACGCTTGATGTGCCTGGTCTTCTTGTGAAACCTGGGCTCCTTGGCAAGTGCAATAGCTCCAGTGTTGTCACAGAAGAGTTTGATCGGCCCCGACGCATTGGGTATGACTCCTAGGCATTGTTGAGGAAATCGTTAACTGGTAGCTGCTCGGTCGACTGACGAGTAGGGGCTTAATAGGCTAATCGGCAAGTTAATCGACCCTTTAATCAATTAATCGGACGATTTATCGGTTTATCAGCTACTCGGTGACCCTACGAGTAGGGTTTAATCGGCAAGTTAACTGGTTAATCGGACGAATTCTTGAACAGGGCTCCTAGGTCGGTGATGAACTCCTTCACCCAAATTGCTTCATGCGCTGCCTCCGAGGCTGCCATGTACTCCGCTTCACATGTAGATCCCGCCACGACGCTTCGCTTGCAGCTGCACCAGCCATCGCTCCACCATTCAACATATACACGATCCGGTTTGTGACTTAGAGTCATCCAGATCGTGTCGAAGCTAGCGTCGATGTAACCCTTTACGACGAGCTCTTCGTCACCTCCATAAACGAAAACATGTCCTTTGTCCTTTTCGGTACTTTAGGATATTCTTGACCGCTGTCCGGTGTTCCTTGTCGGGATTACTTTGGTACCTTCCTACCAAACTTACGGCAAGGTTTACATCAAGTCTGGTACACAGATGGCATACATAATAGATCCTATGGCTGAGGCATAGGGATGACACTCATCTCTTCTTTATCTTTTGCCGTGGTCGGGCATTGAGCTGAGCTCAATCTCACACCTTGCAAAACAGCAAGAACCCTTCTTGGACTGATCCATTTTGAACTTCTTCAAAATCTTATCAAGGTATGTGCTTTGTGAAAGACCTATGAGGCGCCTCGATCTATCTCTATAGATCTTGATGCCTAATATATAAGCAGCTTCTCCAAGGTCCTTCATTGAAAAACACTTATTCAAGTAGGCCTTAATGTTGTCCAAGAATTCTATATCATTTCCCATCAAAAGTATGTCATCTACATATAATATGAGAAATGCTACAGAGCTCCCACTCACTTTCTTGTAAACGCAGGCTTCTCCATAAGTCTCATAAACCCAAACGCTTTGATCATCTCATCAAAGCGAATGTTCCAACTCCGAGATGCTTGCACCAGCCCATAAATGGATCGCTGGAGCTTGCATACTTTGTCGAGATTCTTAGGATCGACAAAACCTTCCGGCTGCATCATATACAGCTCTTCCTTAAGATAGCCGTTAAGGAACGCTGTTTTGATGTCCATCTGCCATATCTCATAATCATAGTATCGGCAATTGCTAACATGATTCGGACGGACTTAAGCTTCGCTACGGAGAGAAAGTCTCATCGTAGTCAATCCCTTGAACTTGCCGATAACCCTTAGCGACAAGTCGAGCTTTATAAATGGTGACATTACCATCCGCGTCCGTCTTCCTCTTAAAGATCCATTTGTTTTCTATCGCTCGCCGATCATCGGGCAAGTCACCAAAGTCCACACTTTGTTTTCATACATGGATTCTATCTCGGACTTCATGGCTTCTAGCCATTTGTTGGAATCTGGGCCCACCATCGCTTCTTCATAGTTCAAGGTTCATTGTTGTCTAACAACATGATTTCCGTGACAGGGTTGCCGTACCACTCAGTGCGGAGCGTGTCCTAGTGGACCTCTGAAGTTCAAGAGCAACTTGATCCGAAGTACCTTGATCATCATCATGAATTTCCTCTTCGGTTGGTGTAGGCATCACAGAACAATTTCTGAGCTGCACTACTCTCCTGTTCAAGAGGTAGTACTTCATCGAGTTCTACTTTCCTCCCACTTACTTCTTTCGAGAGAAACTCTTTTTCGTAAAGGTTCCGTTCTTGGCAACAAAGATCTTGCCCTCGGATCTTAAGTAGAAGGTATACCCAATGGTTTCTTTAGGGTATCCTATGAAGACGCATTTTCCGACTTGGGTTCGAGCTTTTCAGGTTGAAGTTTCTTGACATAAGCATCGCATCCCCAAACTTTTAGAAACGACGCTTAGGTTTCTTCCCAAACCATAATTCATATGGTGTCGTCTCAACGGACTTAGACGGTGCCCTATTTAAAGTGAATGTAGCTGTCTCTAGAGCGCATCCCCAAAATGATAGCGGTAAATCAAGAAGAGACATCATAGACCGCACCATATCCAATAGAGTGCGATTCGACGTTCGGACACACCATTACTACCGAGGTGTTCGGTGGCGTTAGTTGTGAAACGATTCCACATTTTCTTAAGTGTGTACCAAATTCGTGACTTAAATATTCTCCTCCACGATCTGATCGTAAGAATTTTATCTTTCGGTCACGTTGATTCTCTACTTCATTCTGAAATTCCTGAACTTTTCAAAGGTCTCGGACTTGTGTTTCATCAAGTAGACATACCCATATCTACTCAAGTCATCTGTGAGAGTGAGAACATAACGATATCCTCCATGAGCCTCAACGCTCATTCGACCGCACACATCGGTATGTATGATTTCCAACAAGTTGGTTGCTCGCTCCATTGCTCCGGAGAACGGAGTCTTGGTCATCTTGCCCATGAGGCATGGTTCGCATGTGTCAAATGATTCATAATCTAAAGACTCCAAAAGTCCATCAAGATGGAGCTTCTTCATGCGCTTGACACCAATGTGACCAAGGCGGCAAGTGCCACAAGTATGTGGGACTATCGTTATCAACTTTACATCTTTTGGTATTCACGCTATAAACATGTGTAATACTACGCCGAGATTCATTAAGAATAAACCATTGACCATCGGAGCATGACCATAATACATATCTCTCATATAAATAGAACAACCATTATTCTCGGATTTAAATGAGTAGCCATCTCGCATTAAACGAGATCCGGATACAATATTCATGCTCAAACTTGGCACCAAATAACAATTATTAAGGTTCATAACTAATCCGTAGGTAAATGAAGAGGTAGCGTGCGACGGCGATCACATCGACTGAACCATTCCCGACGCCGCATCGTCACCTCGTCCTTTGCCACCTTCGCTTATTCCGCAGCTCTGCCATGAGTTACAAATATGAGCAACGGCACGGTATCAAATACCCAGGAGTTACTACGAGTAATCGCAAAGTACACATCAATTACATGTATATCAAATATACCTTTGGTGTTGCCGGCCTTCTTGTCCGCTAAGTATTTGGGGCAGTTCCGCTTCGAAGACCCCTCCCTTGCAATAAAAGCACTCGGTCTCGGGCTTGGGTCCATTCTTTGACTTCTTCCGGCAACTTGCTTACCGGGCGCGGCAACCTCCTTGCCGTCCTTCTTGAAGTTCTTCTTGCCCTTGCTCTTCTTGAACTTAGTGGTCTTATTGACCATCAACACTTGATGTTCTTTCTTGATCTCAACCTCGGTGACTTCAGATAGAGAACACTTCAGAATGGTCTTTACCATCCCCGCATGTTGTAGTTCATCACAAAGCTCTTGTAGCTTGGTGGGAGCGATCGAAGATTCTCATCAATGACCGCCTCATCGGGGAGGTTAATATTCACCGTCATACGGTTGTAAACCTGACATCTTGAGAATGTGCTCACCGACAGAACTGTTTTCCTCCATCTTACAACTATAGAACTTGTCGGAGATGTCATATCTCTCGACCGGCGTGAGCTTGGAAAACAAGTTTCAGCTCCTCGAACATCTCATATGCTCCGTGATGCTCAAAACGCTTTTGGAGCCCGGTTCTAAGTCGTAAAGCATGCCGCATCGAACGAGGGAGTAATCATCAAGACGAGACTGCCAAGCATTCATAATGTCTTGGTTCTGCAGGGACGGAGCGTCACCTAGCGGTCCTTCTAGGACATATTGTTTCCTAGCAGCTATGAGGATGATCCTCAAGTTCGGACCCAGTCCGTATAGTTGCTGCCGTCATCTTTCAGCTTGGTTTTCTCTAGGAGCGCGCTGAAGTTCAAGTTGACATGAGCGTTGGCCATTTGATCTACAAGACATATCATTCAAAAGTTTTAGACTAAGTTCATGATAATTAAGTTCATCTAATCAAATTATTTAAATGAACTCCCACTCAGATTTGACATCCTCTAGTCATCTAAGTGTTACACGATCCGAGTCGACTAGCCGTGTCCGATCATCACGTGAGACGGACTAGTCTCGTCGGTGAACATTCTCATGTTGATCGTATCTTCCATACGACTCGTGTTCGACCTTTCGGTCTCCGTGTTCCGAGGCCATGTCTGTACATGCTAGGCTCGTCAAGTAAACCCTAAGTGTTTTCGCGTGTGTAAATCTGTCTTACACCCGTTGTATGTGAACGTAAGAATCCATCACACCCGATCATCACGTGGTGCTTAGAAATGACGAACTTTGGCAACGGTGCACGCTTAGGGAAACACTTCTTGAAATTGTTGTAAGGGATCATCTTATTTACTACCGTCGTTCTAAGTAAACAAGATGTATAAACATAATAAACATCACATGCAATTATATAGTAGTGACATGATATGGCCAATATCATAAAGCTCCATTGATCTCCATCTTCGGGGCTCCATGATCATCTTGTCACCGGCATGACACCATGATCTCCATCATCATGCTCTCCATCATTGTGCCTCCATGAAGTTGTCACGCCAACGACTACTTCTACTTCTATGGCTAACGCGTTTAGCAATAAAGTAAAGTAAGTTACATGGCGTTATTCAATGACACCAGGTCATACAAAATTAAAGACAACTCCTATGGCTCCTGCCGGTTGTCATACTCATCGACATGCAAGTCGTGATTCCTATTACAAGAACATGATCTCATACATCACAATATGTCATTCATCATTCATCACAACTTGGCCATATCACATCACATGACAATTGCTGCAAAAACAAGTTAGACGTCCTCTAATTGTTGTTGCATCTTTTACGTGGCTGCAATTGGGTTCTAGCAAGAACGTTTTCTTACCTACGAATAACCACAACGTGATCTTGTCAACTTCTATTTACCCTTCATAAGGACCCTTTTCATCGAATCCGCTCCAACTAAAGTAGGAGAGACAGACACCCGCCAGCCACCTTATGCAACTAGTGCATGTTAGTCGGTGGAACCGGTCTCACGTAAGCGTACGTGTAAGGTTGGTCCGGGCCGCTTCATCCCACAATACCGCGGAAGCAAGATAAGACTAGTAGTGGCAAGTAAATTGACAAGATCCACGCCCACAACTAAATTGTGTTCTACTCGTGCAAAGAGAACTACGCATAGACCTAGCTCATGATGCCACTGTTGGGGAACGTTGCAGAAAATTAAAATTTTCCTACGGTTTCACCAAGATCTATCTATGAGTTCATCTAAGCAACGAGTTACGAGAGAGTTTGCATCTACATACCACTTGTAGATCGAGTACGGAAGCGTTCGAGGGAGTGGTGATGATGAAGACGTTCCCAACGTGATTCAGATCACCGATGACCAAGTGCTGAACGGACAGCACCTCCGCGTTCAACACACGTGCGGCGACGACGGCGCCTCCTTCGTCTTGATCCAGCAAGGAGGAAGGAGAGGTTGAGGAAGATCACTCCAATGGCAGCACGACGGCGTGATGCGGATGGAGGACTGCTCTCCCAGCAGGCTTCGCCAAGCTCACGCGGAGGAGGAGAGGTGTTGGGGAGGGAAGGGGTTGCGCCTTTGATGTTGTGTGCAGCCCTCCCCTCTACCCCTCTATTTATAGGGGAAAGGAGGAGGGGGCCGGCCCCTCTAGATCCATCTAGAGGGGGCGGCCAGGGAGGGGGCTTGCCCCCAAGCAAGGGCGCCCCTTTAGGTTTCCCCCTCAACCCTAGGCGCATGGGCCAAGGGAGGGGTGCGCCCAGCCCTTGAGGGGCTGGCTGCCCCACGCAGCCCAAGTGGCCCCCCAAAAGGGTGGCCCCTCCGGTGGTCCTCCGGAACCCTTCCGTGGACCCTCCATAAAACCGATATGACCCAAACTTTTCCGGTGTCCGCTTGATGACTTCCCATATATAAATCTTTACCTCCGGACCATTCCGAACTCCTCGTGACGTCCGGATCTCATCCGGACTCAACAACATTCGTAATCACATACAAGTCTTCCTATTAACCCTAGCGCCACCGAACCTTAAGTGTGTAGACCCTACGGGTTCGGAGACATGCGAACATGACCGGGGCGCTCTCGGTCAATAACCAACAGCGGATCTGGATACCCATGTTGGCTCCTACATGCTCCTCGATGATGTCATCGGATGAACCACGATGTCTTAGGGTTCAGCAACCCGTATGCTATTCCCTTTGTCGGTATATGTTACTTGCCCGAGACTCGATCGTCGGTATCCCAATACCTCGCTTAATCTCGTTACGGCAAGTCACTTTACTCGCATCGTAATGCATGATCCCGTGACCGGACACTTGGTCACTTTGAGCTCATTATGATGATGCACTACCGAGTGGGCCCAGTGATACCTCTCCGTCATACGGAGTGACAAATCCTGCCTCGATCCGTGTCAACCCAATGACACTTTCGGAGATACCTGTAATGCACCTTTATAGTCACCCGATTCGTTGTGACGCTTTGGTACACACAAAGCATTCCTACGGTATCCGGGAGTTACACGATCTCACGGTCTAAGGAAGAGATACTTGACATTGGAAAAGCTCTAGCAAAAACGAACTATACGATCTTTGTGCTATGCTTAGGATTGGGTCTTGTCCATCACGTCATTCTCCTAATGACGTGATCCCGTTGTCAATGACATCTGATGTCCATAGTCAGGAAACCATGACTATCTGTTGACCAACGAGCTAGTCTACTAGAGGCTTACTAGGGACGTATTGTAGTCTATGTATTCACACGTGTATTACGATTTCCGGATAATACAGTTATAGCATGAATAAAGACAATTATCATGAACAAGGAAATATAATAATAATGCTTTTATTATTGCCTCTAGGGCATATTTCCAACACAAATAACTATCATCCAAGAAGATCCTATAGGTTTAACTTGGCACAAACACTAATTAAAACATAAAAACAAATCTAACCAGAGGCTGGATCAAATATTTATTTTCCTAAACAGAAGCAAAAAGCAAAAACTAAAATAAAATTGGGTTGCCTCCCAACAAGCGTTATCATTTAACGCCCCTAGCTAGGCATAAAAGCAAGGATAGATCTAGGTATTGCCATCTTTGGTAGGCAACTCTTCAATATGACACTTATAACATTTAGGAGTTTCTTTCTTTCTATTAATTATCAAACTTTTAGGCACGACATCGAAAAAAACATTTGTAGTAAATGGTTCCTTAATGATAGCAAAAAGATTGGGATGAACACTTATTGATTTGAGATCCGCAGTTTCCTTACTAGAGGATTCACCCTTATTTTTAGGAACATACATAAGCTTGGCAATTTTGGTAGGAGGATTTCAAGTGTTCTTTACGGAAGAAAAGGTGGTCCCCAAGTTGGTAATGAGACCCTCAAGTTTATCGATTCTAGTGGAATCCTGATTTATTCTTTCATTAACTATGGGTTCCTTTTCTTTAAAAAATTTCAGAATGACTCCTACCTTAGATCCATATTGGGTAATTTGGTTGTGGATTTTTTTATCCAAATTTTCAATTAACTCTACGATAGCAACTTTATTTTCAATAATTTCAAGCCTTTGCATCACATGTTCTAAAGTTAACATAGTTCCGTTAACCAAAAGAGGTGGTGAGCCAAACAAATCTATCATAGCATTATAAGAATCAAAAGTATGGCTACCCAAGAAATTTCCTCCGGTAATGGTGTCAAGAATGAATCTATTCCAAGTAGTGATGCCTACATAAAAATTGCGAAGAAGAACGGAAGTAGATTGCTTCCTAGTAGATCTATTTTGCGCATTGCAAATTCTGTACCAAGCATCTTTTAGATTTTCTCCCTCCCTTTGTTTAAAATTAAGAACTTCATTCTCGGGAGATAAAGGAGTAGATAAAGGACTAGCCATGACGACAGAGGAAGAGAAAAAAATGAACGGAAGAAGAAGGCAAATAACACGGCAAGGGTGAAGTGGGGGAGAGGAAAACGAGAGGCAAATGGAAAATAATGTAATGCGAGGGACAAGAGTTTGTGATGGGTACTTGGTATGTTGTAGGACCTTGAAGTATGTCTAGAGGGGGGTGATTAGACTACTTGACCAATTAAAAGCTATGCCTTTTCCCAATTTTAGACTTTGGCAGATTTTAGCTATCTTTGAACAATTCAAGCAATCATCACGCAATTCAAGCAAGCATGCAAAGAGTATATAGGCAGCGGAAAATAAAGCATGCAACTTGCAAGAATGTAAAGGGAAGGGTTTGGAGAATTCAAACGCAATTGGAGACACGGATGTTTTTGTCGTGGTTCCGATAGGTGGTGCTATCGTTCATCCACATTGATGGAGACTTCAACCCACGTAGGGTAACAGTTCTTGCTGAGTCCACGGAGGGCTCCACCCACGAAGGGTCCACGAAGAAGCAACCTTGTCTATCCCACCATGGTCGTCGCCCACGAAGGACTTGCCTCACTAGCAGTAGATCTTCATGAAGTAGGCGATCTCCTTGCCCTTACAAACTCCTTGGTTCAACTCCACAATCTTGTCGGAGGCTCCCAAGTGACACCTAGCCAATCTAGGAGACACCACTCTCCAAGAAGTAACAAATGGTGTGTTGATGATGAACTCCTTGCTCTTGTGCTTCAAATGATAGTCTCCCCAACACTCAACTCTCTCTCATAGGATTTGGATCTGGTGAAAAGAAGATTTGAGTGGAAAGCAACTTGGGGAAGGCTAGAGATCAAGATTCATATGGTTGGAATGGAATATCTTGACCTCAACACATGAGTAGGTGGTTCTCTCTCAGAACTGGTAAGTTGGAAGTGTAGGTTTGTTCTGATGGCTCTCTCCACGAATGAAGAGGAGGTGGAGGGGTATATATAGCCTCCACACAAAATCTAACTGTTACACACAATTTACCAAACTCGGTAGGACCGAATCATAAAACTCGGTCAGACCGATTTAGTAAACCTAGTGACCGTTAGGGTTTTCGGTGGGACTGACATGCAACTCGGTAGGACCGATATGGTTAGGGTTAGGGAATAACGTAATCTCGGTGAGACCGATTACACAAACTCGGTGAGACCGAATTTGGTAATTAGCTAACCAGAGAGTTGGTCAGATAAACTCGATGGGACCGATTTGCTCTTTCGGTGAGACCGAAAAGTTACAAAAGGGAAACAGAGAGTTTACATTGTAATCTCGGTGGGACCGATTCGCTCTTTCGGTGAGACCGAAAAGTTACGAAAGGGAAACAGAGAGATTACAATCCCATCTCGGTGAGACCGAGATCCCTATCGGTGAGACCGATTTGCCTAGGGTTTGTGGCAGTGGCTAAGACATCTGAACTCGGTGGCGCCGGATAGAAAGAATCGGTAGGGCCGAATTTGACTTTAGGTTTAGGTCATATGTGGATGTGAGAAAGTAGTGGAGGGTTTTGGAGCATATCACTAAGCACATGAAGCAAAAGGCTCATTAAGCAACACCTCATCGCTCCTTGATAGTATTGGCTTTTCCTATAGACTCAATGTGATCTTGGATCACTAAAATATGAAATGTAGAGTCTTGAGCTTTTGAGATTGAGCCAATCCTTTGTCCTTGATATTTTGAGGGATCCACTTTCATCATCCATGCCATGCCATTCATTGATCTTTCCTAAAATATTTGTCTTGGAATAGCATTAGCTCAATGAGCTATATGTTGTTATGAATTACCAAAACCACCTAGGGATAGTTGCACTTTCACATGTCTTGACTTGACTTGACTTGGCACGAATCTCCCCGGCAACGGTGCCAGAAATCCTTCTTGCTACCTCTTGAGCACTGCGTTGGTTTTCCCTTGAAGAGGAAAGGGTGATGCAGAGAAAGTAGCGTAAGTATTTCCTTCAGTTTTGAGAACCAAGGTATCAATCCAAGAGGAGACCACGCCAAGTCCCGCACCTACACAAACAAATAAGAACCTCGCAACCAATCCGAAAAGGGGTTGTCAATCCTTCACGGTCACTTACGAGAGTGAGATCTGATAGATATGATAAGATAATATTTTTGGTATTTTTATGATAAAGATGCAAAGTAAAATAAATGGCAATAGAAATAACTAAGTGATGCAAGATTAATATGATGGAGAATAGACTTGGGGGCCATAGGTTTCACTAGTGGCTTCTCTCAAGAGCATAAGTATTACGGTGGGTGAACAAATTACTGTCGAGCAATTGATAGAATTGAGCATAGTTATGAGAATATCTAGGTATGATCATGTATATAGGCATCACGTCCGTGACAAGTAGACCGAAACGATTCTGCATCTACTACTATTACTCCACACATCGACCGCTATCCAGCATGCATCTAGAGTATAAGTTCATAAGAACGGAGTAATGCTTTAAGCAAGATGACATGATGTAGAGGGATAAACTCATGCAATATGATATAAACCCCATCTTGCTATCCTCGATGACAAAAATACAATACGTGCCTTGCTGCCCCTGTTGTCACTGGGAAAGGACACCGCAAGATTGAACCGGAAGCTAAGCACTTCTCCCATTGCAAGAAAGATCAATCTAGTAGGCCAAACCAAACTGATAATTCGAAGAGACTTGCAAATATAACCAATCATACATAAAAGAATTCAGAGGAGATTCAAATATTGTTCATAGATAAACTTGATCATAAACCCACAATTCATCGGTCTCGACAAACACACTCCAAAAGAAGATTACATCGAATAGATCTCCAAGAGAATCGAGGAGAACTTTGTATTGAGATCCAAAGAGAGAAAGAAGTCATCTAGCTAATAACTATGGACCCGAAGGTCTGAGGTAAACGACTCACACATCATCGGAGAGGCTATGGTGTTGATGTAGAAGCCCTTCGTGATAAATGCCCCCTCCAGCGGAGCGCCGAAAAAGGCCCAAAGATGGGATCTCATGGGTACAGAAGGTTGCGGCGGTGGAAATAGGGTTTTGGCTCCGTATATGATGTTTCCCGGGTACATGGGTATATATAGGAGGAAGAAGTACGTCGATGGAGCAACGTGGGCCCCACGAGGGTGGAGGGCGCGCCTGGGGGGGGGGGGGGGTAGGCGCGCCCCCTGCCTCGTGCTCTCCTCGTTGATTGCTTTACATAGACTCCAAATCCTCTAGATCACGTTTGTTCCGAAAATCACGTTCCCGAAGGTTTCATTCCGTTTGGACTCCGTTTGATATTCTTTTTCTGCGAAACACTGAAATAGGCAAAAACAGCAATTTGGGCTAGGCCTCCGGTTAATAGGTTAGTCCCAATAATAATATAAAAGTATATAATAAAGCCCATTAAACATCCAAAACAGAATATAATATATCATGGAACAATCAAAAATTATAGATACGTTGGAGACGTATCACCCGTAGCGATCCACTGCTTCCACCCTGATTGTGCCGCCTGCGTGAAATTTTTGTATGCAAGTTCAGTGTGCTATGATGTTCTATATGATTGTGTCAACTATATAAGTTTTTACTGAGCATCATCAATGCATATGGCTGAAAGATGTATTTACGAGCATCGACCGATGGGTCTCTCTCTCTCTCACACACACACACAAGTGGGACCCGTTGAATTATTTCTTCGCTCGTGACAGCTTTTAATTAGGTTCCACTGTACTCTAACTTTTTTCTTAAATTATTAGTTGAGCTTAGTGACTTCAAAAAGTTATACAGAAGCCTTGTTTGGGCCTTTCCAGCGTCGTTGAATGTGGGCTGAGTAGCCATGTAAGGTTGTACTGTACTACACAAGCCTTTTTTTCAACATCAGCAATGCAACTGGGCCGACAGTTGTACACAATCCGGGTCAACTTGTTATTCTCTGCCCCGCTGGCCTGCAAATCTTTCCTAGGAGGGATGCATTAGGCTTAACAAGAAAATGAGCTTTAAGAAATAATAAATGGGATGTAATTATAAAAACTGGGCAGTAACTATAAAAAATGCACCAAACACGTAATTAGTTTATAAAATATTACTTTTGGATTTTGAAATTTTTAATTTCATTAATTGTTGCGCGCGCAATGTTTCGTTAGATTTTTACGTAATAAAAATTTATATTGAAATTATATTTAATCTGACTAGAAATTTCAGGACAAAAATATTTCGGATCCTATCAAAATGTGGATTTTTTTATTGAATTCTATTTTGAACGGTTGGTTGAAATTATTAATCGTTGTCCTAGCTAAAAAATGGGCTGTACTTTTAACAAACTGTAAATGGGTTGTAGTAAATTCCATTAGAATTCAAAAATGGGTTGTGCATTCTTACAAATCGCAAATAGGCTATAAGTTATCTGCCACACACTTCTGGGCCTACTAAGTTGACGCGTATGCAAGGCTTTGTCAACTTATAGTGAACACATGGTTCTAGCAGCAGTGTCCATTGGATGTCCATCCAACGGATGTCATGCTTCTTCTTCAATCTTGGATATTCTAGCTTCAGTCGCCCAAAAAATGATTCCTCCCCCTGACATCTGGGGCGCACCATTTCGGAGGCTGACCTGTGGGCCTACTAAGTTGACGCGTACCAAGGGTTTTGTCAACTTAGTCAATATAAACGATTCTAGCTGCAGTGACCGTACGATGTCCATCCAACGGCCGTTGTGATTCTTCAACCTCTGGTCTTCTTGCTTCAGCAGCCCAAATCAGTGCCGGTCGTGCCTTTTGCTCCCCGCCTCGCGTGGCGGTGTCTTTGCCAGCAGCCTCACCTCCCCCTACCACTCCCACCGCTTGCCAGGCCCTGCGGCGACGGCATCCTCACACCACAGCCGAACCAGTGAACCCTCGTAGTCCTCTCCGCATGGGCATCCACAACCGCGTCTTTCCCGGCTCCGTGTCGTCCCCTTCCTAGGCCTCGCCGTCGTCCACCACCTTGGTGCTCTCGGCGCGGCGTGGTCAATGTGGTCAACGACTGACTTCCATCGGAAGAGTACGGTACATGGAGAGGCTGACAGCTGGGTCCACGGCCGCAGCAAGGAAGTGCCTCCTTATTACGTGAAAAATAATTATTCCTCCACCTGACAGCAGGGACCCACCGGACGGGCCACCGTATTTCGCGAAAAAAATTGTTTCCCCCCTGACTGCTGGGACCCACCAGCTACATCTTCGCACGCAAGGAAGTGCGTCCATATTACGGGCAAAAAAATGATTCGCCCCCTGACTGCTGGGACCCACCAGTTACATCTTCGCACGCAAGGAAGTGCGTCCATATTACTTAAAAAAACGATTAAGCCCCACCGCTGGGACCTACCAGCTACATCTTCGCACGCAAGGAAGTGCTCGACAATCGGGACCCACCGGTCGAAGCGTGCGTAAGCGTTGTCATTCTGGTCGCGAACGTACGCATATATCTTGGTCGATGTAGAGGCGCGCACGTGTGGTAGTAGAGGCGCGCACGTAGCATGTACACGTACGTACAACGGCCAGGATGCAAGAAAGTAAATACGGCCACGTACGTACATACGGGCGGGGTCTCGAACGCCTACTCGCGCATACGTATGACCAGGGCTCGTGTACATGGCTGTGGTTGGGTGGAATGGAGAAACTGCGTCGTCGTGTTCATGGGGAGGCAACGGAATGCGTCGTGTTCATCGGGAGGCAACGGAACGCATGCTGTTCATCGGGAGCCAACCGGCTTGGATGGAACAGCCAATGGAAACGAGGCCTGGCGTACCGCAGAACGGAGGAAACGGCCTTGTGTTCGACCGGCCACGGTCGAAACGGGATCCTGTTCATCAGGAGGGGTCTGGCGTACCGCAAAACAGAGGAAACAGACCTCCTACGGTTGAAACGGGGTCCTGTTGATCAGGAGGGGTGTGGTGTACCGCAAAACGGAGAAAACAGACTTGTGTTGGAGCGCTATGGTCGAAACGGGGTCCTGTTCATCGGGAGGGGTGTGGCGTACCACAAAACGGGACTCCATGGGATACTGTTCATCTCCATCGTCGACCTCCTCCGGCCTCCACCTCACGATGCTCATCCACGGGCTCTGCTCATCCAAATCTACCGCTCCTCCACCACCTCGCTCAACCAGCCCTCTCCACGGGGCCTATTCAACCACCCTCCACGGCTCTCGCTCATCAAGCCCTCCATCGGCCATCGCTCAACAAGCCCTCCACCGTTCTCGTTCATCCATCCATCCACCGCCATCGCTCATCCAGCCCTCCACGGGTCCTGTTCATCCACCGCTCGATCGATCGGTCTTGTTCATCCAGGGCAACGGCCTCTACTACCACGGGTTCCTGTTCATCCAACCCCATCGAACTGTTCATCCAAACCCCCAACAATGCTCACTGCTCATCCAGAGGCAGCATCGATCGGTTTCGATTAGCGCGAGAGCGGCGAATCGCTCAATCGGGTTCGATTACGCGTAGCTCGCAAAGCAATCTCTCCGGTTCAGTTAGAGCCCAACGCCTCACTCGGGTTCAGTTAGAGCCCAACGCCTCGCACACATGCGCATAGTACGAGAAATACGCGCATCGCTCGGCCCCCGACCACCCACCGTAACCGGGAACTCCCCGATATATTCCTCGCCCTCGCTTCTACCATGGTTTTTTCCGTCATGGACGACCAAAGAATGTCATGCAGCTGCGCCTCCGGCCCGCCCAGGACGAAAAGCCCATTTTCTGTCATGATTTTTTATCATAGAAGTAGGACCCCACCACATCTATGATGATACCGGGTTTTGTCACAATTATTGTCATAGAAGTGTCATAAGTATGACCGAATTTTTTTCCGTTCGGCCCAAAATGTCACGGATGTGTCTTTTTTTTATAGTGCAAGGCGCGCCACCTGCATTGCTGTCGGGCTGTCTCCGGACGAGGAGGAGCAGCAGTCGAAGGAGGAGGAGGGAGAGCAGCTGCCGGAGACGATGGAGGTGACGGATCTAGAGGAAGACCAGGCGGAGCAGCCTGCTCCGGGGTTCAACATGGCGGAGGCGGAGTTCGCCGTTGCCCAAGCCGCGGAGCAGCAGACCATACTGGATGAGGCCTATGTGGAGGCCAACCTGCAGTTCCTCCAGCAGGAGCAGGCGGCGTCCAACACACTCTTCGCCGAACTCGACCCGGAGATAGAGGAGGAGAAGACCGGAGCGGAGCATCGTGAGTTGAGGTGGTGCGATGGCACAACATCGCAGAGAGGCAACGCTTTGGGAGGATGGTCGCAGCGACAGAGAATTGGAAGTAGTGGTTGCAGCGAGGAAGAGGAAGAGGTGAGGTTCCTTCGTGAGGAAGGTAACGGGAGTTCCTGGGAGAGGTGTTTTGTGGTGACGGTAAAACAAAAACGAGATTTTTCTCCGGTTAAACATGTGACAGGTGGTCTAATGGCAACGACGAAGACCAAAATTTCCTACCCAACCCGTGCGGCTTCTCGAAACTGTACATCGAGTGAAACAGTGTCCAGCGCCGACGTGTATAGCGGGAGCGATGCCGCTGCATCTCGCTCTTGTTGGATGTGATGTGACAAGAAGATAACTCAATCAGACTAGCCATAATGGGCAGTAACATAGAATAGTAACATGCCCATGTAACCATGTTACTACTCTATGTTACTACCTCTATAGTGGGGAGTAACATATGTTTGATAATATACAACACTTTATTTATTAGACTATAGACTCATCTTGCCTTGATATATGTGATGTTACTTATACTACTACTAGTAACTACTCCCACTGTCCTAGAATATAAGAACATTTTTTACACTATGCTAGTATTAAAAACGTTTTTATATTTTGGGACGGAGGGAGTAGCTATGTTACCACATGCCTCTCTTTATGTATTTATTGTTTGCCATATCATCTATTTTATCTATGTTACTCCCACTCTCTAACTTGTGACTTGACAAACTGACAATGTGCGACAACTTAATACGTCAACCAATGAACCAAACACGTCCCAAATGTTACTCTTTACATACCGAACATTCAACCACAGCAGAAAATTCACACGGCCCGATTCAAACCAAAGCATAAAAAACCATAAAAAATCTTGCGCTCGGGGTGGGGTGGGCAGGTACAGCACGTGGGACCAGTAACACGGGGAGTCACCTCTTCAATGGAAGCATCGGGTGCGGGCCCCACTCGTCATACCCCCAAACTGAGGCGACGCCCACCCTCTCTCTCTCTCTCTCTCTCTCTCTCTCTCTCTCTCTCTTTAAACCCCAGGGGACGGCGTACAGGGGACGCCAACCAAACCAAAGGGGGAGGCGACTGGCAGACGGAGAGGGAGCGGGGCAGCGGGCCGGCAGACGGAGAGGGGCGCGGCCGTCTTCCCAAACCCGTAAGCGCCCTCCCTCCACTCCCTCCCTCCAGAACCTTCTAGAACGTGTGCCCGACCTGACGGCCCTTGCTTCCGCGCGCGTCGCTGCATCCGGTGCTTCGCCTTCCCCGCGGGGGCCGTTCGCCTGTTCGGTAGGGTTGGTGCTTCCGTTCCCGATCGAGTTAGGGTTCGTTTGGTTGCTCGCGACGGTGCGCGCCGCTAGTGCGATCTTCGATTTCAGTTCGATTGTGCGCTCGGTTCCCTTTCCTGTGCTCGTCCGCGGCGGTTAGGCCCGTCATTTCGGCAGTTTGGTGTGTTTTCCCCCTCAAACTGATGGATGCGGAGTAGGCGTCCTTGTAGAAATTTCCGTTTCCACGAGATTCTCGGAGCATGTTCCTCGAGACCTAGGCCGATTTTCCGCAATGCCGGTGGTCTCTGCTTCGATTTGGTCCTCCTGGCTCTCGTTTGCTTCGTTTTTTTGGGGGGGAATTGTGGGGAATAGGTTGTCTGATTCGATCTCTCCGCCTCGTTTCGGGATGATTGATTAGTTCGGTTCTCTCGTGCCCTCGTGTGCGCCTGATTATTGATTCCACAACTGTCATTCACAATCTGTGGAAGTTTGTTCTACCCATTTCTGCAAATTTGCGACGGGGTCGCGTTTTGCGCTTGCAAGCTGTTTGTTGGTTTATCCAGGCAACCCTTGGTTCGCCATTTATTTTGATGGGTTTTGTTGTGGTTTTGACCCAACCTCTGTGGTTCTAAGGACTGGCATCGCGCGGTAGCAATGGTGGTTTTAGTTTGTTGCTTGGATTCGTTTTGATTTGTGCCGGTTGTTTCTGTTGCTACCTCCAGGAGTACGGGTGGCAATGCTTCTCTCTGTTCCCTTCCTGTAGGATATATCCCTGTGAATTATGATTTCCATCAAGCGCCTGAAGAATGTTCGGTTTCTGAAAAATATTGGAACATCAAATGCGTGTCATCATGTTATTGTTGTGACCCTTCATGTTGTTTCTGTGCTGAGATTATGAGATTCTTATAGGACCATACAGTTCATTCTCTTTCATTCTATCACACACAGTTTGTACCAATATCATGATTATGCACCAAACATATTACGGTTAGTGGTTCATTCTATTTGATATCATTAACTTTACTATTACCTGCCATGAGGAAGATCTGTACTTCATTGTTTACAGAGATAACCTAGTAAGAAAACAACGCAGCATCTCAGACTCAACTGACCATTGTATGTTCTATTGCATGTTTTTGCAAGTAGCATCTAAGATGAATCACACAGTGCATTTGAATTGGCACTGTGTAATGTATTTTTGAAGTTTTACCATTTGTTTTGAAACTTCTACTGTTTCTTGTATTGATAATATGGGCACTACAGTTCATATTTCTCCTGTTCATTTGAAATGCACTCTTGATATTCTTTTGTTGAGATGCTAGTAAGTTTGTTCGCCCCGTTTCTGTATATAATATGCAACGGGTTTGTGGTTTGTGCTTGCAAGTTGTTTGTTGTTTTATCCAGGCAACCCTGATTCGCCATTTATTTTGGGGTTTTTTGTTCTGGCTTTGATCCGTTGTCTATAGTTGTAAGGAGTGGCATCGTGCAGTAACAATGGTGGTTTTAGTTTGTTGCTTGGATTCATTTTGATTTCTGCCGGTTGTTTCTGTTGCTGGCTCCAGGAGTCCGGGTGGTAATGCTTCTCTCTGTTACCCTTTGTGTAGGATATATCCCTGTGGATTATGATTTCCATTATAAGCGCGTGAAGAATATTCGGTTTCTGAAAAAACATTGTAACCTCAAATGCCGAGACTGAGTTTCTTCAAGGACCATAAAGTTTATTCTATTTCAGTATGTTGCACATGTTTTGTACCAAAATCATGATTATGCACCAAACATGTTACAGTTAGTGGTTCATTCTATTTGATATAATTAACTTTGGTATTACCTGCCATAAGGACAATCATTACTTCATTGGTTACAGAGATAATCAAGTACGAAAATAACACAGCGTCTCAGACTCAACTGACCATTGTTATGTTCTGTTGCATGGTTTGTAAGTAGTATCTAAGATGAATCACGCAGTGCATTTGAATTGGCACTGTGTAATGTATTTTTGAAGTTTTACCATTTTCTTGAACTTCTACAGTTTTGTGTATCGATAAATATGTGCACTGGAGTTCATGTTTCTCCTGTTCATTTGAAATACATTCATCATATTCTTCTGTTGAGCAGGCTCAAATATATTTTACTTGGTTCTTCTTTCAGGAGGGTCCTCACCATGGATGTTTCCAGTTCACTGGCTTCAACCAGTGATGAAGAGACAAGGGCACTTAATGCATTGCTTGATGCTTTCAGTTGTGCCTTTTCACTTGAAGATATAGCCAATGCATACTGCAGAGCAAATGGCGATGTCAACAAAGCTGGGGATTTCTTGACTGACCTTCAACTTTCGATGCCCCAGAGTGATGAAGTTGACTTGAGCGTTGAGACCAATCTTCCCCAGTTTGGTAAGGCAGTTGCGGAAAATCCTCTGGACAACTCAAACCAAACAAGGAATCTTTCCTGTGTCGGGAAAGCAGCTGAAGAAAGCTCTGTGGAGAATTCAAGCCAAACAAGAACACGTGAGAAGTCACAGAAGTCTAGTGCTTCATTTGGCACTGTATCCAGCATGTTAGGAAAAGGATCTGCCCGAGCTACTACAGCTCCTGCCAATACAGCACCAGGAAAAGGAAAACCTATAAAGGTTGAACTGCCAGAGTACATGCGAGATGATTTGAAAACAGATGAATCTGATTCTGCACCAAAGAGAGAGACTTTGAATAACAGAGATGTTGAGGAATTCCTATTTTCTATGCTTGGAGAAGGATTTAAGCTCAACATGGAAGTGATCCGTGATGTTCTAGGTAAACTTTTCGTGCAATGCAAAGTCATTTTATCCAAAAAGTGTTATTTGAAGCCACATTTTTAATGTGCTAACTGCTGAATTGTTTTTGCAGGCAGCTGTGGGTACGACATGAAGAAGGTAATGATAGATCGTTGCTGTCAAGATTATGCAATTTCTGTTTGGTCCTGATTGTCGTTAATGCGACAGAAGGGTTTAGATTTCTGGCTTTATGGTAGGCAGCTTCATATACCGTATGTCTTTTGGCATGGTATTGACTGTGCTATTTTATGCAGAGCATGGAGGAATTAATGTCATTTTCTACAAAAGATCTAGGCAAAAGGCCAGAGAACGAGCATATTGCAGTACAAGTAAGCTTGTTCGCCCCCTTCCCCTTCTTACTGATTTGGCATCTCCCATATGGTTTTGTTTGAACTTCATAGTTTTTGTATTGAGCTTTCTTTCTATAGTGCTTGTTAATTCTGTGTGCTGTTCAGCTGAAATCTTCTGACGGACTGCTTGTTTGTTGTGAATTGCTGCGCCATTACCTACTGAAATTTTGAAAACTGGCTTTAGTTGTTCCCTTTTACTGCGCCATTTTCTTGTGTTGATGCATTTTTTGTTGAGTTGTAAGATTGAAGTTCGTAGTTGAGTCGAGTACCCTGGATACTATCACTTTGTGGTCCATTCCAATGCTAGTGCATGCGAAGGTTCCTTCTGTAGGCTGGATATTTTGACAAATAATTATGTTCTACTCTCTCCGTTCCTAAATATAAGCCTTTTAGAGGTTTCAATACGGACTACACACGGATGTATATAGACGTATTTTAGAGTGTAGATTCACTCATTTTGCTCTGTATGTAGTTTGTATTGGAATCTCTAAAAAGGCTTATATTTAGGAACAAGGACGCACTTTCATTTGTTAAACATGTGATAAGGATTTGATTGATATTTAGCCCAAATATATTTCTTTTGCAGGACACAGCGGTGGAATCCTCTTTTTCCATGGGGAGCTGCCTAGGATCACAATCCACATCTAGGTTTGTCCTTTCCTCTCTCTTTTACTGGTTTATTCCTTTTTGTTCCATCATGAATGTGACATTTTGCTTCATCCGTCATTTCTCTTTGCTTGGATGGTGACATAACCCAAGACCACAGATTACCCCTGGAGAGTTACTAGAATCAATATTCACTGCACCTGAAAGATCTGAGGAGGAACCAAAAGTAAGGCGGTATGAATTGGGCGCAAATCGAAGGAGAGTTCCAGATCAGAAACCAGTTGTAAAACCTCTTGAGGACATTTCACCACCCTCTACGGATCTTCCGGTGAAAATTATCCTAGGCAGCAAAGGTATATTGTTTATGCTTGGACTTCCTTTTTTTTGTAAACTTTTGTTAAATTATGTATTTTTTGAAGAAAAGACTTGGCAGAAAGTTGCATCAACATTGTTAGTTAATCATGTAACAATATTTACTGTTGACGCAAAGCTATAGATCTCTAAAGCTGACAGATAAATTTTGTAAACTATCATGCATTAAAAGTTCAGCTCACTATGCTAAAGAGCTCTGTTCAGCAATGTAAAAGTAATAAAATATTATTTTCTCTCTATCCTATGCATAAATTAAAGCCATCAGTAATGCTGAGCTCTTGGCCATAATGCCAGCCCAAATCATGATCTTCAACAACTTGGATTTGGTTCTCGCGAAAATCCCGAGTTGCAGAGATGAGAACCATGAAAAGCAAGATCCCTTATAAGAAAATGCTACTTTCATTCACATCTTTGTACTGAATGTATGCATTAGGATTTTGGTCACACGTACCTTCCTTCGGCAATGCATGATGGAAAAGCTACAATTACTCCTTGCTACCTGTTCTTGAAATAGTTGATATATTCTTGGACTTCGGAATGACATGTGCATATGAATTTTTTGCTTATTCTATACTTCAGTAACATATTACAATGATTCCAAGGAACCAGTTACTGTTAGGTTACAAAACCTTTGCAGCTTGATACTGATGTTACCAGATGTATTCGATTTGACATAATTAAAGGACAACTCCAAAGTTGTCATATGGCTTTTTCGGGCTGAAATATGGTCAGACATACATAATCAGCAAATGGTTTTGTTTGTGCTGTATGCTTCATGAACATCATTTTGAAAGTAGTACTTCAGTAAACAAATATAAGAGTGATTAGATCACTAAAGTAGTGGTCTAAACGCTCTTATATTTCTTTACAGAGGGAGTAATTGTTAAAAACTGTGAACATGAAGCCTCTCTAAGTCAGCTTGTCTCTGATTCTTGTTTCATGCTATGAACCATTTATGACGTTCATCACTATCATTTATGTATTTTGGGTACATGTAGAACCACTTGTGCGTGATGAGGATGATTACCAGAACTATCGTAAGGCTGCAAAGCAGCACTGGGATATGATGAAGCAGTACTATGGGAAGGTCAGGGGTGTCTCCGTGATGATGATTTACTTATTATTTATTTATTTTGTGCATATAGTTGTTGTTGGTTTTTCATCTATACTGAAGATATTATTCTGAAAATTACAGGCTGTTGATGCTTTTAGGGAGGGTAACAAGAAAGAAGCTGAGTATCTTATGACAGAAGTAAGTGTTACCTGTCTTTTTTGGCAAGGGATAATTATTGCTGAGCTACTGGAGGGATTAATAAAATTTGATGAAAGTGTTTCAAGCTTTTAGTACTAAATCACTTTTCTGTGTGCTTTCAAGGGAAAGAACTATTATAGGATGGCTCGATTATCTGATGAAAAATCTGCCGCTGAGATCACCAAGTCCAAGTAAGTGCACTTCTTTTCTCATATGGGCTGAAAGTTATTGGATTATATTTGTGTAATATGAATTTGTGATGATGAAATATGTGAGTCCGAATTTGACAGAATCAACCTTTTGGTCTTGCTGCAGACAAGAGTCCAAAAATGAGTTATGTCTTGATCTGCGCTCACAGGATGCAGCAAACGTAGCAAATCTTCTGAGACTTCATCTTAGGCAGTTGGCTAACATCCCATGTAATGAAATCGGTACATGACCCTTCGAGTTTCTGACTTCTTTTGATAGGAATAATTTGATTTACCCAATTTTGCAGCTTTTGAGAATTTGAGAGTTATTATTGGTGTTGACGATGGCACTTTCAAGATGGGACAAAGAAGAAGGAAGGTGTGATGTTCAAAATAACCGGCTAACTGAGTTTTAATTCTGAATTTGCACTAGCTGCATGCATGATCCAGAAATAAATCCCTGCAATGAACTACTTCTGTTTTATCCAAAGTACTGATAGTAAAAAAATACTAACATCTAGGTGTTTTACTCTAATATACAATGCTTCAGATGATTGCTTAATTTCATTTTGGGGCCATATTGTTTTTCCAAATTTCTCCAGTTGTGTTTCGTTGCAAGCTCATTAATCAAGCCAATGACCAGATTTTGCAAAATTATGTCATACTCCCTCCGTCCGGAAATACTTCTGGGAGAAATGGATGTATGTAGACGTATGTTAACTCTAGATATCCATTTTTACTCATTTCTTCGACAAGTACTCCCTCTGTAAACTAATATAAGAGCGTTTAGATCACTATAAAGTTATAAAGATAGTCTGAGTTTAACACGGGGGAACTTGAAATATTATTTGTATTCAGTTAATGTGCAGATGTTGTACATTAGTTATTATTGAGTAGTAGAAAATCCTCAGAACCATGCTGGTGTATGCTTGTGTGATTTAAGGAACCCTGCTTAATTCTTATCCTTGTTTCTTTTTCCCCCTGGGTTGCGATATTCTGTCTTATCCTTTGTGGTGCCTTTAACGAGATTGAATGGAAGTGTGCCTGAAGTTTGTGTGTGCACTCTCCATGATTCACTTTCCATGCCTGCTTTATTGGAACGTTTGTTTGGCCAATGCTTGTGAATACTATGTTTTTTTTTTGTTATGAATGAGCTTTATAAAATCTGATAGATAATTCATTCTGGTGGGTCATGTCAAACAATTTACAAATCGCAGGTTACATTGGAATAGCTGATTTTGCATGTAGACAGTACTGTATGTCTTATATGACTTATTAAACTTGAATGACCGCAGGTTGAGAAGTTTCTGGAGAAGAAATCAGTCGAGTGGACCGAAGATGAGGCCAATCCTGGGACCATTCTCATTCCGATTAATCAAGTGAAAGACCAGTGAGTATAGCTTGGTGTACAAAGGTTGTCCGACACAAGCTGACAGAAGATGCTCTTAGCTGCTACTTTTATCATTTGGTGCCGTTTTGAATCTAGGCGCTTTCTGTTCATTTTGGGATGAGTGCGTTGCATATACCTTTTTGTTCACATAGGAGATATTTCCGGCCGGCCTAAACATTACGATTTGGCCGAGATGATTTAGCTGCAGTCTTAACCCTGGAAACGATCTTCTAATGCTTTCCGCATTTGATTGTTCTAGTGCAGTAGTGACATGTAAACAGATTCCTTAATGCATCCTCTGTTCGCCAGCAACCCCCCGTCGGCTCCTCTTAGTACATGGCCTTTTCTACCATGTTCACCACAGGATACATATCAACACAATAACATTATACGCTTGTGTCAAAAGGCTAATTATAAAGCATGTTGTCAAAAGGAAATCGTCCGTGCAGTAGTTTGTTTACATCCTGATATAATTTTCTGACTGAACAAAAACACAGTAGGGAAGTAGTACTCCCTCCGTTTTTATTTAGTCCGTGTATTAACTTTGGTCAAAGTCAAGCTTCGTAAACTTTGATAAAGTTTATAAACAAAAATATTAACATATACAATAACAAAGCAATATCATTAGATTCAATATTGAATGTACTTTCGCATCATATAGACTTGTTATGTTAAATGTTTATATTTTTTTTTATAAGCTTGGTCAAACTTTATGAAGTTTGACTTCAGTCAAATCTAATATGTAGAGTAAATAAAAACGGAGGGAGTAACAAGCTAGCACGAGTACTATTTATGTGACTAGACCACCAAAAAACTTTGATTCAACGAGCCTAATTGTCTTCTGCAACAGTTCAACTAAAGCCAAAGGACATTTTGATATGAGCTCAACATACCCTTGGCTTGCCATCAGGTCATTGGTTTCCATTGTACTCAAAGAGGCAATAAATTGAATGCAGGCATCATTCAACCTGCGACAGTGATGCTGGTAAGCCAAAGCGAATGTAGTCACCACGGTCTTGGCATCAATGTTTTCACACAGGATGCTTTCACATATAATCTTGAGCCTCTCCATGGCATACCGATCTGCTGCGACAAGCAAATGCCTGATAGTCTCCTGGTAGCCATCTGGGCCAAGATCATCCATGGCGGGCAGTGAATCGGTGTATATAAAATGGAGCAGGCCCTCAAAGACAGCGGGCTGCATATCAGCAATGGTAATATGGCTCGTGTCCTTTTCTCTCCTCGCGCCATATAGCTCCGCTTTGAAGACCGGCAACCGCATCGCAAGCACCACCTCGTGGGCAGGAAAAGCTTGCCCTTGGACCTCGAAAACCACGTCGGCGCCCTCTTTCCCGCGCAACAGCTTCTCGAGATGCTCCGTGATGTCGGACGGCGGCACCTTAAACGGCTTGGCGTCCTCGGCAATGGTGATGACACACTCAATGGTGAGCCGGTCGTCGCGGAGGTAAGGCGACGCCTCCAGCTCGCTCCTTTCCATGAACTCGAGGAAGCCGGAGGCGAAGTTACTGCCGGAATCGTAACCGTGTGTCGCGGTCATGGTATGCGGCGGCGAGCATCCGGCCACGTCCACCAGGCTGAGCTGAAAGGACGCCCTCACCCTGGCGTCCTTGTCCTTGCTGTGTAGAAGCAGGAACACCTGCACATAGTCTTTCACGCGATCGAGGATTCCTACTGGGCAGAACAAAATCTGCCAGTCGTATCCTCCGACGGCGAACACGGCCGACGCTACGGCGTTGAGGTCGCCGACTCGGTCGCGGTGCTGGCTGTACCCTGAGATCTCGAATACGTGACGTGAGAGCCCCAGCCCCGCCGCACCTGCACCGTGTTCGCGGCCACGGGCGAGCCCTGCGCCGTCTTGCTCGAGAGGTGGGAGGCCTGCCCCGTCTTCTTGGCGTGGCGCGTGGTCGACGCTGTGCATCCCATCGCCGCGCTCGGGGGGTTGGGGTTTGGGGTTTGCTTGAGGAGAGCAGGGGAAAGACAACTTTATTCATCAAATTCCACAGAAAGTGGGATACATCTAGAATCATGGGGTTGGCCTAGCCAAATGTGGCGCCCTGGTCCTTTACTAAGAGAAAACTTAGCTAACTTATGTGCTTCCATATTGGACGCACATCCTTCAAAAGAAAAACTACAAAGAAAATGAGCCGATCGAGATACAATCTCCTTCACTACTGAGCCATTCTTTCCCAAACTGGTTTTGTTGATGTCTGATATTACCTGTTTGGAATCAAAAGCAATTGCCACATTGTGTAAGTTGAGATCCTCTGCTAGAGCAAGTGTCTCTCTACATGCAATAGTTTCCAAGATTAAAGGATCCTCTAGTCCGACAATAACTAAGGCTAAACTTCCAAGGTAGTTACCATTTTGATCACGGCAAACCGCCGCCGCTGAGCCGCCTCTTCCTGCTCTGACCCCAACATCCACATGGATCTTCGCGTAGCCTGTTGGCGGGACCTTCTGGCGGATGGGCTGCCGGGTGTCCTGGTCACCAGCAGCTCGTTCTGAAATTCTTCTAGCTTGGCTATCTGTCAACACGTTAAGCTCTTGTATGAAGTTTCTTACAAATAAATGAGTTGCTTGCGGGGTTTGGAAGATCTGCTCGTGAATAGCTTTGCGTCGAGCTGTCCAAATGGCCCAAAGTGTGACAACTAGTAGCACGAATTGTTCATGAGATAAGGACTCGATGAGTGTGAACAACCATTGCTTGGCCTTGCTCCCGAGGCTTAATGTAGTGTATTGAAAATGGTTGTGGTACTTAAATGGGCTGCCCGGGCACTCAGTGCAGCCCATTTAGCACACATTATTTATCTTTAAAAGGAAAAAAATATGTCACTAATAATCATAATATTAAAAGCTAGATTCGAATATTCATGTGTTATTAATAATTACCTCGTGGTCAACAAATATCCGTGTGCACATATTATTGAAAAGAAACATAAGCAAGGCTCCATTCCACCGTGTCGGTTATGAAAATTTGTGGTACATAAATAATGACCTCATGGTACACGAATATTTGTCTGCACACAAAATAAATATATAGAAGTTTGCAATAAAATATCTTTCTAAAAATGTTCCTGTATTTTTTTAATATTCACCTCCTATTTATAAAATACTATTTTACAAATATTATGAATATTCATTGGTGTATAATTTCACTCGTGGCTTATACCCATATAAACATTTTAAATTACAAATATTATTTAATTAAACAAACATTTCCTACTAAAATATAATTATGAATTATAAAAATATGCGTATAATTATTCAAATGTTTGAATAATTAAAATAATATGTATAACTGTAATTTTAAAATATGTTTATTATTTTATATTAAGCAAACATGGTTATAATCAATATATATTATTCCAATTATATGATTGTTTTAAAAATAATACGTGAATATTTTTAAAAGTACATGAACATTTTTAAGTTGGTTATTTTAGTTTTATGCAGAGCATGTGTAACACATGAATTGTTGAACTTTATTTGTATTACTGTCATTATGATTTACAGACTTTATTTATTTTTTGGAGGGAAAATAACAGGTGCTAAATGGGCCGCACTGATTGCAAGCCAAGGTCATAGATATATATTATTCTAGTAATCCAGTTTTAGTGGGTCCCATGCCACGTGGGGTATATATGGTGTCACATTGGCACAATTTACGTATATGAATGGGATTAGCACCGTATTTGCACATCCGTGCCAAGTTTTAGAACTAGTTCGATGTATTTTTCAAGTTCATGCACTACACTGAACATTTATGGCAAGTTCCAGCACCAGTGGTGTATTTATTTCAATATGAAACGAACAACTATTTCAAATGAGCTTAATAAGCCAGAATCTGATTCAGGTCGGTTTCAGTGTATTTTCCTAGAGCACGTCCCACGAACCAGCTTTGCGTGTGAAGCAAATCCACAGCTGATTCTGCAGAAGTTGAAGCTGAAACAAACAAGGCAAGTCTACTTCCTCCATCCAAATATATAGAGGGATGGTCGTGATGACGACACGCAATGACAGTGTGTGGGGAAAGGCAAGAGGTTGGGGCGGGGTAGGTGGGCGGCGTGAGGAGAAACAAATCGCGTGCGGAAAGAAGAAGATAAACAATGACCCTCAGGAGGAAGACGAAGCTCATCTAACTTATCCTTTTGAGGTAAGAGCACTAGAGACTCACAAACTTGCAAAAGGTGATTAACTCATCCACAAATTTGAAATGCATGGGATGATTTAGTCCACAGCCAATCAGAGGCGGACAATTGGCACCTTGCCGGCAGCTTCGTGGCAGACCAACATTTTTGTGAAAACCCCCTCAACGTTTATGAAAATCACGCTCGCAGTCCTTGTCTGGGCCGGCCTTTGTTATTTTGCGAAAATTTGTTATAACTTGGTTGGACGCTATTTGGATGACTGACCACGTAGAACGCGCAAACTTGCATTGAAAAAAGAGGTGTTTGATTGTCTCGTTATGAGTACAAAAACAACACTTCTTACTTCCTGGCCAGTTGTGTCGTGCAAGGTTGTCTTTGGTTAGCATAACGCCTCTACGAAGATACCACATGAATATTTTAACTTTTAGTGGAATCTTTGCCTTCCAGATTTTCTTGTTATTGCTCTTCGGTACCTCAGAATGCGTGAGCGCACGATACATAGAGTCTACCGTGAAAGACCCCGATGTAGCAAGGTTCCAGCGAAACACATCACGGCCTTGCGTCAGGTTAATCAGATCCGGACGGGATAAGAGATTATGCCATGATATAAGTCGGGCGCCAACCAAATCCCGCCTGAACGAAATATTCGGCGGGGATGAGCTGAGAACCTACGCAATAGTATTGTTCTTATCGCAAGCAATGGTGTACAAGGCTGGATATTGTTCTCGGAGACTGGCATTGCCTAGCCAGATGTCTTCCCAGAAACGAATCTCCAACCCGTCCTTTATCACGAAAGACCCAAAGCGAAAGAGTTGTTTCTTTGCCGCCATTAGGCCAGCCCAAAAGTGTGAGTCGCCAGGTTTCCAATATGCCTGAGACACCGCCTTTTGGCCTAGATACTTGTTGCGCAGCATGGTTTGCCAAACACCATCCTCAGTAAGAAGTTTGAACAACCATTTACTAAGTAGGGCCTCATTCTTGACCTGCAGGTCATGAATTCCAAGGCCACCTTGGTCTTTCGGCCTACAAACCACGCTCCATTTGGTCAGCCGATATTTTTTCTTTTCACCATCTCCTTGCCAAAAGAATCTGGACCTAAAATAGTCCAATCTTTGCAATACCCCTTTTGGGAGTTGGAAGAAAGAAAGCATATAGAGAACCATATTTGTGAGGACAGAGTTTATCAAAACCAGCTGTCCTCCAACTGAGAGCAACTTGCCTTTCCAACTGCTCAACCGTTTCTCTAGCCGCTCCTCTACATGCTTCCACTCTGCAATGGTGAGACGTCGATAATGAATCGGTATTCGCAGATATTTGATCGGGAATTGGCCAAGTGCGCAACCAAATAGGTTCGCGTAATCGGCCGCTACCTTGACGGCTTCTCCAAAGCAGAACACTTCGCTTTTATGGAAGTTAATTTTAAGACCTAACATTTGCTCAAACGCTAACAACAGGAGTTTCATGTTTCGAGCCTTGTCCAGGTCATGTTCCATAAAAAGTATTGTGTCATCAGCATATTACAGAATAGAGAGGCCACCATCCACAAGGTGTGGCACTACCCCAGCAATTTGCCCGTCCTGCTTGGCGCGCTCAATCAGAATTGCCAACATGTCAGCCACAATGTTAAATAACATTGGGGACATGGGGTCACCCTGCCGTAGTCCTTTTTTTGTTTGGAAGTAATGACCTACATCTTCATTGACTTTGATGGCCACGCTACCTCCAGTTACAAAATTTTGGATCCAATGGCACCATTTTTCAGAGAAACCTTTCATCCTTAGGGCTTGTTGGAAGAAAGACCATTTGACCTTGTCATAGGCTGAGCTCAGGTTGTAGTCGTAACTTTCTTCAAATTTCTAACACACTTTAATCATATATGCATCTGTAGCAAATACATATGATCAGAGTCATAGACTATTCCGAAAAGTATAACTAATCACGTACAAAACGTAGAGGATGACCTCGCTGGTCGCTGCTGCTGCAGATCGTCCGCACACGACAGCGAGGAGGGGAACCTTCAGAATGCGCAGCACCTCGCAGGTCGCCGTTGCTGCATGTCGGCCACAGACGACGGTGAGGAAGTAAAACTGTCGATGGGGAGGTGAGTCTACCATGTTTTAAGTTTCACGTATTGCACTTATGTAATGATGCCACCATCATCGTCGCCAATTACCAATTTGCCATGCTAAGCAAAGAAAGAAGAGAAGACAAACATCATGCATCCATGCATGCTACCGGCCAGGTTGATCCTAATCTGATATGCATAATATCTCTTTCTAGGTAACTACTAGGAAATTACGAGCATGGATGCATGGATCAACCGGCCGGGTGCAATCGCTTGCTTTATTTACTGACATGGCATGCATACTAGATAAACTTTAGACTTTAGTTAGTTTTGAATTGAACTAGTTAAAAAATTATGTACTTCGGTTCAAATTACCAGAGATTTATTTTGTGCAGGCCACCTTCACTGTGGGGAGTCATGTGTGTGTTTAGCTTACTGCTTGGTAATTGTATGTTACAGAAAGAAATTGAACCAATTGTGATATCAAATAGTTATGTATTAAATAGTCGATGAAATTGCTTAAATGCGATTGTTATACAATATGCTTTTTGTGTGTAAAGTTCGTTTTTGAATCACTGATTGATCAACAAAATTATGATGTCAAATAGTTATTCACCACCCGGTCAATGGAATTGCTTAAACATGATTGTCAAACAATAGATATATGTTTTGAAGGTTGTATTTGTATCATCTATTCAATTTATTTATCAGCATTGTTGACCGTTGCAACCCACTCGCATATAACTAGAAACCTACAAATAAACTTTAAATATGTATTTATTATATGACTACAAATCAGAAGTTGTTATACGTATGCCGACGGAAGATTTCACCACATCAAGGAAACAAACTTTAAATGTTCCTGCCGCTTATTTTTAGACACATATTACTGAATTTCCTCTACTATAGTTGATCTTCCATGTTCTTGCATAGGATATTTTAGCAGCATATAGAATATGGTACCGGTGATGAAATGTGGGAAAAGATGACATGGGATGAGAATCTTGGGACAGAATCTTGGGACAAATAACCAAGGCCGGCCCAGACAAGGATTGCGGGCATGATTTCCATGAACATTGAGGGGGTTTTCACAAAAACACCAGCCCAAGCCGTTCTACCACGAAGCTGCCAGCAAGGCGCCAATTGTCTGCCTCTAATTGGCTGTGAACTAACTCATCCCATGCTTTGCAAGTTTGTGAATGAGTTGGTCACCTTTTGCAAGTTTGTGGACTAAACCATCACATCCAACACAAGTTTGTGGGTCTCTAGTGCTCTTGCCTCTATCCCGTTGACATCCTATTTCTATCAAAGAACTGACAACAACATCAATGAGCAAAATGTCTTTTCAGGTACCTGATGGATAGATGCCCCTTATTTATACACTACAACACATCTTCCTCTTCTCCGGGCACTAAAGCTGCATCTCGCTGCTGACCTCCAACTCCACAAATGTGCTGGCCGCACACATGGTGTACTTTCCTGCCATTGCTTCCGGGTGATTCCAGCCTCCATAGTCCAAACTCTGAATCAGTATGCATGTTGGAATTTTGCTAGTAGGCCTTTGGCCCAAAGCCCAACTAAAATTCTGAAATTCTCTTGGCCTATTCATGCACACATGTGAGTGGAGTGAGTGAGACTAAAGTTTAGTCCCACCCCGAAAGTTGAGAGAGAGTCGCACCTCTTTATAAGGTGAGCTCTTCTACCACTTGTATGAGCATGAGAAGAGGAGACCTACACGCGCGCTCCTCCTCCTCGCTCGCCACGCCACGCCACGCCACGCCTCGACGCGCCGCGGGTTGCGGGATTGAGCCGAGGACAGAGCTATGCACGTTGTCTATATTTTTGCTGCTCGGGAAAAATGACAGCAGGCCTCCGGAACCCCGCCTCTCGTGATCCTGTACGGGAGAGGGGCGATCAGGTTTTTGGGGAGCTCGCGCGACTGCTGGCAGCGACGACTTCACGAACGACGACTTCTTCCCCGACCTCGGCAACCTCATCCTCGACATGGGCGACAACGTCAACGCCGGCGGTGCTGCACCCGCTGCATCGTATGTGATTCTATCCTTCTTGTTCGAGATCGTGGTAGAATTCATGTTTCTAGTATGTGCCCTAGATGTGATCTGTTCATCTACTATGCTAGTTCGCATGATTAGTTTAATCTCTGCTATTGCTGTCATGATCTATTTTCTATTTATTCGGATTAAATCTCGTAGTAATTTGCTCATATTTGCAACAATCCAAAAACCTGATTATAGGCAATTTACTCCGAGTGGTTTTGCTGCGCATCTGAAGCCGCCTGCCTTTAAGGGGGCGCAATATAAGAGGTGGCGCATGAGAGCAGTCTACTGGTTTCAGTGTTGGAGAACGTAGTAATTTCAAAAAATTTCCTACGAACACGCAAGACCATGGTGACGGCATAACAACGAGAGGGGAGAGTGTCCGTCCACGTACCCTCGTAGACCAAAAGCGGAAGCGTTATAACAACGCGGTTGATGTAGTCGTACGTCTTCACGATCCGACCGATCCAAGCACCGAACGCACGGCACCTCCGAGTTCTGCACACGTTCAGCTCGATGGCGATCCCGGACTCCGATCCAGCAAAGTGTCGGGATGAGTTCCGTCAGCCGACGGCGTGGTAGCGATGATGATGCTCCACCGGCGCAGGGCTTCGCCTAAGCTCCGCGACGATATGACTTCTCGGCGCGAGGCTTCGCTTAAGCTCATGACGATATGACTGAAGTGGAATATAGTGGAAGGGGCACCACACGGCTAAGGAACGATCCGTAGATCAACTTGTGTGTCATGGGGTGCCCCTGCCCCGTATATAAAGGAGCCAAGGGGAGGTGGCGGCCTGGGAGGGGCGCGCAAGGGGAGTCCTACTCCCACCGGAGTAGGACTCCTCCTTTCCTAGTAGGAGTAGGAGAGAAGGAAGGGAAGGGAAGAAGGGTGCGGCCCTCCCCTAGTCCAATTCGGACTAGGCCTTGGGCGCGCGCCTGCCCTAGGCAGCCCTCTCTCTTTCCCGAGGCCCAATAAGGCCCAATACTTCTCCCGGTGAATTCCCGTAACTCTCCGTACTCGAAATATACCGAATCATTGAACCTTTCCGAACTCGAATATAGTCGTCCAATATATCGATCTTTACGTCTCGACCATTTGAGACTCCTCGTCATGTCCCGATCTCATCCGGGACTCGAACTCCTTCGGTACATCAAAACTCATAAACTCATAATATAATTGTCATCGAAACCTTAAGCGTGCGGACCCTACGGGTTCGAGAACTATGTAGACATGACCTAGAACTATTCTTGGTCAATAACCAATAGCGGAACCTGGATGCCCATATTGGCTCCTACATATTCTACGAAGATCTTTATCGGTCAAACCGCATAACAACATACGTTGTTCCTTTTGTCATCGGTATGTTACTTGCCCGAGATTCGATCATCGGTATCCAATACCTAGTTCAATCTCGTTACCGGCAAGTCTCTTTACTCGTTACGTAATGCATCATTCCATAACTAACTCATTAGCTACATTGCTTGCAAGGCTTATAGTGATGTGCATTACCGAGAGGGCCCAGAGATACCTCTCCGACAATCGGAGTGACAAAACCTAATCTCAAATCGCCAACCCAACATGTACCTTTGGAGACACCTGTAGTACTCCTTTATAATCACCCGATTCGTTGTGACGTTTGGTAGCACCAAAGTGTTCCTCCGTAAACGGGAGTTGCATAATCTCATAGTTACGAGGAACATGTATAAGTTATGAAGAAAGCAATAGCAGCATACTAAGCGATCAAGTGCTAGGCTAACAGAATGGGTCATGTCAATCACATCATTCTCCTAATGATGTGATCCCGTTAATCAAATGACAACTCATGTCTATGGCTAGGAAACTTAACCATCTTTGATTCAACGAGCTAGTCAAGTAGAGGCACACTAGTGACACTATGTTTGTCTATGTATTCACACATGTATTATGTTTCCGGTTAATACAATTCTAGCATGAATAATAAACTTTTATCATGAAATAAGGAAATAAATAATAACTTTATTATTGCCTCTAGGGCATATTTCCTTCAGTCTCCCACTTGCACTAGAGTCAATAATCTAGTTCACATCATCATGTGATTCAACACTAATATTCACATCTGTATGTGATTAACACCCATAGTTCACATCGTCATGTGACCAACACCCAAAGGGTTTACTAGAGTCAATAATCTAGTTCACATCGCTATGTGATTAACACCCAAAGAGTACTAAGGGATGATCATGTTTTGCTCGTGAGAGAAGTTTAGTCAACGGGTCTGTCACATTCAGAGCCGTATGTATTTTGCAAATATTCTATGTCTACAATGCTCGCACGGGCTACTCTAGCTAATTGCTCCCACTTACAATATGTATCCAGATTGAGACTTAGAGTCATCTGGATCAGTGTAAAAAGCTTGCATCGATGTAACTCTTTACGACGGGCTCTTTTATCACCTCCATAATCGAGAAATATTTCCTTAGTCTTCACTAAGGATGTTCTTGACCAATGTCCAGTGATCTACTCCTAGATCACTATTGTACTCCCTTGCCAAATTCAGAGCAAGGTATACAATAGGTGCAGTACATAGCATAGCATACTTTATAGAACCTATGACTGAGGTATAGGAATGACTTTCATTCTCTTTTCTATTTTCTGCTGTGGTCGGGATTTGAGTCTTACTCAATTTCACACCTTTTGCAACACAGGCAAGAACTTTTCTTTGACTGTTCCATTTTGAACTTCTTCAAAATCTTGACAAGGTATGTACTTATTGAAAAACTTATCAAGCGTTTTTGATCTATCTCAATAGATCTTGATGCTCAATTTGTACGCAGCTTCTCCGAGGTCCTTCTTTGAAAAACTCCTTTCAAATACTCCTTTATGCTTTGCAGAATAATTCTACATTATTTCCGATCAACAATATGTCATTCACATATACTTATCAGAAATGCTGTAGTGCTCCCACTCACTTTCTTGTAAATACAGGCTTCTCCAAAAGTCTCATATAAAACCATATCTTTGATCACACTATCAAAGCGTTTATTCTAACTCCGAGATGCTTGCACCAGTCCATAGATGGATCATTGGAGCTTGCACATTTTGTTAGCTCCTTTAGGATTGACAAAACCTTCTGGTTGCATCATATACAACTCTTCTTTAATAAATCCATTAAAGAATGCAGTTTTGACATCCATTTGCCAGATTTCATAAAATGTGGCAATTGCTAACATGATTCGGACAGACTTAAGCATCGCTACAGCTTGAGAAAATCTCATTGTAGTCAACACCTTGAACTTGTCGAAAACCTTTCTGCGACAAGTCAAGCTTTGTAGATAGTAATACTACTATCAGCATTTGTCTTCCTCTTGAAGATCCATTTATATAATATGGCTTGCCGATCATCGGGCAACTCCATCAAAGTCCACACTTTGTTCTCATACATGGATCCCATCTCAGATTTCATGGTCTCAAACCATTTCGCGGAATCTGGGCTCATCATCGCTTCCTCATAGTTCGTAGGTTCATCATGGTCTAGTAACATGACTTCCAGAATAGGATTACCGTACCATTCTGGTGCGGACTGTATTTTGGAAGACCTACGAGGTTTTGTAGTAACTTGATCTGAAGTTTCATGATCATCATCATTAGCTTCCTCACTAATTGGTGTAGGAATCACTGGAACTGATTTCTGTGATGAACTACTTTCCAATTAGGGAGAAGGTACAATTACCTTATCAAGTTCTACTTTCCTCCCACTCACTTCTTTCGAGAGAAAACTACTTCTCTAGAAAGGATCCATCTTAGCAACGAATCTTTAGACCTGTGATAGAAGGTGTACCCAACAGTTTCCTTTGGGTATTCTATGAAGACGCACTTCTCCGATTTGGGTTCGAGCTTATCAGGTGAAAACTTTTTTTCACATAAGCATCACAACTCCAAACTTTAAGAAACGACAGCTTAGGTTTACTGTTAAACCATAATTCATACGGTGTCGCCTCAACGGATTTAGATGTTGCCCTATTAAACGTGAATGCAGCTGTCTCTAATGCATAACCCCAAAACGATAGTGGTAAACTGATAAGAGACATCATAGATCGCACCATATCCAATAAAGTGCGGTTACGACTTTCGGATACATCATTATGCTGTGGTGTTCCATATGGCGTGAGTTGAAACTATTTCACATTGTTTCAAATGAAGACCAAACTCGTAACTCAAATATTTATCTCCACGATCAGATCGCGAAACTTTATTTTCTTGTTACGATGATTTTCCACTTCACTCTGAAATTCTTTGAACTTTTCAATTATTTCAGACTTATGTTTCATCAAGTAGATATACCCATATCTGCTCAAATCATCTGTGAAGGTCAGAAAATAACAATACTTGCCACGAGCATCAACATTCATTGGATCGCATACATCGGTATGTATTATTTCCAATAAGTCAAGAGCTTGTTCCATTGTTCGGAGAACGGAGTTTTAGTCATCTTGCCCAAAAGGCACGGTTCGCAAGCATCAAATGATTCATAATCAAGTGATTCCAAAAGTCCATCGGCATGGAGTTTTCTTCATGCGCTTTACACCAATATGACCTAAGCGGCGATGCCACAAATAAGTTGCACTATCATTATTAACTTTGCATCTTTTGGTTTCAATATTATGAATATGTGTATCACTATGATCGAGATCCAATGAACCATTTTCATTGGGTGTGTAACCATATAAGGTTTTATTCATGTAAACAGAACAACAATTTATTCTCTTACTTAAATGAATAACAGTATTGCAATAAACATGATCAAATCATATTTATGCTCAACACCAAATAACACTTATTTAGGTTCCACACTAATCCCGAAAGTATAGGGAGTGTGCGATGATGATCATATCAATCTTGGAACTACTTCCAACACTCATCGTCACTTCCCTTCAACTAGTCTCTGTTTATTCAGTAACTCCTGTTTCAAGTTACTAATCTTAGCAACCGAACAGTATCAAATACTCGGGGCTACTATAAACACTAGTAAGGCACACATCAATAACCTGTATATCAAATATAACCTTGTTCACTTTGCCATCCTTCTTATCCACCAAATATTCAGGGTAGTTACGCTTCCGGTGACCAGTTCCATTGCAGCAAAAGTACTCGGTCTCGGGCTTAGGTCTAGAATTGGGCTTCTTCACTCGAGCAGCAACTTGCTTGCCGTTCCTTTTGAAGTTCCCTTCTTCCCTTTGCCATTTTACTTGAGACTAGTGGTCTTGTCAACCATCAACACTTGATGTTTTTCTTGATTTCTACCTTCGCGATTTTAGCATCGCGAAGAGCTCGAGAATCTTTTTCGTCATCCCTTGCATACTATAGTTCATCACGAAGTTCTACTAACTTAGTGATGGTGACTAGAGAATTCTGTCAATCACTATCTTATCTGGAAGATTAACTCCCACCTGATTCAAGCGATTGAAGTACTCAGACAATCTGAGCACATGCTCACTAGTTGAGCGATTCTCCTCCATCTTTTAGCTATAGAACTTGTTGGAGACTTCATATCTCTCAACTCGGGTATTTGCTTGAAATATTAACTTCAATTCTGGAACATCTCATATGGTCCATGACGTTCAAAACGTCTTTGAAGTCCCGATTCTAAGCCGTTAAGCATGGTGCACTAAACTATCAAGTAGTCATCATATTGAGCTAGCCAAACGTTCATAACGTCATGATCGCTCATATTGAGCTAGCCAAACGTTCATAACGCCTCGCATCTGCTCCTGCAATAGGTCTGTCACCTAGCGGTGCACTAAGGACATAATTCTTCTGCGCAGCAATGAGGATAAACCTCGAGATCACGGATCCAATCCGCATCATTGCTACTAACATCTTTCAATACAATTTTCTCTAGGAACACATATAAAAACATAGGGAAGCAACAACGCGAGCTATTGATCTACAACATAATTTGCAAAATACTACCAGACTAAGTTCATGATAAATTAAAGTTCAATTAATCATATTACTTAAGAACTCCCACTTAGATAGACATCTCTCTAGTCATCTAAGTGATTACGTGATCCAAATCAACTAAACCATGTCCGATCATCACGTGAGATGGAGTAGTTTCAATGGTGAACATCACTATGTTGATCATATCTACTATATGATTCACGTTCGACCTTCGGTCTCCGTGTTCGAGGCCATATCTGTTATATGCTAGGCTCATCAAGTTTAACTTTGAGTATTCTGCGTGTGCAAAACTGGCTTGCACCCGTTATAGATGGACGTAGAACTTATCACACCCGATCATCACGTGGTGTGCGGGTACTCTGAACTTTTAGCAGCGGTGCATACTCAGGAGAACACTTCTTGATAATTTTAGTGAGAGATCATCTTATAATGCTACCGTCAATCAAAGCAAGATAAGATGCATAAAGGATAAACATCACATGCAATCAATATAAGTGATATGATATGGTCATCATCATCTTGTGCTTGTGATCTCCATCTTCGAAGCACCGTCATGATCACCATCGTCACCGGCGCGACACCTTGATCTCCATCGTAGCATCGTTGTCGTCTCGCCAACTATTGCTTCTACGACTATCGCTACTGCTTAGTGATAAAGTAAAGCAATTACATGGCTTTGCATTTCATACAATAAGCGACAACCATATGGCTCCTGCCGATTGCCGATAACTTCGGTTACAAAACATGATCATCTCATATAATAAAATATAGCATCACGTCTTGACCACATCACATCACAACATGCCTGCAAAAACAAGTTAGGCGTCCTCTACTTTGTTGTTGCAAGTTTTACGTGGCTGCTACGAGCTGAGCAAGAACCGTTCTTACCTCGCATCAAAACCACAGCGATAGTTTGTCAAGTTGGTGCTGTTTTAACCTTCGCAAGGACGGGCGTAGCCACACTCAGTTCAACTAAAGTGAGAGAGACAGACACCCGCCGGTCACCTTTAAGCAACTAGTGCTCGGGCGGTGAAACCAGTCTCGCGTAAGCGTCTGGCGTAATGTCGGTCCGGCCGCTTCATCTCACAATACCGCTGAACCAAAGTATGACATGCTGGTAAGCAGTATGACTTATATCGCCCACAACTCACTTGTGTTCTACTCGTGCATATGACATCAACGCATAAAACCAGGCTCGGATGCCATTGTTGGAGAACGTAGTAATTTCAAAAAATTTCCTACGAACACGCAAGACCATGGTGACGGCATAGCAACGAGAGGGGAGAGTGTCCGTCCACGTACCCTCGTAGACCAAAAGCGGAAGCGTTATAACAACGCGGTTGATGTAGTCGTACGTCTTCACGATCCGACCGATCCAAGCACCGAGCGACGGCACCTCCGAGTTCTGCACACGTTCAGCTCGATGGCGATCCCGGACTCGATCCAGCAAAGTGTCGGGGATGAGTTCCGTCGACCTGACGGCGTGGTGACGATGATGATGCTCCACCGACGCAGGGCTTCGCCTAAGCTCCACGACGATATGACTTCTCCGGCGCAGGCTTCGCCTAAGCTCCTCGACGATATGACTGAAGTGGAATATAGTGGAAGGGGGCACCGCACACGGCTAAGGAACGATCCGTAGATCAACTTGTGTGTCATGGGGTGCCCCTGCCCCGTATATAAAGGAGCCAAGGGGAGGTGGCGGCCTAGGAGGGCGCGCAAGGGGGAGTCCTACTCCCACCGGGAGTAGGACTCCTCCTTTCCTAGTAGGAGTAGGAGAGAAGGAAGGGAAGGGAAGAAGGGTGCGGCCTCCCCTAGTCCAATTCGGACTAGGCCTTGGGGCACGCGGCCTGCCCTAGGCAGCCCTCTCTTTTCCCGCAGGGCCCAATAAGGCCCAATACTTCTCCCCGGCGAATTCCCGTAACTCTCCGGTACTCGAAATATACCGAATCATTGGAACCTTTCCGAACTCGAATATAGTCGTCCAATATATCGATCTTTACGTCTCGACCATTTGAGACTCCTCGTCATGTCCCGATCTCATCCGGGACTCCGAACTCCTTCGGTACATCAAAACTCATAAACTCATAATATAATTGTCATCGAACCTTAAGCGTGCGGACCCTACGGGTTCGAGAACTATGTAGACATGACCTAGAACTATTCTTGGTCAATAACCAATAGCGGAACCTGGATGCCCATATTGGCTCCTACATATTCTACTGAAGATCTTTATCGGTCAAACCGCATAACAACATACGTTGTTCCTTTTGTCATCGGTATGTTACTTGCCCGAGATTCGATCATCGGTATCCAATACCTAGTTCAATCTCGTTACGGCAAGTCTCTTTACTCGTTACGTAATGCATCATTCCATAACTAACTCATTAGCTACATTGCTTGCAAGGCTTATAGTGATGTGCATTACCGAGAGGGCCCAGAGATACCTCTCCGACAATCGGAGTGACAAAACCTAATCTCAAATACGCCAACCCAACATGTACCTTTGGAGACACCTGTAGTACTCCTTTATAATCACCCAGTTACGTTGTGACGTTTGGTAGCACCAAAGTGTTCCTCCGTAAACAGGAGTTGCATAATCTCATAGTTACAGGAACATGTATAAGTTATGAAGAAAGCAATAGCAGCATACTAAACGATCAAGTGCTAGGCTAACAGAATGGGTCATGTCAATCACATCATTCTCCTAATGATGTGATCCCATTAATCAAATGACAACTCATGTCTATGGCTAGGAAACTTAACCATCTTTGATTCAACGAGCTAGTCAAGTAGAGGCACACTAGTGACACTATGTTTGTCTATGTATTCACACATGTATTATGTTTCCGGTTAATACAATTCTAGCATGAATAATAAACTTTTATCATGAAATAAGGAAATAAATAATAACTTTATTATTGCCTCTAGGGCGTATTTCCTTCATTCAGACCATGGGCTGCTATGACGCCACGAAGGGCAAGCCTGAGGGCGATCTTAATCCAGCACAGCTGGAAGCTTTTGAGAAAATCGATACCCTCTTTAAAGGCGCTCTTCTGAGTGTTCTTGATGACTCTATTGTGGATTCGTATATGTCGTTTGACAACGGCAAGGACATGTGGGCTGCGCTCGAGGCCAAGTTTGGTTCCTCGGACACCGGCAGCGAGTTGTACGTCATGGAGCAATTCTATGACTACAAGATGACTGATGAGCGCCCTGTTGTACAGCAGGCTCATGAGATCTGATCGCTTCATAAAAGAACTTGAGTACTTCAAGTGTGTGTTGCGAAGGCATCATTGCCAAGCTTCCACCTTCGTGGAACAATTTTGCTACTTCCCTGAAACGCAAGAGACAGGAGTTTTCCATTGCGGATCTCATTGGTACTCTTGATGTTAAAGAGAAGGCGAGAGCAAAGGACACACATGCTCGAGTTGCTGAGGGAGGTTCTAGTGCCCACGTGGTACAGAAGAAGAACTTCCAGCCCAACAAGTTCAAAAACAACAAGAACAAAACTCAGGGCAAAGGCAAGTTTGATACAAAGAACAAGCCATCACATTCTACCAACTTCAAGAAGAATTCTCATAAGAAGGGGAAGGTACTTTGCCATGTCTGCGGTGATCCTAATCACTGGGTTCCGAAGTGTCCTAACCACTTTGAGGAGCGCGAACATGAGAAGAGCGGCAGGTCCGCTAATGTTGTCATCGGTGATACTGATATGAAGGAATCAGGGTACGGTATTTTCCCTACCATCCTTTCAGTATTCCAAACCCCTGATTGGTTAATTGACACTGGTGCCAATGTACATGTTTGTGCTGACGCCTCCATGCTTTATTCTTACCAGGCCACTGGGACTTCTCCCGTGCTGATGGGGAACGGGTCACATGCCATCATTCGAGGTGTTTGTATGGTCGATCTGAAGTTTACTTCGGGGAAGACCGTGCGTCTGAAGAACGTTCATCATGTGCCGTCCATCAATAAAAATCTCGTTAGTGGTTCCCGTTTCTGTCGAGATGGTTTTAAGTTGGTTTTCGAATCCAATAGAGTTGTAGTTTCTAACAATTTGTTGGAAAAAGCTATGAGAGCGGAGGCTTGTTCCGCCTGTCTTTGTCAGATATTTGCACTAAAGTTATTAATAATGTTTGCCACAACAATGAGTCTGATATTCGGCATTCACGACTTTGTCACATTAACTTTGGTTGCATGACGCGGCTAGCCAATATGAATTTAATTCCGAAAATCTCTACTGTCAAAGGCTCTAAGTGCCAAGTATGTGTGCAAGCTAAGCAACCTCGCAAGTCCCATAAGACTGCAGAGGCAAGAGACTTGGCGCCACTAGAGCTTATACATTCTGATCTTTGTGAGATGAATGGCGTGTTGACAAAAGGTGGAAAGAGATACTTCATGACGTTGATTGATGAATCCACTAGATATTGTTATGTGTATCTCCTGAAGTCAAAATATGAGGCTTTGACTTTCTTCAAAAACTATAAAGCTGAGTCAGAGAACCAACTTGATCGAAAAATTAAACGGCTTAGGTCCGATCGTGGTGGAGAGTATTTTTTTTCCAATGAATTTGATCTGTTTTGTGCGGAACATGGTATAATCCATGAGAGGACGCCTCCCTACTCACCCCAGTCAAATGGGGTAGCTGAAAGAAAGAACCGAACTCTAACTGATATGGTTAACACCATGTTAGACACTTCGGGTCTATCCAAGGAATGGTGGGGGGAGGCGCTAATGAATGCGTGTCATGTCCTAAACCGAGTTCCCACAAAGCATAAGACCATGACTCCATTTGAGGAATGGGAAAGGAAAAGGTTGAAACTCTCTTACCTACGTACTTGGGGTTGTTTGGCGAAAGTCAATATACCAATTCCCAAGAAGCGCAAGCTTGGACCAAAAACCGTGGATTGTGTTCTTCTGGGCTATGCTTTTCATAGCATCGGCTATAGATTTTTGATAATAAAATCTGAGGTATCCGACATGCATGTTGGTACGATTATGGAGTCGAATGATGCAACTTTCTTTGAGGACATATTTCCTAAGAAGGATATGTCGAGTTCATCAAATCAGGAGATACCTACTCCATCTAGTGAGGATTTCGCTGTAATTCCTGAACCCACCATTGCGATGGAACACATTGAGAATCCTATTGAGGGTGACAATGGAACTCCTGTGAGGAGTAAGAGACAGAGGACTGTAAAGTCCTTTGGTGATGATTTCATTGTGTACCTCGTGGATGACACACCCAGGACTAATTCAGAAGCCTATGCATCTCCTGATGCTGACTACTGGAAGGAAGCTGTACGTTGAAGGAAATATGCCCTAGAGGCAATAATAAAGTTATTATTTATTTCCTTATGTCATGATGAATGTTTATTATTCATGCTAGAATTGTATTAACCGGAAACATAATACATGTGTGAATACATAGACAAACAGATAGTCACTAGTATGCCTCTACAAGACTAGTTCATTAATCGAAGATGGTTATGTTTCCTAACCATAGACATGTGTTGTCATTTGATTAATGGGATCACATCATTAGGAGAATGATGTGATTGACATGACCCATTTCGTTAGCTTAGCACTTGATCGCTTAGTATGTTGCTTATGCTTTCTTCATGACTTATACAAAGTTCCTGCAACTATGAGATTATGCAACTCCGTTTACGGAGGAATACTTTGTGTGCTACCAAACGTCACAACGTAAATGGGTGATTATAAAGGTACTCTACAGGTGTCTCCAAAAGTATATGTTGAGTTGGCATGAATCGAGATTAGGTTTTGTCACTCCGATTGTCGGAGAGGTATCTCTAGGCCTTCTCGGTAATACACATCACATAAGCCTTGCAAGCATTGCAACTAATGAGTTAGTTGTGAGATGATGTATTACGGAACGAGTAAAGAGACTTACCGGTAACGAGATTGAACTAGGTATTGGATACCGACGATCGAATCTCGGGTAAGTAACATACCGATGACAAAAGGAACAACGATATCGTTATGCGATTTGACCGATAAAGATCTTCGAGAATATGTAGGAACCAATATGGGCATCCAGGTTCCGCTATTGGTTATTGACCGAGAATGGTTCTAGGTCATGACTACATAGTTCTCGAACCCGTAGGGTCCGCACGCTTAACGCTTCGATGACAGCTTCATTATGAGTTTATAAGTATTGATGTACCAAGGTAGTTCGAGTCCCGGATGTGATCACGGACATGACGAGGAGTCTCGAAATGGTCGAGACGTAAAATTGATATATTGAAGCCTACATTTGGACATCGGAAATGTTCCGAGTGAAATCGAAATTTACGAGTACCGGAGGTTACCGAACCCCGGGAACTATATGGGCCATAGTGGGCCTTGGTGGAAAGGAGAAAGGACCAGCCCTAGGTGGCGCGCCTCCCCTTCCCTAGTCCTACTAGGACTAGGAAAGGTGGGCCGCCCCTCTCTCTCTTTCCCCTCCGGTGAATCCTATTCCAACTAGGATTGAGGGGAATCCTACTCCCGAGGGAGTAGGACTCCTGGCGCGCCTCCTCTTGGCCGGCCGCCCCTCCCCTTGGCTCCTTTATATACGGGCAGGGGCACCCTAGAACACACAAGTTGATCTACGGATCGTTCCTTAGCCGTGTCGGTGCCCCTTCCACCATATTCCACTTCGGTCATATCGTCGCGAGCTTAGGCGAAGCCCTCGCGCCGGAGAAGTCATATCGTCGCGAGCTTAGGCGAAGCCCTGCGTCGGTGGAGCATCATCATCGTCACCACGCCGTCGTCTTGACGGAACTCATCCCCGACACTTTGCTGGATCGGAGTCCGGGATCGTCATCGAGCTGAACGTGTGCGTAACTCGGAGGTGCCGTCGCTCGGTGCTTGGATCGGTCGGATCGTGAAGACGTCGACTACATCAACCACGTTGTTATAACGCTTCGCTTTCGGTCTACGAGGGTACATGGACGGACACTCTCCCTCTCGTTGCTATGCCATCACCATGGTCTTGCGTGTGCGTAGGAAATTTTTGAAATTACTACGTTCCCCAACAAAGGGCATCCGAGCCTGGTTTTATGCGTTGATGTCATATGCACGAGTAGAACACAAGTGAGTTGTGGGCGATATAAGTCATACTGCTTACCAGCATGTCATACTTTGGTTCAGCGGTATTGTGAGATGAAGCGGCCGGACCGAGATTACGCGACGCTTACGCGAGACTGGTTTCACCGCTTGAGCACTAGTTGCTTAAAGGTGACCGGCGGTGTCTGTCTCTCTCACTTTAGTTGAACTGAGTGTGGCTACGCCCGGTCCTTGCGAAGGTTAAAACAGCACCAACTTGACAAACTATCGTTGTGGTTTTGATGCGTAGGTAAGAACGGTTCTTGCTCAGCCCGTAGCAGCCACGTAAAACTTGCAACAACAAAGTAGAGGACGTCTAACTTGTTTTTGCAGGGCATGTTGTGATGTGATGTGGTCAAGACGTGATGCTATATTTTATTGTATGAGATGATCATGTTTTGTAACCGAGTTATCGGCAATCGGCAGGAGCCATATGGTTGTCGCTTATTGTATGAAATGCAAAGCCATGTAATTGCTTTACTTTATCACTAAGCAGTAGCGATAGTCGTAGAAGCAATAGTTGGCGAGACGACAACGATGCTACGATGGAGATCAAGGTGTCGCGCGGTGACAATGGTGATCATGACGGTGCTTGGAGATGGAGATCACAAGCACAAAATGATGATGACCATATCATATCACTTATATTGATTGCATGTGATGTTTATCCTTTATGCATCTTATCTTGCTTTGATTGACGGTAGCATTATAAGATGATCTCTCACTAAAATTATCAAGAAGTGTTCTCCCGAGTATGCATCGTTGCTAAAAGTTCAGAGTACCCAGACACCACGTGATGATCGGGTGTGATAAGTTCTACGTCCATCTACAACGGGTGCAAGCCAGTTTTGCACACGAGAATACTCAGTTAAACTTGACGAGCCTAGCATATGCAGATATGGCCTCGGAACACGGAGACCGAAGGTCGAGCGTGAATCATATAGTAGATATGATCAACATAGTGATGTTCACCATTGAAAACTACTCCATCTCACGTGATGATCGGTTATGGTTTAGTTGATTTGGATCACGAATCACTTAGATGACTAGAGAGATATCTGTCTAAGTGGGAGTTTTTTAATATGATTAATTGAACTTAAATTTATCATGAACTTAGTACCGATAGTATTTTGCTTGTCTATGTTTATTGTAGATAGATGGCTCGTCTTGTTGTTCCGTTGAATTTTAATGCGTTCCTTGAGAAAGCAAAGTTGAAAGATGATGGTAGCAATTACACGGACTGGGTCCGTAACTTGAGGATTATCCTCATTGCTGCACGAAGAATTACGCCCCGGAAGCACCGCTGGGTGCCAGCTTCTGCTGCAGAGCAACGCCGAAGTTGTGAACGTCTGGCAGAGCAAAGCTGATGACTACTCTATAGTTCAGTGTGCCATGCTTTACGGCTTAGAACCGGGTCTTCAACGACGTTTTGAACGTCATGGAGCATATGAGATGTTCCAGGAGTTGAAGTTAATATTTCAAGCAAATGCCCGGATTGAGAGATATGAAGTCTCCAATAAGTTCTATAGCTGCAAGATGGAGGAGAATAGTTTTGTCAGTGAGCACATACTCAAAATGTCTGGGTATAATAATCACTTAATTCATCCGGGAGTTAATCTTCCGGATGATAGTGTCATTGATGAATTCTCCAATCACGCCACCAAGCTACAAGAGCTTCGTGATGAACTATAATATGCAAGGGATGACTAAGACAATTCCTCGAGCTCTTCGCAATGCTAAAAGCATGGAGGTAGAAATCAAGAAAGAGCATCAAGTGTTGATGGTCAACAAGACCACTAGTTTCAAGAAAAGGGCAAAGGGAAGAAGAAGGAAACTTCAAGAACAGCAAGAAAGTTGCTGCTCAAGAGAAGAAACCCAAGTCTGGACCTAAGCCTGAAATCGAGTGTTTTACTGCAAGCGATCGACATCGAAGCGGAACTGCCCCAAGTATTTGGCGGATAAGAAGGATGGCAAGGTGAACAAAGGTATATGTGATATACATGTTATTGATGTGTACCTTACTAGAGCTCGTAGTAGCACTGGTATTTGATACTGGTTACATTGCTAATATTTGCAACTCAAAGCAGGGACTACGGAATAGACGAGCACGGCAAAGGACGAGGTGACGATGCGCGTGGGAAATGGTTCCAAAGTCAATGTGATCGCGGTCGGCACGCTACCTCTACATCTACCTTCGGATTAGTTTTAGACCTAAATAATTGTTATTTGGTGCGCGTTGAGCATGAACATTATATCTGGATCTTGTTTGATGCGAGACGGTTATTCATTTAAATCAGAGAATAATGGTTGTTCTATTTATATGAGTAATATCTTTTATGGTCATGCACCCTTGAAGAATGGTCTATTCTTGTTGAATCTCGACAAGAGTGATACACATATTCATAATGTCGAAGCCAAAAGATGCAGAGTTGATAATGATAGTGCAACTTATTTGTGGCACTTGCCGTTTAGGTCATATCGGTGTAAAACGCATGAAGAAACTCCATACAGATGGACTTTTGGAATCACTTGATTATGAATCACTTGGTACTTATGAACCGTGCCTCATGGGCAAGATGACTAAAACACCGTTCTCGGTTGTATGGAGAGAGCAACAGACTTATTGGAAATCATACATACAGATGTATGTGGTCCGATGAATGTTGAAGCTCGTGGCGGATATCGTTATTTTCTCACCTTCACAGATGATTTAAGCAGATACGGGTATATCTACTTGATGAAGCATAAATCTGAAACATTTGAAAAGTTCAAAGAATTTCAGAGTGAAGTTGAAAATCATCGTAACAAGAAAATAAAGTTTCTACGATCTGATCGTGGAGGAGAATATTTGAGTTACGAGTTTGGTCTACATTTGAAGCAATGCGAATATTTTAGCAACTCACGCCACCGGAACACCACAGCGTAATGGTGTGTCCGAACGTCGAATCGTACTTTACTAGATATGGTGCGATCTATGATGTCTATTTCGATTTACCGCTATCGTTTTGGGGTTATGCTTTAGAGACGGCCGCATTCACGTTAAATAGGACACCGTCAAAATCCGTTGAGACGACGCCTTATGAACTATGGTTTAGCAAGAAACCAAAGTTGTCGCTTCGAAAGTTTGGGGTTGCAATGCTTATGTGAAAAAACTTCAACCTGATAAGCTTGAACCCAAATCGGAAAAATGTGTCTTCATAGGATACCCAAAGGAGACAATTGGGTATACCTTCTATCACAGATCCGAAGGCAAGACATTCGTTGCTAAGAATGGATCCTTTCTAGAGAAGGAGTTTCTCTCGAAAGAAGTGAGTGGGAGGAAAGTGGAACTTGATGAGGTAATAGTACCAGCTCCCTTATTGGAAAGTAGTTCATCACAGAAATCAGTTTCTGTAACACCTACACCAATTAGCGAGGAAGATAATGATAATGATCATGAAACTTCAGATCAAGTTGTCACCGAACTCAGAGATCAACCAGAATAAAATCCGCACAGAGTGGTACGGTAATCCTATTCTGGAAGTCATGCTACTAGATCATGGTGAACCTACGAACTATGAAGAAGCGATGGTGAGCCCAGATTCCACAAAATGGCTTGAAGCCATGAAATCTGAGATGGGATCCATGTATGATAACAAAGTATGGACTTTGGTAGACTTGCCCGATGATCGGCAAGCCATTGAGAATAAATGGATCTTTAAGAAGAAGACCGACGCCGATGGTAATGTAATCGTCTACAAAGCTCGACTTGTTGCAAAAGGTTTTCGACAAGTTCAAGGGTTGACTACGATGAGACTTTCTCACCCGTGAGCGATGCTTAAGTCTGTCCGAATCATGTTAGCAATTGCCGCATTTTATGATTATGAAATTTGGCAAATGGATGTAAAACTGCATTCTTGAATGGATTTCTAGAAGAAGAGTTGTATATGATGCAACCAGAAGGTTTTGTTGATCCAAAGGGTGCTAACAAAGTGTGCAAGCTCCAACGATCAATTTATGGTCAGTGCAAGCCTCTCGAGTTGGAATAAACGCTTTGATAGTGTGATCCAAGCATATGGTTTTATATGCACTTTTGGAGAAGCCTGTATTTACAAGAAAGTGAGTGGGAGCTCAGAGCATTTCGATATTATATGTGGACGACATATTGTTGATTGGAAATGATATAGAATTTCTGGATAGCATAAAAGGATACTTGAATAAAAGTTTTCAATGAAAGACCTCGGTGAAGCTGCTTATATATTGGGCATCAAGATCTATAGAGATAGATCAAGACGCTTAATTGACTTTCACAAAGCACATACCTTGATAAAGTTTTGAAGAAGTTCAAAATGGATCGAGCAAAGAAAGGTTTTTACCAGATTACAAGGTGTAAGATTGAGTCGACTCAATGCCCGACCACAGCAGAAGATAGAGAGAAAATGAAAGATGTTCCTATGCTTCAGCCATAGGCTCTATCATGTATGCAATGCTGTGTACCGGACTGACGATGCTTAGCTGTAAGCTTGGCAGGAAGGTACCAAAGTAATCCAGAGTGGATCATCGGACAGCGGTCAAGAACATCCTGAAATACCGAAAAGGACTAAGGATATGTTTCTCGATATGGAGGTGACAAAGAGCTAGTCGTAAATGGTTACGCCGATGCAAGCTTTGACACCGATCCGGACGATTCTAAATCGCAAACCGGATACGTATTTTTATTAAACGGTGGAGCTGTCGGTTGGTGCAGTTCTAAACAAAGCGCCGTGGCGGGATCTACATGTGAAGCGGAGTACATAGCTGCTTCGAAGCAGCAAATGAAGGAGTCTGGATGAAAGAGTTCATTTCCGATCTAGGTGTCATACCTAGTGCATCGGGACCAATGAAGATCTTCTGTGACAATATCGGTGCAATTGCCTTGGCAAAGGAATCCAGATTTCACAAGAGGACCAAGCATATCAAGAGACGCTTCAATTCCATTCGGGACCAAGTCCAAGTGGGAGACATAGAGATTTGCAAAATACATACGGATCTGAATGTTGCAGACCCGTTGACTAAGCCTCTTCCACGAGCAAAACATGATCAGCACCAAGACTCCATGGGTGTTAGAATCATTACTTGTGTAATCTAGATTATTGACTCTAGTGCAAGTGGGAGATGAAGGAAATATGCCCTAGAGGCAATAATAAAGTTATTATTTATTTCCTTATGTCATGATGAATGTTTATTATTCATGCTAGAATTGTATTAACCGGAAACATAATACATGTGTGAATACATAGACAAACAGATAGTCACTAGTATGCCTCTACAAGACTAGTTCATTAATCAAGATGGTTATGTTTCCTAACCATAGACATGTGTTGTCATTTGATTAATGGGATCACATCATTAGGAGAATGATGTGATTGACATGACCCATTTCGTTAGCTTAGCACTTGATCGCTTAGTATGTTGCTTATGCTTTCTTCATGACTTATACAAAGTTCCTGCAACTATGAGATTATGCAACTCCGCCACCGGAGGAATACTTTGTGTGCTACCAAACGTCACAACGTAAATGGGTGATTATAAAGGTACTCTACAGGTGTCTCCAAAAGTATATGTTGAGTTGGCATGAATCGAGATTAGGTTTTGTCACTCCGATTGTCGGAGAGGTATCTCTAGGCCTTCTCGGTAATACACATCACATAAGCCTTGCAAGCATTGCAACTAATGAGTTAGTTGTGAGATGATGTATTACGGAACGAGTAAAGAGACTTACGATAACGAGATTGAACTAGGTATTGGATACCGACGATCGAATCTCGGGTAAGTAACATACCGATGACAAAAGGAACAACGATATCGTTATGCGGTTTGACCGATAAAGATCTTCGTAGAATATGTAGGAAGCAATATGGGCATCCAGGTTCCGCTATTGGTTATTGACCGAGAATGGTTCTAGGTCATGACTACATAGTTCTCGAACCCGTAGGGTCCGCACGCTTAACGTTTCGATGACAGTTCATTATGAGTTTATAAGTATTGATGTACCGAAGGTAGTTCGGAGTCCCGGATGTGATCACGGACATGACGAGGAGTCTCGAAATGGTCGAGACGTAAAATTGATATATTGAAGCCTACATTTGGACATCGGAAATGTTCCGAGTGAAATCGAAATTTATCGAGTACCGGAGGTTACCGAACCCCCGGAACTATATGGGCCATAGTGGGCCTTGGTGGAAAGGAGAAAGGACCAGCCCTAGGTGGTCGCGCCTCCCCTTCCCTAGTCCTACTAGGACTAGGAAAGGTGGGCCGCCCCTCTCTCTCTTTTTCCTCCGTGAATCCTATTCCAACTAGGATTGAGGGGAATCCTACTCCCGAGGGAGTAGGACTCCTGGCGCCGCCTCCTCTGGCCGGCCGCCCCTCCCCTTGGCTCCTTTATATACGGGGCAGGGGCACCCTAGAACACACAAGTTGATCTACGGATCGTTCCTTAGCCGTGTGCGGTGCCCCTTCCACCATATTCCACTTCGGTCATATCGTCATGAGCTTAGGCGAAGCCTGCGCCGGAGAAGTCATATCGTCATGAGCTTAGGCGAAGCCCTGCGTCGGTGGAGCATCATCATCGCCACCACGCCGTCGTCTTGACGGAACTCATCCCCGACACTTTGCTGGATCGAGTCCGGGATCGCCATCGAGCTGAACGTGTGCGTAACTTCGGAGGTGCCGTCGTTCGGTGCTTGGATCGGTCGGATCGTGAAGACGTCGACTACATCAACCGCGTTGTTATAACGCTTCGCTTTCGGTCTCACGAGGGTACGTGGACGGACACTCTCCCCTCTCGTTGCTATGCCATCACCATGGTCTTGCGTGTGCGTAGGAAATTTTTTGAAATTACTACGTTCCCCAACATACGTAGCGAGATGGATTCCATCTTAGCTAATGGTACCTGGGAGATCACTGACCGTCCTTATGGGTGCAAACCTGTATGATGTAAGTGGGTGTTCAAGAAGAAGCTTAGACCTGATGGTACGATTGAAAAGTACAAGGCACGGCTTGTGGACAAGGGTTATACCCAGAAAGAAGGTGAAGACTTCTTTGATACTTACTCACCTGTGGCTAGACTGACCACAATTCGGGTGCTACTATCACTGGCTGCCTCACATGGTCTTCTCGTTCATCAAATGGACGTTAAGACAACTTTCCTCAATGGAGAGTTGAAGGAGGAAATTTACATGGATCAGCCAGATGGTTTTGTAGTACCTGGTCAGGAAGGAAAGGTGTGCAAGTTATTAAAGTATTTTTATGGCCTTAAACAAGCTCCTAAAGAGTGGCATGAGAAGTTCGAAAGAACATTAACTGCTGCCGGCTTTGTAGTAAACGATGGCGACAAGTGTGTGTACTATCGCTATGGTGGGGGCGAAGGAGTTGTTCTTTGTCTGTATGTCGACGACATATTGATCTTTGGAACCAAACTTGATTTAATCAAGGAGGTTAAGGATTTCTTATCTCGCTGTTTTGAGATGAAGGATCTAGGAGTAGCTGATGTTATCTTAAACATCAAGCTGTTGAGAGATGAGAATGGTGGGATCACACCGCTTGGCCTCACTATATGGAAAAGGTCTTGAGTCGCTTTTGGGTATAGCGATCGCACACCTTCTCCAACTCCATATGATGCTAGTGTGTTGCTTCGAAAGAATCGACGGATTGCTAGAGATCAACTGAGGTATTCTCAGATTATTGGCTCGCTTATGTATTTGGCGAGTGCCACGAGGCCTGACATCTCGTTTGCTGTTAGCAAGCTGAGTCGGTTTGTGTCAAAACCGGGAGATGACCATTGGCATGCACTTGAGAGAGTTATGCGCTATTTGAAAGGCACCGCGAGCTATGGGATTCACTACAGCGGGTATCCAAGGGTACTGGAGGGTTATAGTGACTCAAACTGGATATCTGATGCTGATGAGATTAAGGCCACAAGTGGTTATGTTTTTACACGTGGTGGTGGCGCTGTTTCTTGGAAGTCTTGCAAGCAGACCATCTTAACGAGGTCAACTATGGAAGCAGAATCACAGCATTAGACACTGCCACTGTTGAAGCAGAGTGGCTTCATGAGCTCTTGATGGACTTACCTATGGTTGAAAAACCAATACCCCCTATCCTGATGAACTATGATAATCAAACTGTGATCGTCAAGATAAACAGTTCTAAGAACAATATGAAGTCCTCAAGGCATGTGAAGAGGAGACTGAAATCTGTCAGAAAATTGAGGAACTCCGGAGTTATTACGTTGGATTATATCCAAACGTCGAAAAATTTGGCAGATCCCTTCACAAAGGGTCTATTTCGTAAAGTGATAGATAATGCATCGATGGAGATGGGTCTAAGACTCACCGCATGAGTTGTCCATAGTGGTAACCCACTCTATGTGATCGGAGATCCCGTGAAGTAGAAGTGGGAGACAAGCTGTTGGTCAGCTGGGAGGAGAGTATCCCTATATTACCTATACCACTCCGTGAAGATGCAATACTCTCGTGATCTGCATGGCAGGTTGATACTTATCTTAATGTGTTCCAAGTGGCTTATTCGGGTAAGCAGAGATGTTGTCCTGCAGAACATCTTCTGAGGAACACACCTATATGAATTTGACTGTTAATGTCGCAGTCTGTGAGAATTGGGTGTTCTCTAATAAATTTGTGAAAAGGCCCTGGAGTATGACGTATACGCTCCACCCGCGGGGAATCCTTGCGGCAGCCCACTATCGGTCAAGAATTTGTGTGAAACTAGTCTCGCAGAAAACTTGTAGTTCAAGGCATAGTCCACTATTCAAGTTGTGATCTAGTGTAGCATAAATCTCTAAGTGGAAGTTCAACTTCACAGTCTCCACTAAGCACCGGTATATAAACAATGTTTTGGAACTAAATGATGAGATGTGCCAATGAGACTTTGTGGGGGATTGTTGGAATTTTGCTAGTAGGCCTTTGGCCCAAAGCCCAACTAAAATTCTGAAATTCTCTTGGCCCATTCATGCACACATGTGAGTGGAGTGAGTGAGACTAAAGTTTACTCCCACCCCAGAAGTTGAGAGAGAGAGTTGCACCTCTTTATAAGGTGAGCTCTTCTACCACTTGTATGAGCATGAGAAGAGGAGACCTACACGCGCGCTCCTCCTCCTCGCTCGCCTCGCCACGCCACGCCTCGTCACGACGCGCCGCGGGTTGCGGGATTGAGCCGAGCCGATGACAGAGCTATGCACGTTGTCTATATTTTTGTTGCTCAAGAAAAATTAATGAGTCATTAATTAATAATTAACGGACGCGTTAATTACTGAACCGTTTCCGATTCTTTTGGATCGTGACGACTCGGACGTGGGGTTTACTCCCACGACCTACCCGGCCCACACTATATAGTCAGGCAGACGTCTACCCTAGCCGCCGCCGCTTTGTATGGTTTCTCACCATCGTTCTAGATCATTGCGCCGCCAAGCAAGTCTTCTCCATCCCTCCTTTCGGCATGCACCGGGAGAAGGGACAGCAAGCCTCCGGAACCCCGCCTCTCGTGATCCTGTACGGGAGAGGGGCGATCAGGTTTTTGGGGCGCACTCGTGGATCACGGGCAGCGATGACTTCGCGAACGACGACTTCTTCCCCGACCTCGGCAACCTCATCCTAGACGACATGGGCGACAACGTCAACGCCGGCGGTGCTGCACCCGCTGCACCGTATGTGATTCTATCCTTCTTGTTCGAGATCGTGGTAGAATTCATGTTTCTAGTATGTGCCCTAGATGTGATCTGTTCATCTACTATGCTAGTTCGCATGATTAGTTTAATCTCTGATGTTGCTGTCATGATCTATTTCCTATTTATTCGGATTAAATCTCGTAGTAATTTGCTCATATTTCCAACAATGCCGTCATCATCTTTGATAGAAATAGGTTGCATGCTCTCGAGCGGGATGAATAAAAGCGCTATCAGGCATCAGCTGTCCAGGCTAGCTAGCCCAACAGAAAACAAATATCCGGCATGTCGCATGTGGGCCGCGGATCTTTGGGTCTCAGTACTAATGCATCCGAATTGGATTTCTATTTTCTTTTACAAACTTAGTAAAAAAATCCTGAAATTTCCGAAAACAAAAATGATATAGTTTTATACTCATGTTAAAAGTTCCGCGAAGGAATGATTTCCTTGGTATTCTAGGCCAAAAAAATATGAAAAAATTAACACAATATAAATATTACTATTCACACTTTTTGTACTCACATTTATCCTAGAGTCCACTCAAGTCACTCCTTTGCCGAACTATTTATATGAGCATAACAATATACAATTCCTGGTGTTTACTAGAAGCCTCTACAAAGTTTTTCCCCTAGATCCCGCGGCTAGGGTTTCTCTCCTCTGAGGCGACTTGTCCGCTCAGAGTCCTATACCCGATCGCGGCAAGCATCGCAGGGGTGCTCCCTGGATTCCTGCGGCTCGCTCGCGATGGCGTCCTCCTCGGATGCAAACTCAGCGACCAATGGCGGCGGCGGTGGGAGCGGTTTCGGCGGCGGCGGCGGAGCAACTGCAGATCCTGATCTGGAAAATTTCTTCGACCAACTGGATCTCAACGAGAAAGAATTTGATGACATGGAGATCGATGAAGAGGACCCGGAGATCAAGGAAAAGTGTCTGTTGGTTAGCCCTTGCTAGGGTTCATACCGACAAAACCTTCTCCCCGTCGGCCTTCTACAGGGAGATGAAGGCGGCTTGGAACCCTGCGCAAGGTGTTAGATTCCGGCTGGTCGGGCCTAACAGATTCGTTGTCCAGGCATCGTGCTTGGGGGACTGGGATCGGATCATGAAACAAGGCCCTTGGTTGTTCCGCAACATGGTGGTGCTACTATGCGTGTATGATGGATTCAGCCGGGCTGAAGATGTGGTGTTTGATCACATGCCAATATGGCTTCAGATTCACAAACTCCCGAACCCGTATTGCAAGGAACACATTCTTGAGAAGCTGTTGAAGGGTGCGAGGGAGATCTTGGAGATGCGGCTCAATGGGAACACGAGAGGTGATTATGTGAGGATTAGGGTGAATCACAACATTAAACACCCCCTTACTAAGTTCATCAGTATTGTGCGAGCAAAAGAACACCAAGTGTACCTGGTTAGATATGAAAACTTGCTCGTTTTTGCAAGGTGTGTGGGCTGATTGGCCATGATCCTAAGGAGTGTGGTATGGGCATACATGATAAGAAGGATATGAAGTTCGGGGACTGGCTGTACGCGGAGGGGCCGTCTAGGCCAGGACAAGGCGCTGCGATGAACAGGCGGTCCGACCCCCGTTCCCCTGGTAAGGCTGGGAGTCCGTCTGGTTCTGCCCCAAGGGAAGAGAGGACCGACCCGAAAACCCTAGACATGGCGACAAGCCCTCTGAAACAGGTTGTTACCAGAATGGAGGTGGACAAGGATGCAAGAAAACGACTAAATATGGACGCTGTTGAGGCGGGGTTCAATAGTGCCCCGGGAGCTCCTAAAGCTCTGCTAGCTCTTACCGACGGAAGTGGAGGGGATGCTCATGAAAACAACTCGCCAGTGAGCAGTGATTCAAGCAACAAACGACTGAAAATTTCGAAAGAAAATGACAATAATGAGATATTGGCGGCCTCCCTGGAGGAGGACCCGCCGAACTGCCGGGGGGGGGGGGGGACCGCCAGACAGTTCATGAGGTTTTGGCCCTCTCAAAAGCCAATAACCCCAAGCTAGTCTTTCTATGTGAGACTAGGCAGGAATCAGCTAAAGTGGAGAAGTTATAGTGGCAGCTCGGTTTAAAAGGATACCATGGTGTTAGCAGTGATGGACAGAGTGGTGGTCTGGCTCTGTTTTGGGATGAGCCTCTTTCGGTTATGGTGCTCGAATCCTGTAATAGGTTCATCGATGTTCGTGTGCAGGATGGTGGCTTGGTGTTCTTTGGAGAGGCACATTTGTATATGGGGAGCCGAGGGTGGAAAATCGACAACGTATGTGGGAACATCTATGCCGACTGCGTTCAGTTTCGCGAGAGCCATGGGTTGTCTGTGGGGACTTCAATGAAGCACTCTGGCAGCACGAGCACCTCTCAAGAACCTCGCGTGTAGAGGCACAAATGACTGCATTCAAAGACTGTTTACAGACTTGCGAGCTGGAGGACTTCGGGTTCTCCGGGTTACCTTTTACATACAATAATGGCCAGGCTGGGTATCACAACTTGTAGTTCGCCTTGATCGTGCTGTCGTGGATGAAGCCCTACATGATATCTTTCCGGTGGCTCGGGTGCGCCATCTTGTCACCTCCTGCTCGGATCATTCTCCCCTACTGATTAACTTGGAAGGGGTGCAGGAACCGAGGCATCGAGCGTCAATCCCTAGATGTGAGATCATGTGGGAGCGGGACATCAAACTCCCCACTGTTATCAATGATGCCTGGGCTAAGCACCGGCTAGCAGGTAATCTGGGCTCTGTCGCGCTCTCTTTGAAAGAGGTAATGAAGGAGCTGCGGTAGTGGAGTTTGGCAAATTTTGGTAATGTTCTAAAGGAGATTGGAACATTGCGTAGTCAGCTAGAGGAGCTACAACTCGTGGGAGCGGATCATACACTGGTTCGGGCTAAGCTAAACCAACTTGACGAGCTTCTCTACAGAGAGGAGATGCTTTGGCTCCAACGGTCTCGGATTGAATGGCTGAAAGAAGGGGAGCGCAATACCAAATACCTTCACCGCCGTGCAATTTGGCACGCTCGACGCAACCACATCCAGAGACTGTTGAAGGCCGACGGTGAAGGAAATATGCCCTAGAGGCAATAATAAAGTTATTATTTATTTCCTTATATCATGATAAATGTTTATTATTCATGCTAGAATTGTATTAACCGGAAACATAATACATGTGTGAATATATAGACAAACAGTATGTCACTAGTATGCCTCTACTTGACTAGCTTGTTAATCAAAGATGGTTATGTTTCCTAACCATGAACAAGGAGTTGTTATTTGATTAACAAGGTCACATCATTAGTTGAATGATCTGATTGACATGACCCATTCCGTTAGCTTAACACTTGATCGCTTAGTATGTTAATGCTTTCTTCATGACCCATACATGTTCCTGTAACTATGAGATTATGCAACTCCTGTTTACGGAGGAACACTTTGGTACTACCAAACGTCACAACGAATCGGGTGATTATAAAGGAGTACTACAGTGTCTCCAAAGGTACTTGTTGGGTTGGCGATTTCGAGATTAGGTTTTGTCACTCCGATCGTCGGAGAGGTATCTCTAGGCCTTCTCGGTAATACACATCACCTAAGCCTTGCAAGCATTACAACTAGTGAGTTAGTTGTGAGATGATGTATTACGGAACGAGTAAAGAGACTTACCGTAACGAGATTGAACTAGGTATTGGATACCGACGATCGAATCTCGGGTAAGTAACATACCGATGACAAAGGAACAACGATGTCGTTATGCGGTTTGACCGATAAAGATCTTCAGAGAATATGTAGGAACCAATATGGGCATCCAGGTTCCGCTATTGGTTATTGACCGAGAATGGTTCTAGGTCATGTCTACATAGTTCTCGAACCCGTAGGGTCCGCACGCTAAACGCTTTGATGACAGTTCATTATGAGTTTATAAGTATTGATGCACCAAGGTTGTTCGAGTCCCGATGTGATCACGGACATGACGAGGAGTCTCGAAATGGTCGAGACATAAAGATTGATATATTGGAAGCCTATGTTTGACTTCGAAGGGTTCCGAGTGAAAACAGAAGTTATTTAACACCGGGGTTACGGAACCCCGGGGGGTATATGGGCCTTCATGGGCCACAAGGGAGAAGAGGAAGGGCCGGCCAGGTGGGCTGCGCCCCCCCCCCTCTAGTCCGAATAGGACAAGGAGAGGGGGGGCGGCGCCCCTTCCCTCTTCCCCCTCCCCAATCCTACTCCAACTAGGACAGGGGGAGTCCTACTCCCGGTGGGAGTAGGACTCCTCCAGCGCCTCCCAAGGCTGGCCGCACTTCCTTGGCTCCTTTATATACGGGCAGGGGCACCCCATGACACACAATTTGATCTACGGATCTTTCCTTAGCCGTGTCGGTGCCCCTTCCACCATATTCCACTTCGTCATATCGTCATGAGCTTAGGCGAAGCCTCGCGCGGAGAAGTCATATCGTCATGAGCTTAGGCGAAGCCCTGCGCCGGTGGAGCATCAACATCGCCTGCACGCCGTCGTCTTGACGGAACTCATCCCGACACTTTGCTGGATCGAGTCCGGGATCGCCATCGAGCTGAACGTGTGCGTAACTCGGAGGTGCCGTCGCTCGGTGCTTGGATCGGTCGGATCGTGAAGACGTCGACTACATCAACCGCGTTGTTATAACGCTTCGCTTTCGGTCTCACGAGGGCGTGGGCGGACACTCTCCTCTCGTTGCTATGCCATCACCATGGTCTTGCGTGATCGTAGGAAAATTTTGAAATTACTACGCTCCCCAACAAAGGGCATCCGAGCCTGGTTTTATGCGTTGATGTCATATGCACGAGTAGAACACAAGTGAGTTGTGGGCGATACAAGTCATACTACCTACCAGCATGTCATACTTTGGTTCAGCGATATTGTGAGATGAAGCGCCCGGACCGACATTACGCGTGACGCTTACGCGAGACTGGTTTCACCGCCCGAGCACTCGTTGCTTAAAGGTGACCGCGGGTGTCTGTCTCTCTCACTTTAGTTGAACTGAGTGTGGCTCGCCCGTCCTTGAGAAGGTTAAACGGAGTCTATTTGACGAAATATCGTTGTGGTTTTGATGCGTAGGTAAAACGGTTCTTGCTCAGCCCGTAGCAGCCACGTAAAACTTGCAACAACAAAGTAGAGGACGCCTAACTTGTTTTTGCAGGGCATGTTGTGATGTGATATGGTCAAGACGTGATGCTATATTGTATGAGATGATCATGTTTTGTAACCGAGTTATCGGCAATCGGCAGGAGCCATATGGTTGTCGCTTATTGTATGAAATGCAACGCCATGTAATTGCTTTACTTTATCACTAAGCAGTAGCGATAGTCGTAGAAGCAATAGTTGGCGAGACGACAACGATGCTACGATGGAGATCAAGGTGTCGCGCCGGTGACGATGGTGATCATGACGGTGCTTCGGCGATGGAGATCACAAGCACAAGATGATGATGACCATATCATAACTTATATTGATTGCATGTGATGTTTATCCTTTATGCATCTTATCTTGCTTTGTTTGACGGTAGCATTATAAGATGATCTCTCACCAAAATTATCAAGAAGTGTTCTCCCGAGTATGCACCGCTATGAAAGTTCTTCGTCTTTGAGACACCACGTGATGATTGGGTGTGATAGGCTCTACGCTCAAATACAACGGGTGCAAAACAGTTGCGCACGCCGAATACTCAAAGTTAAACTTGACGAGCCTAGCATATAACAGATATGGCCTCGAACACGAGAGACCGAAGGTCGAGCGTGAATCATATAGTAGATATGATCAACATAGTGATGTTCACCATTGAAACTACTCCATCTCACGTGATGATCGGACATGGTTTAGTTGATTTGGATCACGTAATCACTTAGATGACTAGAGAGATGTCTGTCTAAGTGGGAGGTTTTAATATGATTAATTAAACTTAAATTTATCATGAACTTAGTACCGATAGTATTTTGCTTGTCTATGTTTACTGTAGATAGATGGCTCGTCTGTTGTTCCGTTGAATTTTAATGCGTTCCTTGAGAAAGCAAAGTTGAAAGATGATGGTAGCAATTACACGGACTGGGTCCGTAACTTGAGGATTATCCTCATTGCTGCACGTAAAATTACGCCCCGAAGCACCGCTGGGTGACAGGCCTGCTGAGATGCCGAGCCGAAGTTATGAACGTCCGCAAAGCAAAGCGATGACTACTCAATAGTTCAAGTGCCATGCTTTACGGCTTAGAACCGGTCTTCAACAACGTTTTGAACGTCATGGAGCATATGAGATGTTCCAGAGTTGAAGTTAATATTTCAAGCAAATGCCCGGATTGAGAGATATGAAATCTCCAATAAGTTCTATAGCTGCAAGATGGAGGAGAATAGTTCACAAGGAGCACATACTCAAAATGTCCGGGTATAACAATCACTTAATTCAGCTGGGAGTTAATCTTCCGGATGATAGTGTCATTGATGAATTCTCCAATCACGCCACCAAGCTACAAGAGCTTCGTGATGAACTATAATATGCAAGGGATGACTAAGACAATTCTGAGCTCTTCGCAATGCTAAAAGCCATGGAGGTAGAAATCAAGAAAGAGCATCAAGTGTTGATGGTCAACAAGACCACTAGTTTCAAGAAAAGGGCAAAGGGAAGAAGAAGGAAACTTCAAAAGAACAGCAAGCAAGTTGCTGCTCAGAGAAGAAACCCAAGTCTGGACCTAAGCCTGAAATCGAGTGTTTTTACCGCAAGCAAACCGGACATCGAAGCGGAACTGCCCCAAGTATTTGGCGGATAAGAAGGATGGCAAGGTGATCAAAGGTATATGTGATATACATGTTATTGATGTGTACCTTACTAATACTCGCAGTAGTACACGGTATTTGATACTGGTTCTTGCTAATATTTGCAACTCAAACAGAACTACGGATTGCGAAGATTGGCTAAGGACGAGGTGACGATGCACGTTGAAATGGTTCCAAAGTCGATGTGATCGCGGTCGGCACGCTACCTCTACATCTACCTTCGGGATTAGTTTTAGACCTAAATAATTGTTATTTGGTGCCAACGTTGAGCATGAACATTATATCTGGATCTTGTTTAATGCGAGACGGTTATTCATTTAAATCAGAGAATAATGGTTGTTCTATTTATATGAGTAATATCTTTTATGGTCATGCACCCTTGAAGAATGGTCTATTCTTGTTGAATCTCGACAGTAGTGATACACATATTCATAATGTTGAAGCCAAAAGATGCAGAGTTGATAATGATAGTGCAACTTATTTGTGGCACTTTGCCGTTTAGGTCATATCGGTGTAAAACGCATGAAGAAACTCCATACCGATGGGCTTCGAATCACTTGGTACTTATGAACCATGCCTCATGGGCAAGATGACAAAACGCCGTTCTCGGAACTATGGAGCGAGCAACTGATTTGTTGGAAATCATACATACCGATGTTTGTGGTCCAATGAATGTTGAGGCACGCGGGTATCGTTATTTTCTCACCTTCACAGATGATTTGAGCAGATATGGGTATATCTACTTAATGAAACACAAATCTGAAACATTTGAAAAGTTCAAAGAATTTCAGAGTGAAGTGGAAAATCATCGTAACAAGAAAATAAAGTTTCTACGATCTGATCGTGGAGGAGAATATTTGAGTTACGAGTTTGGTTTACATTTGAAACAATGTGGAATAGTTTAGCAACTCACGCCACCCGAACACCACAGAGAAATGGTGTGTCCGAACGTCGAATCGTACTTTACTAGATATGGTGCGATCTATGATGTCTATTTCCGATTTACCGCTATCGCTTTGGGGTTATGCTTTAGAGACGGCCGCATTCACGTTAAATAGGACACCGCCAAAATCCGCTGAGACGACGCCTTATGAACTGTGGTTTGGCAAGAAACCAAAGTTGTCGTTTCTTAAAGTTTGGGGCTGCGATGCTTATGTAAAGAAACTTCAACCAGATAAGCTCGAACCCAAATCGGAAAATGTGTCTTCATAGGATACCCAAAGGAGACTGTTGGGTACACCTTCTATCACAGATCTGAAGGCAAGATTTTCGTTGCTAATTCGGATCCTTTCTAGAGAAGGAGTTTCTCTCGAAAGAAGTGAGTGGGAGGAAAGTAGAACTTGATGAGATAATCAGATTCTGCTCCCTTATTGGAAAGTAGTTCATCACAAGAAATGGTTCCCGTGACAACTACACCAATTAGTGAAGAAACTAATGATGATGATCATGAAGCTTCAGATCAAGTTGCTATCAACCTCGTGAGGTCAACCAGAGTAAAATACGCACTGAGTGGTACGGTAATCCTATTCGAAGTCATGTTACTTGACCATGGCGAACCTACAAACTATGAAGAAGCGATGGTGAGCCCAGATTCGCAAAATGGCTGGAAGCCATGAAATCTGAGATGGGATCCATGTATGAGAACAAAGTATGGACTTTGGTTGACTTGCCGATGATCGGCAAGCCATTGAAAATAAATGGATCTTTAAGAAGAAGACCGACGCCGATGGTAATATAACTGTCTACAAAGCTCGACTTGTTGCAAAAGGTTTTCGACAAGTTCAAGGGTTGACTACGATGAGACTTTCTCACCCGTGGCGATGCTTAAGTCTGTCCGAATCATGTTAGCAATTGCCGCATTTTATGATTATGAAATTTGGCAAATGGATGTAAAACTGCATTCTTGAATGGATTTCTAGAAGAAGAGTTGTATATGATGCAACCAGAAGGTTTTGTCGATCCAAAGGGTACTAACAAAGTATGCAAGCTCCAACGATCAATTTATGGTCAGTGCAAGCCTCTCGGAGTTGGAATAAGCGCTTTGATAGTGTGATCAAAGCATATGGGTTTGTGAGACTTTTGGAGAAGCCTGTATTTACAAGAAAGTGAGTGGGAGCTCAGAGCATTTCTAATATTATATGTGGACGACATATTATTAATTGGAAATGATATAGAATTTCTGGATAGCATAAAAGGATACTTGAATAAAAGTTTTTCAATGAAAGACCTCGGTGAAGTTGCTTACATATTGGGCATCAAGATCTATAGAGATAGATCAAGACGCTTGATTGGACTTTCACAAAGCACATACCTTGATAAAGTTTTGAAAAAGTTCAAAATGGATTAGGCAAAGAAAGGTTTTTACCAGATTACAAGGTGTAAGATTGAGTCGACTCAATGCCCGACCACAATGCAGAAGATAGAGAGAAAATGAAAGATGTTCCTATGCTTCAGCCATAGGCTCTATCATGTATGCAATGCTGTGTACCAGACTGACGATGCTTAGCTGTAAGCTTGGCAGGAAGGTACCAAAGTAATCCAGAGTGGATCATCGACAGCGGTCAAGAACATCTGAAATACCGAAAAGGACTAAGGATATGTTTCTCGATATGGAGGTGACAAAGAGCTAGTCGTAAATGGTTACGCCGATGCAAGCTTTGACACTGATCCGGACGATTCTAAATCGCAAATCGGATACGTGTTTTATTAAACGGTGGAGCTGTCGGTTGGTGCAGCTCTAAACAAAGCGTCGTGGCGGGATCTACATGTGAAGCGGAGTACATAGCTGCTTGAAGCAGCAAATGAAGGAGTCTGGATGAAAGAGTTCATTTCCGATCTAGGTGTCATACCTAGTGCATCGGGACCGATGAAGATCTTCGTGACAATATCGGTGCAATTGCCTTGGCAAAGGAATCCAGATTTCACAAGAGGACCAAGCATATCAAGAGACGCTTCAATTCCATTCGGGACCAAGTCCAAGTGGGAGACATAGAGATTTGCAAAATACATACGGATCTGAATGTTGCGACCCGTTGACTAAGCCTCTTCCACGAGCAAAACATGATCAGCACCAAGACTCCATGGGTGTGAGGATCATTACTTTGTAATCTAGATTATTGACTCTAGTGCAAGTGGGAGACTCAAGGAAATATGCCCTAGAGGCAATAATAAAGTTATTATTTATTTCCTTATATCATGATAAATGTTTATTATTCATGCTAGAATTGTATTAACCGGAAACATAATACATGTGTGAATATATAGACAAACAAGATGTCACTAGTATGCCTCTACTTGACTAGCTTGTTAATCAAAGATGGTTATGTTTCCTAACCATGAACAAGGAGTTGTTATTTGATTAACAAGGTCACATCATTAGTTGAATGATCTGATTGACATGACCCATTCCGTTAGCTTAACACTTGATCGCTTAGTATGTTAATGCTTTCTTCATGACCCATACATGTTCCTGTAACTATGAGATTATGCAACTCCGCCATACGGAGGAACACTTTGGTACTACCAAACGTCACAACGTAATCGGGTGATTATAAAGGAGTACTACAGGTGTCTCCAAAGGTACTTGTTGGGTTGGCGATTTTGAGATTAGGTTTTGTCACTCCGATCGTCGGAGAGGTATCTCTAGGCCTTCTCGGTAATACACATCACCTAAGCCTTGCAAGCATTACAACTAATGAGTTAGTTGTGAGATGATGTATTACGGAACGAGTAAAGAGACTTACCGCAACGAGATTGAACTAGGTATTGGATACCGACGATCGAATCTCGGGTAAGTAACATACCGATGACAAAGGAACAACGTATGTCGTTATGCGGTTTGACCGATAAAGATCTTCAGAGAATATGTAGGAACCAATATGGGCATCCAGGTTCCGCTATTGGTTATTGACCGAGAATGGTTCTAGGTCATGTCTACATAGTTCTCGAACCCGTAGGGTCCGCACGCTTAACGCTTCGATGACAGCTCATTATGAGTTTATAAGTATTGATGCACCAAGGTTGTTCGAGTCCCGGATGTGATCACGGACATGACGAGGAGTCTCAAATGGTCGAGACATAAAGATTGATATATTGGAAGCCTATGTTTGACTTCGGAAGGGTTCCGAGTGAAAACAGGAAGTTATGGAACACCGGGGTTACGGAACCCCGGGGGTATATGGGCCTTCATGGGCCACAAGGAGAAGAGGAAGGGCGGCCAGGTGGGCTGCGCCCCCTCCCTCTCTAGTCCGAATAGGACAGGAGAGGGGGCGGCGCCTTCCCTCTTCCCTCCCCAATCCTACTCCAACTAGGACAGGGGGAGTCCTACTCCTGTGGGAGTAGGACTCCTCGGCAGCTCCCCCAAGGCTGGCCGCACCCCTTGGCTCCTTTATATATGAGGGCAGGGGCACCCCATGACACACAAGTTGATCTACGGATCTTTCCTTAGCCGTGTCGGTGCCCCTTCCACCATATTCCACTTCGGTCATATCGTCATGGAGCTTAGGCGAAGCCTGCGCGGAGAAGTCATATCGTCGCGAGCTTAGGCGAAGCCCTGCGTCGGTGGAGCATCAACATCGCTCCACGCCGTCGTCTTGACGGAACTCATCCCGACACTTTGCTGGATCGGAGTCCGGGATCGCCATCGAGCTGAACGTGTGCGAACTCGGAGGTGCCGTCGTTCGGTGCTTGGATCGGTCGGATCGTGAAGACGCATCGACTACATCAACCGCGTTGTTATAACGCTTCGCTTTCGACTCACAGGGTACGTGGACGGACACTCTCCCCTCTCGTTGCCATGCCATCACCATGGTCTTGCGTGATCGTAGGAAAATTTTGAAATTACTACGTTCCCCAACAGACGGTTCATGGTGCAATGCGCCGTCCGATATGGAGATGATGGCAAACTCCTATTTTAAGGAGATATTCACTAGGGATCCTGCCCTAGACCCGAATGTGGTGTTGGATAGTATTGCACCAAAGGTTACCGAAGAGATGAATGAAGCACTATGTAAAACATATACGGAGGAGGACATATCCTATGCATTATTCCAGATCGGGCCGTTGAAGGCGCCGGGTAGTGATAGATTCCCGGCCAGGTTTTATCAACGAAACTGGGCTGTTCTTAAGAAGGAAATCGTGGCTGCAGTTCAGGATTTCTTCATCTCCGGGATTATGCCTGAGGGGGTTAACGACACAATGATTGTGTTGATCCCTAAAGTTCCTCATCCTAAGGAACTAAAGGACTTTCGACCCATCAGCTTGTGTAACGTGGTTTATAAGATCGTGTCGAAGTGCATGGTGAATAGGCTCCGCCCTCTTCTCACGGAGCTTATATCTGAAAATCAGAGTGCGTTCATCCCTGGCAGGCTCATATCTGACAAGTCTATTATTGCATTGGAGTGTATCCATCACATTCAGTCTGTCAGGGATCCGTTAAATGCTCTATGTGCTTATAAACTCGATTTATCAAAGGCCTATGACCATGTGGATTGGGTTTTCTTGGAGAAGGCACTGTCCAAGTGGGGATTTTCCGAACAATGGATCTCACGAGTCATGGCGTGCGTGACCTCAGTGAAGTAAGCCGTCAAATTTAATGGCAAGCTGTTGGAGGCCTTCTCGCCCTCAAGAGGCCTCCGCCAAGGTGACCCATTATCCCCCTTCCTCTTCCTTTTTGTAGTTGATGCTCTCTCTGCTCTCATCAATAAGGCTATGGGGTAAGATGGACTGCAAGGGGTCAAGATCTGTAGAGGTGCTCCTGTCATCTCACATCTTCTGTTCGCGGACGATTCCCTCCTGTTTTGCCATGCTTCGGAGCAGCAGGCTCTGTTGGTTAAAGGTGTGTTGAACACGTATTCGGCGGCGACTGGACAATTGATCAACCCGTCGAAATTTTCCATCCTTTTCTCAGAGAACTGTGAACCAAGTGTGTCTCAGGAGGTAAAAAATGTGTTGGAGATTACACAAGAAGTCCTCGAGGCCAAGTATTTGGGTCTTCCGGTCCCAGAGGGACGAATTCATAAAGGAAATTTTGAAACTATCCAGGAGAGGCTGCGGAAGAAGCTCATAGATTGGAGTGAGCAGTATGTATCATCAGGTAATAAGGAGATTCTAATAAAAGCCGTAGCCCAAGCCATTCCAGCCTATGTTATGAGTGTCTTCAAACTACCAGCCTCGGTATGTGACGAGTTGACACATATGATACGCCAGTACTGGTCAGGCGTGGAGAACGGGAAGAAAAAGATGGCCTGGATGAGTTGGGACAAATTGAGACTGCCTAAATCTATGGGCAGCATGGGGTTTAGGGATATGAGATCCTTTAACCAAGAATCTCTTGCAAAACAAGATTGGCGGTTGTTGGATACGCCAGAGAGTTTGTGTGCTCGGCTGTTAAAGGCCAAATACTATCCCTCTGGCCACTTGTCGGATATAGTATTTTCTGGCAATGGATTTTTAGTGTGGAAAGGAATTTTGCATGGCCTTGTTCTGCTCAAGAAAGGAGTGATTTGGAGGGTGGGGAACGGGACTGACATCCGCATTTGGAGGGATCCTTGGATCCCCAGACCTTCGTCATTCCGTCCTATCACAACAAAAGGTAACTGCAGACTAAACCGTGTTGTTGATTTTATTGATGACAATGGTGCATGGCAAGTTGATCATCTAAGAGAGTTTTTTTGTCCTATGGATGTGGACTACATTCTAAAAATCAGAACCTCGCCCCGACAACGTGGTGACTTTCTGTCTTGGTTCCCGGAGAAGAGCGGCGTTTTCTCGGTAAAGAGTGCTTATAAGCTGGCTACATTCGATCACAATGTGAATTTCGCTAGTGGTTCTTCTAGAGCCAATCCAGCAGGGACTCGATCATTGTGGAACCTGGTCTAGTCGGCTAAAGTGCCTCAGAAAATGAAGATTACCGCCTGGAGGGTGGTGACCGGAACACTAGCTACGCAACAATGCAAGAACTTTCGACACTTGGCCACGCGCTCCCAGTGTCCGCTCTGTGGGGTGGAGGTGGAGAGTACCTTTCATGCATTGATAGCTTGCACTCATGCGAGAACCCTGTGGGTGAACATGCGCAGACACTGGACGCTCCCAAGCGATGATCTTCTAGTCGACAACGACATGGAGTGGCTAATGCTCCTGCTTAGCTCGTGCTCGGATGCAGTATGAGATATGGTAATCATGCTGATTTGGCGCATTTGGCACATTCGTAATGAAGTTTACCATGGCAAGGAGGCACCACCCGTGCTGGCCTCGGTGGAGTTTTTGGACAATTACTACAAATCAATCAACCTCGCTGGCAAGTTTTCAACTGATGATATTATCAAGGGGACAATTACTACAAATCAATCAACCAACGATCTTCATTGAAGCATCATGTCTTAAGGATCCAGTTCCTATGCTGCCTTGGCCGGCTCCGGCGCATGGCACGGTGGCCTTGTCTATTGACGACTCGTACCACCCGGAGGATGGGACAACGGCGGTTGGAATGGTCTTAAGGAACATCGAAGGGGTGATCTTGTTTGCGGCTTATCGCTATATCTTTCACTGTAACGATCCGCTGGAGGCTGAACTTCATGCAATGATGCAAGGTATGGGCCTTGCCATCCAACATTCGAACTGCCCTGTGGTGGTACAGTCTGACTCCTCTCAAGCGCTGTCGTGCTTGACCTCGGGTGCATTGCGGCGATCTGCATATGGCCATTTAGTCTTGGAGATTCTACACTTAGCTGGTACTAGGGAGTTTTTACCTCAGAAACTTTTGTCGTTCTCAGAATAGAGTTGCCGATCGTTTGGCGAAGTATAGCTGTACAGAGCGTGCCACCGCTGTTTGGCTTCGTGCGGCTCCACCATGTATTGAGGACTTGTGGCCTCTCGACTGTAACTCTATGAATTTGCAATAAAACACCCTTTACCCCTGCAAAAAAACAATATACAATTCCTATTTTCAAAAGGTTTCACTTTTTTTGTGCAATTTATAAATTATTATTTTCAAATCAGATGTAATGGGACCCGAGACCTATTGGGTATTTCTGCATGTGGCCAGTGGCCTTATCGTTTGCCGAGTAAGGTAAGGTTAATAAGAAGGCTTTTGATGTTCGGTTAGTTCCGTGTCTTTTTAAAGTACGACAAACCCTTACAAAAATCAGATAGACATATAAATCCTTGAGGGTGCCAAAGTTGTGTTCCTCCTGCACCCTCGGGCTGCATGCTATGAGCAAAGCTTGTTGCTACCTCTGGGCCACCACCATTTCAACAGAGAAAACTGGTTTAAACCGGGGAGCATGTATAAGCAGCGGCTGATAAAATTTCAATGTAGACTAGAAGATGCCGAGAACAAAACACCAGAGAGGGCTGTATAACGCCCTAGGCCAGGCCAAGACGGGAACTCAACTCTCACACACTTCCCAACGAGGTCGATGATGACCAACCTTCGTCGGTACAAACTGGAGCCGGAGGACTATGGTTTAGTGTCGATATGGTGGTGCTCTACGAATAGTAGATCTCAAGCTCAGAGGATGACACCTCTAGTTTTGATCTTTATTGATTCTACCTGGCAATGGCAGTTTTTATGTGTCGTTCCTTGTTTAAAAACCATCACTTGGATATTGCTTAGACTTGCTGTCCGGAGCTAAAACCATGATCTGACTTTAGTGGTTGGATCAAACAATGGTTGTGCTTGTGCTTCGTTCCCTTTGTAGATGCTTTGCTTGAGGAGAACTTTCTTCTAGGTGTTGCCAACCATATTGGTTGATGTTGATGTTTTCATGGTGCATCTCATTGATCAGTTGGGCACGACTTCTAGGGCTTCAGTTGGGTATGCTGTCATCATCTTCCCTTTTTTTATTTTAATAATTTATTTGTGTGCATTCTTGATGTCTCCCCTAGCTTTTGACATTGAATTGTTGCTTAATCCGGTTGTACTAAGTATCAACTTGCAATTAATGCATTACCTTTTGCCGAAAAGATATAACAGTTGAGCACTCTCATAACATTTTCTGTTTGGTTGCACCCTCTCTTCTCAAATACACAATGTCGAAAAATATATGTGATGCATTCTCCTGCTCCAAATTTACATTCCTGGTCATGCTAAGTTTTCCTTACATTAGAAATATTAAATCTCTAGTTGGAACATATAAAACCATCACAATGTGAATCACAAAAGGACATAATGAAACTACACAACAACTATAAGAAAATGTCATCTCAAACAAAAATTGTAAGAAAATGTGCCATTGCATTCACAACTACCATAATATTTGGTTGCATAATAGGTCAAAAGCTTCACTTCGAATTATATAATCACACTCATGGTCTACCCTTGCTGTGTTACTGAAAATGTCATCTCAAACAAAAATTGTAAGAAAATGTGCCATTGCATTCACAACTACCATAATATTTGGTTGCATGCTAGGTCAAAAGCTTCACTTCGAATTATATAATCACACTCATGGTCTACCCTTGCTTTGTTACTGGTCTGTTGCTGATTCACTGAAACTATATCAGCATTTCGGCATTACATCAAATAACAAGCACAATTACTATTTATTTTGGAATGAAAATTACAAATATTATAGTTGTGGTCAAACTTTGCCGAGCACTGTCTGTAAGTCGAGTGCCTTTCCGCCTGTATGCCAAGTATCAGTCGTACGCCGGGAGCTTTTTGTGAAACTCACTTGGCTTGTATAGAAGCCAAGTACTCCCTCTGTCCGGAATTACTTGTCTCGGAAATGGATGTATCTAGAACTAAAATACATCTAGATACACCCACTTCTGCGACAAGTAATTCCGAACGGAGGAAGTACCTTTTTTTGTCATGTATTTTCCGGTCACTAGTCGGCTTAGGTGGACATAAGCTGAGAACCTGTGTTTTGACACTCGGCTTATAATAAGATACAAGGCAGCGTGTCATTCAAAATGCTGACCGGCAACTTGACAAAAGGAAATCGTCGACAACAAAACTACTTCTCTTCCCGATGCAGTAGACATGTTTTTTTGAGTAAGACACTCGTTACTTTTATCTAAATATAATAATAAAGGGGCTATTGCTTCTTGCGGTACGTCATCGAAATTGCCCCCTGTAACGCCCTCGATGCGGCTATATCTCCCACGTGTCGAAGCACGACTTAGAGGCATAACCGCATTGAAAGCAATGTCACAAGTGAGGTAATCTTCACACAACCCATGTAATACATAAGGGAAAAAGAGATACATAGTTGGCTTACAATCGCCACTTCACACAATACATGAGTAAAGCATTACATCATACAGATACAATCAAGGTCCGACTACGGACCCAAAATAAAAGAAGACTACCCCAAATGCTACACAGATCCCGATCGTCCCAACTGGCTCCACTATCGATCGATGAAACGAAACAACACAATGAACAAGATCTTCATCGAGCTCCTCCTTGAGCTCGGATGCATCACCGCACGGTTTCATCGGCACCGCAAACTGGTTTTGAAGTATCTGTGAGTCACGGGACTCAGCAATCTCACACCCGCGAGATCAAGACTATTTAAGCTTATAGGAAGGACAGAGTTGTAAGGTGGAGCTGCAGCAAGCGACTAGCATATATGGTGGCTACATCGCAAAAGAGAGCGAGAAGAGAAGCAAGGCACGGTCGTGAAACTAGTAGCGATCAAGAAGTGATCCTGAACTACTTACGTCAAACATAACTCCAACACCGTGTTCAATTCCCGGACTCCGCCGAGAAGAGACCATCACGGTTACACACGCGGTTGATGTATTTTAATTAAGATCAACTTCAAGTTTCTACAACCGGACATTAACAAATTCCCATCTGCCTCATAACCGCGGGCACGGCTTTCGAAAGATAATACCCTGCAGGGGTGTCCCAACTTAGCCCATGATAAGCTCTCACGGTCAACGAAGGATATTCCTTCTACCGAAGACCCGATCGATCTCGAATCCGGACTACAAGACATTTCGACAGAATAAAACAAGACCAGCAAAGCCGCCGGATGTGCCGACAAATCCTGATAGGAGCTGCACATATCTCGGTCTCGTGGCACACCGGATGAGCCAGACGTCGGGTTGGCATAGACCCTGATTGCCCAGGGGGCGCCGGACATCGCTCGGTTTGGGCCAGCACTCGAAGGAGCACTGGTCCGGGGTTAAATAAAGATGACCCTTGAGTCTGCAGAACCCAAGGGAAAAAAAGGCTTAGGTGGCAAATGGTAAAACCAATGTTGGGCCTTGCTGGAGGAGTCTTATTCAAAGCGAACTGTCAAGGGGGTCCCATAAATCACCCAACCGTGTAAGGAACGCAAAATCCGGGAACATAACACCGGTATGACGGAAACTAGGGCGGCAAGAGTGGAACAAAACACCAGGCATAAGGCCAAGCCTTCCACCCTTTACCAAGTATATAGATGCATTAATTAAATAAGAATATATGTGATATCCCAACAAGTAAACATGTTCCAACAAGGAACAACATCTCCATGTTCCAACAAGGAACAAACTTCATCTTCACCTGCAACTAACAACGCTATAAGAGGGGCTGAGCAAAGCGGTAACATAGCCAATCAATGGTTTGCTAGGAAAGGATGGTTAGAGGCTTGGCATGGCAACATGGGAGGCATGATATAGCAAGTGGTAGGCATCGCAGCATGGGCATAGCAAAAGAGCGAGCATCTAGCAAGCAAAGATAGAAGTGATTTCGAGGGTATGGTCATCTTGCCTGAAATCCCGCAAGGAAGAAGAACGAGTCCATGAAGAAGACAAACGGACGTAGTCGAACGAATCCTCACAACTCCGGAACGGAACCGAAGCTAACGAGAGAAGCAACCCGGAAAGAAGCAAACAACATGGTAAGCAACCATCACATAAACATGTCATGATGCCCAAACAAGTATGATGCATGTCCGGTTTAATGAGGCATGGCAATGGCAATATGCACAAACAACACTACAAGTTAAGTGGAGCTCAATATGCAACGGGTTGCATATTGACAAAACACCACAACACTTATTTAGTTCTCTCTCGGTTATGTACCCAACAATATTAAATGTTGTTAAACATGGCAAGAGGTGAAGCATAATAAAACAAACTATTTAGGCAAGTTTAAATGAGGCCGGAACAACAAACAACAATTCCGGTAAAACCCCATATGCATATTTTAGATTTGGAACTGATCTGCCCTGAACACAATTTTAGAGTTGTTAAACATGCAAATAAAGTATACCATGTTAAAATAGGCATTTTTTTACCCCATTTACGTATATAATTTATTTAAAATGGAGCTACGGTTATTTAGATATGAAATAAATCATTTTAGCATGGCAATTATGCAAAATAATGCAAACAGCAAATATAAACATTTAAATGTTGTTATCATGATGCGGATGACATAAACAAGTTAAGCAATTTTATGAAAATGTCGACATGAGCATGTTATGAAGCATTATTTCACCATGGCGGAACGAAGGGGTGCCACGGGCGAATCCGAAAATGATGCCACGGCAACATATCGGTTCCGGTAGCTAATGGAGATACCGTGCAAAAGAAGTGTGACGAAGCGAGTTGAGCAAGATGGTGGGGTGTTCCGGTTATCGGGTTCCCACGAGACGACGGCATGGCAACGAGGAACGCACGAAACAAACGGGCACGGTACAAACATATCGCACATCTCATTCAACACATGCATTCGGTCCACGGCGGTCGTTCTCGGCGGTAATACCTTCAAGCGTCGTTCGGGCGGAATGCGTTCAGAGAGGGAAGTAGACGCTCGCGATGATCGCCGAGGGAAGTAGTCGTACACGGCGAGTGGAAGTCGTTGTTCACGTGGCGACGGTAGAGGTACATATCGTAGTGGAAGTAGTTGTTCATGTCCCGTGGATGTTCGGGGTCCACGGGGTCTTTGAGGGTCGACGGTAGTGGTACACGTTTTCGTAGATGTTCGGGTCGACGGTAGAGGAACTTGGTGGTCCACGTAGTCGAACTAGGCGCATCCGAAGGGGTACTTGTCACATCACCGGGTGTAGTCGTACACGTTTCGTAGTCGAACTTGACATCCACAAGGTCGACGGTTGTGGTCCTTCGCATCACCGGGTGTAGTCGTACTCGGTGTCCTCGGGGCATCGGTCGAAGTTGTGGTACTTGGGGTGCATCAACCGGTGGCCAACAGGTATGGAGGCGAGAAGACTCTTGCGATCTTCCGGTCAACATGAACAAGAGGCCGACCCGTGGACCTGGCATTTGACTGAATCGAGTCCACGAGGACAAACGGGCGAGCTGCTACTGCTGTTCGAGGCAAAGCAGGGGCGCGGTATGGAGCTTCACGGCGGGGCTCCGGGCTTCTGGTGGAGCTCCTGGTGGTCGCCACCAATGAAGGAGGCGGCAAGGGGCGAGGGGGACCGGGCGCAGGGAGCGGCGAGGGTCGCCGGAGGCGAGGACGCGGGGTCGAGGCAGAGGCGACCGGCGGGGCAGGAGCAGAGCAGCAACCGCGGCGGGACTTGCGCCTCGATGACGAGCAGCAGCAGCGAGCGGCTCCAGGAGAGCGCGTAGAGGAAGAAGCTCCGGTGTGGTTCCTGCTCGTCTTGGTCGCCGGTCGGCCCAAGCGTGGAGGAGCAGGGGAGGGCGGTCGGGGACGGGCAGGATGCGGGCGCCTCTCCTGGCGAAGAGAGTTGGCGGCGGGACGAGGTGGCGCAGGTCGGGCGAGATGCCTGGCCGGGCGCTAGGAGGAGGAGGCCGAGGGGTCGAGGAGGAGATGCTTGAGCAGGGCGGACGCGAAGGAGAGGAAGGAGCGGAGGCGAGGGGATCGATCCCGATCGGGACGAGTGGCTGGCGGCGGAGTGGGGAACGAGAGGGAGGGATCGAGAGAGAGAGATGAGGGTTCGGGGCTAGGGTTAGAGCTGGGTTGGGCCTCAAGGGGTTTGGTGGGCCGGCCTGGCCTAGGCCTGGGTGGTGGGCTGCGGGAGGCCGCGGTGGCCTGGGCCGACTGCTGGGAGAAGGCCGAGCTGTGGCTGCTCTCCTTCTTCTTCTTTTATATTTTCTTTAACCGAAAAGATATATAGAGAAAGGAAAAAGAAGGGGGGTTAGGGAAAAGAGTTTGCGCATGCGGACAATTTTCCTGGACTCATAAAAATAAGCATGACCACAGAAAAATAGAAGTGGCAAGATTGCAAGATGTAAATTCAAACTCATTTGAATTAAATTCAAATGATTTGAATAGGAAGTGAGGTTTGTGAAGGTCCAAAAATGTTGAGGATTTCGGTGGAGCTCCGAAAAATGATGAAATAATATTGGCAAGGTTTTGAGGTCAACTCGGAGCAGAAAAGGCATGGGATTTATTTTGCAAGTGGGTTATGGTGATTCCAAAACAATGGAATATTTTATAATATCTCCCTAAATATCGGGAGGGTATGTTATAAAGAGAAGTCACAAGTGAATTCCCTCGATTTAAATGGATCGAGAAATCCATGCAATTTATTTAGAAGAGTTTTAAAAATTAATGATATGATGGCATGATGACATGATGCAATGCAAAAATAAAAGGGCAGGCACAGATGGAACACACGGCGAAACCCGGAATAGCTGGAAGTCTTCTGGAGCATCGGTCTCGGGGTGTTACAACACTCCACCACTACGAGAGGATCTCGTCCCGAGATCTAGGATGGCACCGGAGAAAAGCGGAAGAGGAAGAGGTAAAACAAAGTTGCTTCTACGACAAACGAGTGAAACCAATGAACCTCGAGAGGTTGAAAACTTGAAAGAATAACACAATAGAGTTGAACGAAATTGAGAGCATTCCAGTAGAAAATAGAAACAAGGAACACCCTGTGAACCTTGGGGGTTGCGAAGCTATGAATGACGATTAAAATGGACAAGAAGGAATTGGAACCACTCTGGTTGAAACGAGATAAGAATGAATACGAATGATATAATTTGGACAACACTCCGACTGAAAGAAGAAGGAAAACTTGATAAGATGAAAAGAACTTGAAGAGAAGACACAACACTCCGGTTAAATGGATAATGCAAGAAAAAATATATGGTCTTGACAATACAAGATGATGGGTCGAAGAGAGCAACATCACAATGCCTTCGGAACGAAAGAATAGAATCTAGATTGTTGGGATAAAGGGACGGAGAAGAAAATGACAACTTCTACCACAAATGAGTTTGAAAGAAGCATCCTTACAAAGAAGGATAGAACGGAGTTGTTGGAAAACCAACAACGAAAAGAATAACCTTGTAGTGGGCTTATGGAAACAACTCAAAATTGCGGCGAAATACTGCCACTATGGAAACAATAGATTGGATCGGTATGAACAAGGAGACGAGAAACTTATTTCACCGAGAGGATAAATGAAGAACTTGGGTCCTTTATAAGCACCATAAATAGCAACAATCCTTAGGGAAAGCTTTAGGTGAAATATAACCCAAGATAACTCCAATGAAGAGATTGATGGATTTAAGTATCTCATTCTTGACAACAAGTGAATCATGAAACACGAACTCAAATTGTCGAGAATGACATAACACCACCTCAAATGATAAGGTAGAACGAATTGCACTTCGGAATGCAAGATGAAGAATACTTGAGCTCCTCAAAACAAAACATGTGTTGAACACCATGCTTATTTTAGAGTATAGCTTGGCGGATCTTAACTCCGAGAGAAAAAATCTTGAAGAACAATTGAAGAATGAAAAAAAAATCCTTGACGAACCATCATGTAGAGCCTCCATGAAGAACTCCGGTAAGAAAAGGATGATAAAAGAAAGAGAAGTTGCAAATACAAGGTGAAACCTTGCAGTGATAAGATGAAGCTTTGAAATGATATAGCCGAGAAAACTTGGAACTCCGGAAAGAAAGATGAACAAATGAAATCAAGAATTTTGATGAACCTCCGGAATAAGGAATTGAATTTACTAGATGAAACAAGAATAAGAATTACATTATGCTCATCCTTCACCAATTAAATTGATGTCTAGCAATGGATTTGGCATACTACTTATTCTCATTGAAAAATGATTACAGATAGAGATGTAGCGCAAACTTGAGAAGGTATTGATGGAACCACCGGTGGGATTTGGAAACAACAAATGAATCTATATAATAACGAAGGAAGAGAACTCTTGAACGAACCACCGTAAGAATTAAAATTGAACGTAGCAAAGGCACAATTCACCGGGAAGAATTAGAAAACAAATAAAGATGCTTGACAGAATTTAGATACATTAGAACGAAGAGATCATGAACTGATTAGAGGATATTTCGACGATGCACCGGTGAGATTTGGAAAATAAGAGTTGAACACTTGAATGAATAATTCTGAGATGATGGGCTGAGAAAAATCAAACTGAAAAGACTCCTGAATTGCTCCTGATGGGTGAAAAGAATTCTCACAATCAAAACGATTATGAGGATGGCACGAAGCTAGAACCATGAATCTTGAAGAGAATGGAGCAAGATTAAAGAGAAACTCTTCTTCGGTCTTCAAAATTCGAGAATGACGACGAGAAACACCACCATGAATTGTTGAGGCACTCCGGAATGAAAATTAGAAAGGTTGAACCAACTATGAAAAGAATTTGAAAGATCTTGGAGAAAGACATTTGACTGATGATAATTCATTCTTACATCAAACTTTGCAAAGAATTTGGGAATAGCTCCGGAAAATTAGAAGAGTCAGGTAAGATCCTGGAAAAAGACCTGTGGGTTAGGGCCCACTCAAAAGAACCACAGTTGAACAATTGTTTGAAATAGATATTGCACCGGTAGAATTAAATGGCTCAAAAGGGATAACAACTACGAGAAATCTTGCACGGATTAGGAATAAAAACACGAATCTTCTGAGATATCTTCATCACTCCCAACCAAATGAATAGCGGGAAGTGAATGATTAGGAGATGCATCGGCAAGAGAAAGCATTTGCAACAAGGAAAGGAATATGATCAACACTGAAAGCTTAAGTTAAATCCACCGGAAAAGAAAATTAGAATGGAACAAAAATAAGGTTGAAGCTTCCTTAGCGTCTTCATGAGAAATCACCGGATAAAACATTTAAAGGAAAAGAATGAAGAAACTTCCACAAATAAAAGGACACATGATTAAGAAATCTGAGTCCCTGAAGAAAAAGGGTGGGAGGGCGGGAAAACAAAGATAATTTGGGATGGATGAAACAAACACCGTTGAGAAAAACTTAGAATTTATCTTGCGGATGTTGGAATGATCGGATTTAATTGGAGGGAAGCACATGGTTGGAAAGGATTGAAAAGACGACCTCGATGATCAAGAAGGATTAATATTCACATAGAAATATGAGAACACCGTTTAGAATAAGGTATGGAATCAACACTTGGCATTGAAGCAACTCGAATACCACAACTTAAAACAAAACAAAGAAGTGGCTTGCAGAATAAGCCGGAACAAATACATATGATAGAGATTTACCCAATCCCATATCATGCATCTGTCGGAAAGATATTCTAGGAGCTACTTGAATTCCCACCTATAAACTCCCGAAACTTTCTGGTTATGCAATCTGGTGTTGGGGATACAGGGGACACAAAATATATCACCCAAACTAACAATACCTAGATCCAATTGTATCCATCCTTCAACACATAACCAAGAAACCTTCGAAATCGTTTACCTCAAACTTCAAAAGCATCCGTTATACTGAGTCATGGCAATACTCTCGAGCTCGCCCAATCTTCGGGTTATCGAGGTTATCTCACCAACAACTGCACAAAAGAGATTTTCGATGTCGGCAAAACTCGGTATTCCGAATCTGCAGAACGATAAAATTGTGACGATAACACCTCGGAGCTCAACTCCCGGACACCGCCACAACCCCTAAATGTCGAGGCACCAAGAACAATGTTCTCGCCACAAAACCATCGAACGATTCCAAGATACCCGTGTGATCCTAAAAAAAATTTAGTGAAATTTGAGGAGAGAAAAGTCAAAACATCTACGCCAGATGCCTCACCAGAGCGATTTAGGGACCGAGGAGTAAAACAATCCTACTCTCGATATATATAATCCTAAGACTCAAAACATTTTCCGTTCTAGACTCAACAACGCCAAAGAAACAATCAAGTAGGGGCTCCTAAGTCGGGAAGGCTCGATTACCAACTTGTAGCGCCTCGATGCGGCTATATCTCCCACGTGTCGGCACGACTTAGAGGCATAACCGCATTGAAAGCAATGTCACAAGTGAGGTAATCTTCACACAACCCATGTAATACATAAGGGAAAAGAGATACATAGTTGGCTTACAATCGCCACTTCACACAATACATGAGTAAAGCATTACATCATACAGATACAATCAAGGTCCGACTACGGAACCAAAATAAAAGAAGACTACCCCAAATGCTACACAGATCCCCGATCGTCCCAACTGGCTCCACTATTGATCGATCAAACGAAACAACACAATGAACAAGATCTTCATCGAGCTCCTCCTTGAGCTCGGATGCATCACCTGCACGGTTTCATCGGCACCTGCAAACTGGTTTTGGAAGTATCTGTGAGTCACGGGGACTCAGCAATCTCACACCCGCGAGATCAAGACTATTTAAGCTTATAGGAAGGACAGAGTTGTAAGGTGGAGCTGCAGCAAGCGACTAGCATATATGGTGGCTACATCGCAAAAGAGAGCGAGAAGTGAAGCAAGGCACGGTCGTGAAACTAGTAGCGATCAAGAAGTGATCCTGAACTACTACGTCAAACATAACTCCAACACCGTGTTCAATTCCCGGACTCCGCCGAGAAGAGACCATCACGGTTACACACGCGGTTGATGTATTTTAATTAAGATCAACTTCGGTTTCTACAACCGGACATTAACAAATTCCCATCTGCCTCATAACATGCGGCACGACTTTCGAAAGATAATACCTGCAGGGTGTCCCAACTTAGCCCATGATAAGCTCTCACGGTTAACGAAGGATATTCCTTCTACCGAAGACCCGATCAGTCTCGGAATCCCGGACTACAAGACATTTCGACAACAATAAAACAAGACCAGCAAAGCCGCCGGATGTGCCGACAAATCTGATAGGAGCTGCACATATCTCGGTCTCAAGGCACACCGGATGAGCCAGACGTCGGGTTGGCATAGACCCCGATTGCCTGTGGGCGCCGGACATCGCTGGTTTGGGCCAAGACTCGAAGGAGCACTGGTCCGGGGGTTAAAATAAAGATGACCCTTGAGTCTGCAGAACCCAAGGGAAAAAAAGGCTTAGGTGGCAAATGGTAAACCAATGTTGGGCCTTGCTGGAGGAGGCTTATTCAAAGCGAACTGTCAAGGGGGTCCCATAAATCACCCAACCGTGTAAGGAACGCAAAATCCGGGAACATAACACCGGTATGACGGAAACTAGGGCGGCAAGAGTGGAACAAAACACCAGGCATAAGGCCGAGCCTTCCTCCCTTTACCAAGTATGTAGATGCATTAATTAAATAAGAATATATGTGATATCCCAACAAGTAAACATGTTCCAACAAGGAACAACATCTCCATGTTCCAACAAGGAACAAACTTCATCTTCACCTGCAACTAACAACGCTATAAGAGGGGCTGAGCAAAGCGGTAACATAGCCAATCAACGGTTTGCTAGGAAAGGATGGTTAGAGGCTTGGCATGGCAACATGGGAGGCATGATATAGCAAGTGGTAGGCATCGCAACATGGGCATAGCAAAAGAGCGAGCATCTAGCAAGCAAAGATAGAAGTGATTTCGAGGGTATGGTCATCTTGCCTGAAATCCCGCAAGGAAGAAGAACGAGTCCATGAATAAGACAAACGGACGTAGTCGAACGAATCCTCACAACTCCGGAACGGAACCGAAGCTAACGAGAGAAGCAACCCGGAAAGAAGCAAACAACATGGTAAGCAACCATCACATAAACATGTCATGATGCCCAAACAAGTATGATGCATGTCCGGTTTAATGAGGCATGGCAATGGAAATATGCACAAACAACACTACAAGTTAAGTGGAGCTCAATATGCAACGGGTTGCATATTGACAAAACACCACAACACTTATTTAGTTCTCTCTCGGTTATGTACCCAACAATATTAAATGTTGTTAAACATGGCAAGAGGTGAAGCATAATAAAACAAACTATTTAGGCAAGTTTAAATGAGGCCGGAACAACAAACAACAATTCCGGTAAAACCCCATATGCATATTTTAGATTTGGAACTGATCTGCCCTGAACACAATTTTAGAGTTGTTAAACATGCAAATAAAGTATACCATGTTAAAATAGGCATTTTTCTACCCCATTTACATATATAATTTATTTAAAATGGAGCTACGGTTATTTAGATATGAAATAAATCATTTTAGCATGGCAATTATGCAAAATAATGCAAACAGCAAATATAAACATTTAAATGTTGTTATCATGATGCAGATGACATAAACAAGTTAAGCAATTTTATGAAAATGTCGACATGAGCATGTTATGAAGCATTATTTCACCATGGCGGAACGAAAGGGGTGCCACGGCGGCGAATCCGAAAATGATGCCACGGCAACATATCGGTTCCGGTAGCTAATGGAGATACCGGTGCAAAAGAAGTGTGACGGAAGCGAGTTGAGCAAGATGGTGGGGTGTTCCCGGTTATCGGGTTCCCACGAGACGACGGCATGGCAAACGAGGAACGTGCACGAAACAAACGGGCACGGTACAAACATATCGCACATCTCATTCAACACATGCATTCGGTCCACGGCGGTCGTTCTCGGCGGTAATACCTTCGAAGCGTGCGTTCGGGGCGGAATGCGTTTCGTAGAGGGAAGTAGACGTTCTCGCGATGATCGTCGAGGGAAGTAGTCGTACACGGCGTAGTGGAAGTCGTTGTTCACGTGGCGACGGTAGAGGTACATATCGTAGTGGAAGTAGTTGTTCATGTCCCGTGGATGTTCGGGGTCCACGGGGTCTTCGAGGGTCGACGGTAGTGGTACACGTTTTCATAGATGTTCGGGTCGACGGTAGAGGAACTTGGTGGTCCACGTAGTCGAACTAGGCGCATCCGAAGGGGTACTTGTCACATCACCGGGTGTAGTCGTACACGTTTCGTAGTCGAACTTGACATCCACGAGGTCGACGGTTGTGGTCCTTCGCATCACCGGGTGTAGTCGTACTCGGTGTCCTCGGGCATCGGTCGAAGTTGTGGTACTTGGGGTGCATCAACCGGTGGCCAACAGGTACAGGAGGCGAGAAGACTCTTGCGATCTTCCGGTCAACATGAACAAGAGGCCGACCCGTGGACTGGCATTTGATCAATCGAGTCCACGAGGACAACGGCGAAGCTGCTACTGCTGTTCGAGGCAAAGCAGGGCGCGGTATGGAGCTTCACGGCGGGCTCCGGCTTCGTGGAGCTCGGTGGTCGCCACCAACGGCGAGGCGGCAAGGCGAGGGGACCGGCGCAGGAGCGGGCGAGGGTCGCCGGAGGCGAGGACGCGGGTCGAGGCAGAGGCGATCGGCGGGCAGGAGCAGAGCAAAGAATCACAAGGCGGGACTTGCGCCTCGATGACGAAAGCAAGAAGCAAGCGGCGGCTCCAGGAGAGCGCGTAGAGGAAGAAGCTCGGTCACGGTTCCGTTCGTCTTGGTCGCGGTCAGCCCAGCGTGGAGGAGCAGGGGAGTGGCGGTCGGGACGGGCAGGATGCGGGCGCCTCTCTCGGGCGAAGAGAGTTGGCGGCGGGACGAGGTGGCGCAGGGTCGGGCGAGATGCCCTGGCGGCGGCGCTAGGAGGAGGAGGCCGAGGGGGTCGAGGGAGGGAGATGCTTGAGCAGGGGCGGACGCGAAGGAGAGGAAGGAGCGGAGGCGAGGGGATCGATCCCGATCGGGACGAGTGGCTGGCGGCGGAGTGGGGAACGAGAGGGAGGGATCGAGAGAGAGAGATGAGGGTTCGGGGCTAGGGTTAGAGCTGGGTTGGGCCTCAAGGGGTTTGGTGGGCCGGCCTGGCCTAGGCCTGGGTGGTGGGCTGCGGGAGGCCGCGGTGGCCTGGGCCGATCTTTGGGAGAAGGCCGAGCTGTGGCTGCTCTCCTTCTTCTTCTTTTATATTTTCTTTAACCGAAAAGATATATAGAAAAGGAAAAGAAGGGGTTAGGGAAAAGAGTTTACATGCGGACAATTTTCCTGGACTCATAAAAATAAGCATGACCACAGAAAATAGAAGTGGCAAGATTGTAAGATGTAATTCAAACTCATTTGAATTAAATTCAAATGATTTGAATAGGAAGTGAGGTTTGGGAAGGTCCAAAAATGTTGAGGATTTCGGTGGAGCTCCGAAAAATGATGAAATAATATTGGCAAGGTTTTAAGGTCAACTCGGAGCAGAAAAGGCATGGGATTTATTTTGCAAGTGGGTTATGGTGATTCCAAAACAATGGAATATTTTATAATATCTCCCTAAATATCGGGAGGGTATGTTATAAAGAGAAGTCACAAGTGAATTCCCTCGATTTAAATGGATCGAGAAATCCATGCAATTTATTTAGAAGAGTTTTAAAAATTAATGATATGATGGCATGATGACATGATGCAATGCAAAAATAAAAGGGCAGGCACAGATGGAACACACGACGAAACCCGGAATAGCTGGAAGTCTTCTGGAGCATCGGTCTCGGGGCGTTACACCCCCAAAGTTTCAAAATATTTGCCCCCATGCTACGACAAATCCTAAACGACGCCTTATGCGCTCGTTTCTTCAATTTTTCCAAACGGGCGCACAAGCCCCCGTTGCGCTGGGCCGGCCCGTTTTCCCTTTATTTTCTATTCAAACTGAAGCAAAAAAGGTGTGCTCGGGCCTCATGTGTGCGTAAATACATCTTATTTTCTTTCATTCTTTCTCCAGGTCGCGGTTCTTATTCGTTTTTTCTCTTGTTCCCTTTTCCTTTTTTTTGTTTTTTAAATGCACGAACTTGGTTCAAATTCGTGGTTTTAATTCATGAGCTTTCACCAAATTCAATGAAATTTTGTTCAATTTTGATGAAATTTTTTCAAAATAGATTTTCCATATTCGATGATTTTTTTTCAAAAACTATGAACTTTTTTCAAATTTGATGATTTTTTTAAAATTCAATGAGCTTTTTTCAAATTTGATGAACATTTTTTCAAATTCAATAAATTTTTTTCGAAATCGATTAACTTCTATCATAATTCATGATTTTTGTGTGTCATTTTTTTCCATATTTATGAGCTCGGAAACAGAAGCTCAGCCAAAAAAAAAGCAAGCAACCCTAGTTGATCGAGCGAGCGAACGAACGAAGGGAAGCCGGGGCGAGGGAGCGAAGCCACGGTGGGCCGACCGATTATTGGGCGCCAGTTGCTCTCAGTGGCGCTACTTAGGAGCTCCCCCAGGTCACCTATCTGTACTCCTATAAAAAGCTGAGTTGGTGATGATGGTGTGCCTGCCATCCTTCATTTACAACCATTCAATTTGCATCCAACGCATCTGAGACAAACTATGTCAGTTTTAGAAAAAGACCCCTGCACTCCACTACTCGTTTGTAGATAACCCCCTGCCTCTCACCTCATCTAGCCATCTCATGACAAAATAAGAAGGATCTGGAGAGGTCGCTGCTCTTGGTGTCGTCTGCCCCCAACGCCTCTCATGCCTTCGCTTGGGCCGCATTGCCAACCACCACCACGACCCCCTCCTCCTCGCCATCTCCTCTGCCCCCTTCCAAGTCATCCTGAGTTACATTCATAGCTGTCGAGAAAAAATAAACAAAATCGATACTCGAAAATACTTTTTGAAGATGATTTTTTGCAAAGCACAATAAGTGTTATTTCTTCATGAAGTTTTGGATGCAGGTTGAACACTTGAATGCTTTTGTTTGCAAAAGATATTTTTTATCTATTTTCCTACATTTACTATTTATCCGTATGCTTGTGAGCTCTAGAGAAGAATGAATATCTGAAAATGAGTTTTAAAATGTTCAGGATTTTTAAAAACATTTCATGATTTCATGAAAATGAGTGATAGTGTATATCGGTGATAGAACAAATTATGATCATGGCCATTGAAGATTTTTTTTCTACCGTTACAACACGCGGCCTGTTTTGCTAGTGAGACTAAACTATCAATATGAAATCAAATACTTTGATTTGCTGAGCCTAGCTACTAGTAAATTTAATTGACACCCTTGTATATTTTTTTGAGCTGGACACTCACTGGCAAGTTACTATGTATGCACTAAACTACCAATATGAACTGATGACTTCGATTTGGCGAGCCTACTTGTCTTCTCCAAGAGTTCAACTAAGGCCAAAGGACATGTTGCTTTGAGCTTAACCAATCCTTGGCTTGTCATCATGTCGTCCATTCCCCGTGTATCCAAAGTGGCAATAAACCGAATGCATGCATCATTCAACCTGCCGCAATGATGCCAATCAGCAAAAGCCAGCGTAGTCACCACCGTCTTCGCATCGATGTTCTTACAAAGGATGTTTTCACATATAATCTTCAGCCTCTCCATGGCATACCGATCCGCCGCGACAAGCAAATGGCCGACAATATCCCTATAGTCATCACGTCCAAGATCATCCATGGCAGGCAGTGAATCGGTGTATATAAAATGAAGCAGGGCCTCAAACACAACGGGCTGCATGTCGTCGATGGTAATACGCCTCATGTCCTTCTCTCTCATCACGCCATACAGCTCTGCTTTGAACACCGGCGATCGCATGGCGACCACCAGCTTGTGGGCGGGGAAGGCCTCTCTTTGGAACTCAAAAATCTCGTCGGTCCCCTCTTTCCGCTGCAACAACTTCCCAAGATGATCTGTGATGTCCGACGGCGGGGTGCCCCTGTTTTCTATCAATTTTTGCCTTTTACTTTCTCATTTCTGTTTTGTTTTTTCCTTCTTTAGATTAATGCAGGATTTCAAAAGAACCAAACTTCAAAAAGTTGCACGTTTTTAAAAAATATATGGGGAAATTATATTATCACAAACTCTTTGTTAATTAAAAAAACATTTGGATAATCATAAAATGTTCATGTTTTCAAATAATTGTTTGCATATTACAAAATAATTCATGACTTCAAATATGTCTTCATGAAATAAAAATGTTCATGATTTTAAAAATGATCCAATATTCGAAACATATTCCGTAATTTGAAAAAATGTCCATGAAAATTTAGAAAATGTTCACAAAAATTAGAACAGATCTGTAAGTAATGAACAACACGAACCGTCTCTTACGTAGAGATTTTTTTAGGGGATATGTAGAGGTCATTTTAAAGATTTGATTTAGTCCCTTGCGCCGGAGAAAAAAGGTTTTCCTTGTTTTGTACAGCGCCGAGCCCCAACACAATGGACACGACTTTCTATGGGTTAATTTTTGTAAGCTATATGAAAATGAATAAATGTCTATTTTTCCTCCATACACAGCTGTGTTTATTTACTACTTATGGTAAACACTGTTACACTAGGTCAAGGCGAGACACATCATTCATCAATGCAGGCTGCTCATCCAAGAAATATTTCATTGTGTCGCCTTAGGAAATCAAGTCGTGATGAGACCATAACATTTTTAGTTTTTGAAATGACTTTTTAAAAGTCCCTTATCTCATCATGACATCACTCATACATAGTTTGTAAAATAACATCTTAGAAGTTCTTATCTCATCCTGGCATTTAATTCAAACTTTTTTTATATCTACCACACCTGCATAATCTGATAGTTTTTTTTCTCCCGTTGCAACACATGGGCATATTTGCTAGTAAATGATAAAAAACGTTTCACACAGGGGAATCACCGCCTGGGACGGCCCATACAGTAGGAACCTTTTATACTGCGCCATGCACGCTGGGAGAAGACACATGGCACCTGTTTGGCCGGCCCATGTCCGGGCGGCCTTTCTTTTAAATTTCATTTTCCTTTTCCGTCTTCTTTTTTCTACTTTAAATAATTTGAGACTTAAAAAAAGTTCCAATTTTTTTGAAAAAATAAGAATTTTTATATAAAATGTTTAATAATGTATAAATGTTCATGATTCAGAAAATATTCGTTATTTTTAAAAATGTTTGCATATTCAAAAAATATTCATATTTTTGAAAACAGATGTCCAGGAAATCAAAAATGTTCATGATTTTTTAAAAGTTCGTGTATTGAGCATGTTAACGAAATTGAACAACATTTCACCAATTCAAAAAAAATTCATGAATTGAAAAATATCCTAAAATTTAAAACTGTTTATGACCTACAAAATAGTTTATTGATTCATAAAATGTTCGCTGATTCCAAAAATGATCATGAATTTCAAAAATGTCGTTAAATGTTCATGAATTAAAAAATTATTCCACCAAATAATTCCAAAAAAATGTTCATCTATTCTAGAAATGTTCGCCTATTCAAGAAAAATATTTAGAAAATGTTCACAATTAAAAAAAGTTTGCAAACAGTATAAAATGTTCATGATTTTAGAGAATGTTCCAAAATCTCTAAAAATGTTCATGAATTTGAAAAACGTCCACGATTTCAGATATGTGCAAAAAAGTGTTCATGATTTTCAAAAATATTTCACGATTACACGAAAATGAGAGTAATAGTGTATCTCGATGATGGAACAAAATGTGATCATGGCATTGAAGATTATATATTTTTTTCCTCCGGATACAACGCATGGTCGTTTTGCTAGTTAGACTAAACTACCAAGATGAAATCAAAGACTTTGATTTGCTGAGCCTAGCTACTACTAAAACTAATTGACACCCTGGTATATTTTTGTGAGCAAGACACTCACTAGCAAGTTACTATGCATACACTAAACTACCAATATGAATAGATGACTTCGATTTGGCGAGCCTACTTGTCTTCTCCAACAGTTCAACTAAGGCCAAAGGACATGTTTCTTTGAGCTTAACATACCCTTGGCTTGTCATCATGTCATCCATTCCCCGTGTGTCCAAAGTGGCAATAAACCGAATGCATGCATCGTTCAACCTGCCGCAATGATGCCAGTCAGCGAAAGCCAGCATACTCACCACCGTCTTCACATCGATGTTCTTACAGAGGATGCTTTCACATAGAAGCTTCAACCTCTCCATGGCATACCGATCTGCCGTGACAAGCAAATGGCTGACAATATCTCTATAGTCATCACGCCCAAGATCATCCATGGCAGGCAGTGAATCGGTGTATATAAAATGAAGCAGGGCCTCGAACACAACGGGCTGCATGTTGTTGATGGTAATACGACTCATGTCCTTCTCTCTCATCGCGCCATACAGCTCTGCTTTGAACACCGGCGATCGCATCGCCAGCACCAGCTTGTGGGCGGGAAAGGCTTCTCCTTGGACCTCAAAAATCATGCCGGTCCCCTCTTTCCCCTGCAGCAGCTTCCCAAGATGATCCGTGATGTCCGACGGCGGGGCCTCCTCGACAAACGATTTCTCATCCTCGACAATTGTGACGGCGCACTCAACGGTGAGGCGATCGTCGCGGAGGCAAGGCGACCCCTCCAGCTCGCTCCTTTTCTTGAACACCCAGTCGCCGGAGCAGCTGGTGCCGCCGGAACCGAATTCGCGAGTCTTTGTCATCGTGTGCGGCGGCGAAGATCCGGTGACGTCCACCAGACTGAACCTGAAGGACGCCCTCACCCTGGCGTCCTTGTGGTCGCTGCATAAATCGAGGAACACCCACACGTAGTCTATATAATAATCGAGGTCGCACACACCCCAGGGGTAGACCCGAAATTGCCAGTCGTAGCCTCCGACGGAGAACGCGGCGGACGTTGCGCAGCCGCCGTGTAGTAGCGACCGGTGCAGGCTGTACCCTGCGATCTCGAACACGTGCGAGCCTTGGCCTTGCTGCACCCCCACCGTGTTCGCGGCGTGGCGCGTGGCCGGGGTGTTTGTGCTTCCCATCGCCGCGCGCTGCCCTTGTCTCGCTCTCGCACGGGGTTGGGGTTGTTTCGGGTAAGACGTACGGAGCCGAAGTGGGTGGCTTTGTATAGGTCTATTTGACATTTGACTGTTTTTCAATTCGAAAACAGTCAAATTTCCTGACCAATCAACACATTACACATGAGCGAGCAGGAAAATCAGCAGATAGCAAAAGAAAACCTCCTGATCGTCTAAACGGGTCGGGTAAACATCTGACCCGATTTGTCCAATCCCAGGCACAACAAAACACGCCAATCGCCATCAACCACTACAAAGATCTCACCTAACAGCCTAGAACAAATCTGGGAGGCGCCCATGGGAAAGGGAGAGGCGGCCATGGGAGATCGGGGAATCAACAGGTCAGCAACAATCGTACACAAACTCCTCACCATCATCTCTCTTCACCTCTTTCATTAACAAAATCTGAAGGAATTTTCTTCATCTTCAAAATAGAGAGATCAAATTCAGCTATAATTATAGGAAAGCTACATGGGGATTAACATAAAAAAATACAGGAAAAAATTCAGAAAACATTCAGAAGCTTATAGTGCAAGTGGTAGTCATTTTCCGGTGTAAATCCTATAAAATTCCAGTGTAATTCCCAGAAAATTACAGTGCAAATCCCCATGTAACTAAATTGTAGTGTAAATTCCCCATAATTTCCAATGTAAATCCCCCATAAATACCAGTGTAAACATAGGACAAATGATGTAATTGCACTGTACATACCTAGTAATTTACACTGTAAATCATAAAAAAATACAGTGTAAATCCCCAAAACTTGTGAAATCTGGTGTAAATTCCAGTGTAAACATGAGACAAATTATGCAATTACATTGTAAGTACACAGTAAATTCTAGTTTAACTACACTGTACATACTTAGTAATTTACATACAAAAAATTGTAAAATCTGGAATTTCAGTGTGGGATACATCTGGTGTAAATTCCAGTGTAAACATGAGACAAATGATGCAATTACCTAGTAACCTGGTTTGTAATACAAAATGGACTATCTATCCATGGTTGCTTGCCACCAGCAGCAGCCAAACTTTACACACAATTTCCTAGCTTTACATTGTAAGTACATGATAAATTCCAGTTTAATTACACTGTACATACCTAGAATCTACAAATTAAATTCCAGTGTAAGTTACACCGGAATGATGTAGGTTACACTGTAAGTACCCTGTAAAAATTCCAGTGTAATTTACACTGTAGGTACTACTTACAGTGTAAATTAAATTGTAGGTATCTACAAATTAAATTAGAGTGTAAATGCCAGGGAAAAAAATACACTGTAGCTACCTAGAAATTTCCACTGTAAATCTCTAGAAATTCCAGTGCAAAAATCTAGGGGTTTTACACTGTAAGAAACCAGTAAAATCCACAGTGAAAATAAACTAGAAGAAAACTCAGGTAATTACACTTTTACTTAGTAATTTGCAGTGTAAAAGCCTTAGAAAACATTCAGGCATAGAAAGAACATAGAAAGCAGAGAGCATAAGCACAAACTCAATCTACAGAATACATTCAAGCATGCAGAGATTACAAAATACTAGCATTAACATTCAATCATACAGAATACATTCAAGCATCTATTACTAAAATGCTTTGCTGCTCATGATTATGTTAACACTAACATTCTACTTTCCAATTGTGACAGGAGAGGAGCATGATGAGGGTAGTGACTGAAGAGGATCTACTGAGATTATCACAGGAATAACTCATACTAAATGTGAGATACAGTTGCTAAAACATTGGGAAGATGTTTAAAAATACATAAAAGGGTAAAAGACTAACAAAATTATGATGCAGGAAACGTTTTCTTTCACTGCGCTCCTTCATTCCGACAATATATACAAGGTAAAGTGACAAAAAAAAATACCACGGCATTCAGGAGATGTCTAAAATTAAACTTGTGATGAATCTTGCAGGTACATTCAGGAGATGGATCTACGAACATTCAAGTGAGCAAACAGATGGCAGTTTCATCACAACAAGATGACAATGTAAGCAAAACAAGAGCTGAATAACTATTACAAGAAAATGCCGAAGAAAAACACACTAACAATCATTGAAACTTACATTTGCAGACATTGGAGGCAAACTTGCATAATGAAGTGGCAGCAAGCGAAGATGGGGCAGGAGAATGTAATCCCCGGGACACAAACCTGTTCTATAACATGAATATGCAACATGTACACACCACAAAATTCAGAAATACAACGATGAACATAAGAGAAACTCGGGACATTTCAGAAGAAAATAACTAAAAGAAATCCCTAAAAGTTGCAGGTGGCTGAAGATGTTGATCCCCGTAGAGCAGCAGCTAACACAAACTCAAGCACGAGTCAAAGGAATGGAGAAGGAGAAAGAAAAAAACCAGAAGACTCACTTGAACAAGGAGACGATGAATTCCTCAATGAAGAAGACATTAAAGTGAGCTAAATCAAAACCGCCCTACAGTATTGAACCAAGCAAGGAACATTGAATACTAGCTAAATAATATATAGAAACTAATGGTATTACTGAGCAAACTGGACTTAATTGCATAGAAAAATAGACAAAATTAATGCGCAAACAGTGTGCAAGACGGGCTAAAATACACTGACAAAACCACTCAAAATCCAATAACAACCCACACTGGAATTATTGGGTAAACTACACTCTAATGTTGGGGTAAGTTACGCTGAAACTACATTAAAATTACACTATAAATCCACTGGAATTAATGGGTGAATTACAATTAAAAGTCTGTAATGCTGGGATGAACTACACTGCAATCACAATCAAATAACATTGAAAAATCACTCAATACCACACTGAAAAGGTTAATTAAATTATAAGTCTGGTAGAAATTACACCATAAATCTGGGACAAATTACATTGCAATACTGAGATAAAATTACACTATAAGTCTACACTGGAATTACAACCAAATAACACTGTAATATCCACTCAATATACACTGTAAATCTGGGACAAATTACAATGTAAATCTGGGACAAATTACACTGAAAGACTAGCACAAATTACAGTTCAAAAATCAGGATAATTGCACTGCAAAATCTGAAAGAAATACACTGAAGGACTGGGACAAGTTACACTACAGTACTGAGATTACACTGCAAGTCTGGGACAAAATTACACTGTAAGTCTGAGATGAATTACAGTGTAAAATAATACTGCAAATCCAATCACAACAACTGAGTAAATGACAATCAAAGGCTGAGACAAAATTACACTGAAATTAAACTCAAATCATCCCTGCAAGAAGTAAACAAACATGGTACAAGGGGAACTAAACACCTACATCCCGCAAGAACAAATCAGGAGGCGAAATGTACTTAGTACATGAACAGGAATACACACAGGAGCATCAGAACATGAGCAGGAAAGAGCTAGGCGTCTATACAAACCTCACCTACAGGAACATGAGCAGAACATCTATAGAAATTCCGCAAACTACATCTACAGAAAATCCAGCACCTACAACTACATCTACAGAAATCTGCAACGGAATCCCGCATGCTACATCTACACCTACAGAATCCCGCATGTTACATCTACGTAGAAAAGGAAAACAACCGTTACATCTACAAACTACAACAGGAGCACGCGCACGTGTATCACAAGGCCCAGCAAATCACACATACCAGTAGCTGCATCAGATAGCGAGAGGGCGACATGAACTGACCTAGATCTGGAGCAACACAAGCAAAACAACAAACGCGCGCGCGAGAGAGAGGAACAACCAACCGTGACAGGGGGGGGGGGGGGGCGAAGAGAAAGGGAAGAGTGGGAGATCTCGAAATCGCCATGGACGGGGAGAATCGCCTCCTCTGCTCCCCCGCTCGAGCTCCCCCTCAGCCTTATCCAAACAAAGAAAACGAGATGAAAAGAGTCAGCCCGGGCGGCAGTAACGGACAGAGAGAAAACCGAACAAGCTCGAACAATCGCAGAAACCAGCGTGAACCTCCGTGCAAAAACGGACGGACAACAATTTAAACGTCAACGAATTGCAAAACACTCAGCTGTAAAATAGCAAAACCGTTTGTATATGGAGGCAACGGGGCCGCTGGTTGGGTTTGGACCTGAACTACCCGGACTCGGAAGGCCGAGATAACCGGACCTTCCTTTCCGACCCTGGGGCGGATTTTGTCGATCCTCGTGTCGTGATTGACGTCAACCGGCATCATGGTGCACCAGTTCGTTTCCCCAGATTTTGTCTACAGGTTTATACATGCCTCCCTCTGCTCCGGACCATCGAGGCTGCATCTCTCTCGGTGCTGACAGCCACCTGCATGCATCATGTATGCCGGCCGCAACGTGTACTTCCCTACCACCGCTTCCGGCTAATTTCTGCCATCCACACTTCAAGCTCTGAACCCATCCTCCTCACTTAAGTTTGCCGTCCTATAATTAATTGATCTTCGATAGAAACAAGCGGCAGGCTCCCCGACGGGGATGTACTAAAGCTATTAGCTGTTCTGCCTAGCTAGCCCAACAGAGAATAAATTGCAGAACTCGGCAAAGCCCATCATGCGCGTGGCTTATACTAGCTTTTACCGTCGACGAGTGGTTCTACTGAGTATATGGTGTTCATTTCATACGTGGCATTGTCAAAGCTGGAAGGCACGACGGTTGGGACATGACAAGTGGCGTTGGAAGCACATGGTAACTTCCGTTTGTGGTACCCTACTAGTGACGGATCTCAACTCTCGAGCAGTCAAACTTGGAGGCAAGGTTTTCATTTTCAGCTTCAGAAAATTTTCAGCACCAATCGAAATCACCGAAATTTAGTGATTTCAGTTTGCATTTCAGCCAAAAAGGCGAAATATTCACTTGAATTCAACTAAATATTTTTAAAAATTGAAATTATTTTTAAAAAATATTTGAATTTATGTGTACTAATGAAAATACTGAAATATTTATTTTTGCTTAAAGGTAAATATTTCAGTGACTGCCGAAATTAGTGAAATTCGGTAAATTTTATCAAAACTCACTGAAAGTGAAAACCATGCTTGGAGGTGACAACTCTAATTTTGACTTTCATTGGTTATACCTGATGATAATGGTGATATTTAATCCGCGATACAATGCGAACAATCCGTAACGGGCACACTCACTATACGACGTACCTTTCACATGATGGGTCGGCCAAGAATGTCACCTATTGGTAAGTTTTTCTACCTGTTGAGTATGCTTGTGTTGTCTCGTTCACCTAAGCAAACCACGCCTTAAAATCCATATTCCGGAAAATATAAGGAAGAGTGCCCAAAGTTTTTGTTTTCTTCCGAAAAGGAGGCTTGACCCGAGGCCTCTACACCATTGTGATGCACACAGCCATAACTTTGTCCAGAGTATCCGGTTCTTTTTTCTTTTTGCAAGTATTGCTTGGACATGCTCTTCGGTGTGAACCCCATCATTTGGCCTTAGTGGTTGAATCCATCAAGGACTACTGAAAGTGCATATAAACTTTGAGCAGTGATTTTTTTTTTGGCGAGGGCTCCTCGAATCTTTGCAAGAATATCAAATGTTTGATCATGTTTGATATCCCAAAGTTTAAGTTTTTTAAAATGTACTGTTCATGAGGGTGTGGGGGCACCCAAGTGCAATCACACCTTTCTCCCCATATAAGTGTGGCAGTGCAGACCTTCTCCTTTTTGGATGGACAATTAGAGTTATGATTGTGATCAAATGTGATACATATAGTTCAATAAGGTAGCATTTATATGTTGGTGTAGAATGGTAAATACCCATCATCTTGACAAAATGAAATCGTTGGCACAATATAACTATTTTCTTTCTGAAGCATCAAATATATTATTACGAGCTAGATACTCATGATTTTTTTGCGAGAAAAACTTCCAATCTATTCATATTCAATCATGGTAGTACAACAAACACTAGAAATAATAAAAATTACATCCAGATCCGTAGATCACCTAGCGACGACTACAAGCACTGATGCGAGTCGAAGGCGCGCCGCTGTCATCGCCCCTCCCTCGTCGGAGCCGGGCAAACCTTGTTGTAGTAGACAGTCGGGAAGTCGTCGTGCTAAGGTCCCATAGAACCAACGCACCAGAACAACAACCGCCGCGGATGAAGAGTATAAATCAAAAGGATCCAACCTCCACACGCCCACCTATGATGCTAGACGCATCACCAGAACGGGGGCTAGGCGGGGAGACCTTTATTTCATCTTCAGGAAGCCGCCGCCGTCTCGCCTTCCTGAGCAGAACACAAACCCTAACAAAGCTCGAAAAGAAAATCTAAAAACGGAGCCCTCCCACTGGCAAGGGCCGAGATCCACTCTGCCTCCATGACCCTAAGGCTACCGAAGACAGGCCGGACCGGCGCTGGCCATGATAGAAGGATGCAAAGCCATTTATGGGACTAACTGCGAATGTGAGATGAAGATATTGATTTGTCAATCCTGCATGTTGATGTCTTCTCCACAATTGTACTAAAACCAAAGGACATGTTGGGTTTGAGCTCAACATATCCTTGGCTTGCTATTACATATTTACATGTTGCACTTTGGCATGAATTTTGAGGCCACAACTTTACCTTTTCTTTTTAATGATTTGATTATGTGCATCCTCAGTGTCTTGGTTAGTTCTGGAGTCTTGACATAGGGTTGCTACACAATCCGAGCGCATTTGGTATCAATTAATATGTGTTGATGTGTTGGATTTAAATCCCTGCTGGGTACTTGATGGCCTGCATGTCATTTAGAACAGTCTTTATGCAACCCGTACGAGTTAATGGGGTGGCTTGTGTGGGGCATGTATTTTAGATATGCTTCATGCAGGTGGGTGTATGAAGAACAGTGTTGAATCTTATCATCAGATTGTCTGGGTAGAGGGCAATTTATTTACACAATATTACTTGAAGTGTGAGCTACGATTCGGCCACGTCATAAAAAAACTTCCATGTAGGAGCTGGAGAATCCGTGTAGGTGGACATTGATGAACACATGAATGACACTAGGACATAAACATAAAAGTTTGGTGTTGTTGGAGCTGATGGACATAAAATATTGTTGGCAGGGCAGAGAGTCTTGGGCGTGCTTACCGTGTCGTAGGCATGGCGGCCGGGGCGGCGTTCGCCGGCGGCTGCATGGTGAAGCTCCGGGCCGTGCGTCAGTCTATGGAGGTGCGCGGCGCGGCGAGGAGGCCGCGGTGGCTGCGGCGGCACGGTGAGGGGGCCCTGGCGAACCTGTGCGGTGGCGCGGCGTGGCGGCATGAAGGTGTTGCGCTGCAGTTGAGGCCGCGGCGGTGCTGGGCAATAAGACGCGGCGGCGAGCCGGGCGCGACCGGTGCGTGTTATGGGTGCGCACTGGACGCGTCGGGCGCGTCGGGACCACGGGCGCGCGTACGAGCATAACGTTGGGAGGAGGCGTATGTCGCCGTTGTGCTCGAGTCCGTGCTCGAGTTCGGCTACATCCTTCCGGCGTTTATCGCTGGCGGCTGCCATGGCGGATGCGGAGGCGGCGCGTGATGAGCGTCTGGTGCAGTCGGGCTCGTCAGGTGCGCGCGGGACATGCGGGCCGGGCGCTGTGTTGGGAGTAAGTCGTGGCGAGCCCGGGACGCGGTGCGCGTGCGTGCGCGCGGTGAATGCGTCGGGCTCGGCCCGTGGCAGCCTGGGTTGCTAAGACGACGCGTGGGGTGTGGCTATGCCTTGCGCTGGAACCAGTTGCGTCCCGTTGGCATGCGTGCACGGCGGGCGCAGGAGCTGAGGAGCGCGGGGCGTGGCGCAGTGGGCTTCAGGGCTGGGCGAAAGCAGCGGAAGAGCAGCGGCTCGCACCGAGTGTCCAGGAGATCGTGTACGCGCGCGTGGAGCTCGGCGGGCGGGCGTTGCGTGGGCGCTAGCTGCGTTCAGCTGCATGCATGCATGAGTTTGTTAGATGGATCCGGTCAGCTAGCTTAGTGCGTGTGTGTGCGCCCGTGTATAAGTATTGACCCAGCATGTTGTAGTCTGGTGCGCTGGTTGAGTTCGAGCTCAAGGGAAAAAGGCCGTCTGTGCGGCTTGGCGTTCGTGCGCCGGAAGCTCCCGCTGTGTCCTGTGTCCACTCCTTTCACCCCTTCTTCTTCCTCTGGTGATCTAGTTCAGAGAGAGAGAGAGGTGCAGAGAGAGAGAGAGAGAGAGGACTAGCTAGGGTTCGGCAAGGCCACGGCAACAACAATTGGTATCGGAGCATCGGGTTCGGAGGAGCTCGCCGCCGATGGCGCTCATCCCGTGCGGCGGCGGAGCACGGTGATGCCGTGCATGCGGGGAGCGCTTGGCGCGCGCGCGGACCTGCGTGATGGCGCAGAGGCTGCGGTGGCGCGGCGTGGCTCGGCGGAGAGAAGGCTAAGCTCTGGACACGCCGGATCGGCGCGTTGATCGCGCCGGAGCGCGATCATGGCGCGAGCTGAGACGTCGCGGGCGTGGCGAATGAGGCGCGGCGGTGAGCCGGGCGCGACCGGTGCATGTTATGGGTGCGCACCGGACGCTGCGGCACGCCGGGACGCGGAGTGGACCGCGCCGAGGCGCTGGACCTGGTTGCGCAGATCGCGTACGTGCGCGGCGGGAGCGCGGGGACGTGGGAGTGCGCGCGAAGGGCATGACGGCACGGTGGCAGGCGTGGCAGTGACGTCAGGGCGGTGGCGGCTACAACGACGACGACGACGACGACGCGGCGGAGCGCGTGCTGCTGGCGGACGCCGACGTCGAGGGCAACAGCCTCCTCTAGGCCACGGCTTAGGGGAAGTGTGTTGGGAGTAAGTCGTGGCGAGCCCAGGACGCGGTGCGCGTGCGTGCGCGCGGTGAACGCGTCGAGCTCGGCCCGTGGCAGCCTGGGTTGCTAAGACGGACGCGCGGGGTGTGGCTGTGCCGGGCGCTGGAACCAGTTGCGTCCCGTTGGCATGCGTGCACGGCGCGCGCAGGAGCTGAGGAGCGCGGGGCGTGGCGCAGTGGGCTTCAGGGCTGGGCGAAAGCAGCGGAAGAGCAGCGGCTCGCACCGAGTCTCCAGGAGATCGTGTACGCGCCCGTGGAGCTCGGCGGGCGGGCGTTGCGTGGGCGCTAGCTGCGTTCAGCTGCATGCATGCATGAGTTTGTTAGATGGATCCGGTCAGCTAGCTTAGTGCGTGTGTGCGCCCGTGTATAAGTATTGACCCCGCATGTTGTAGTCTGGTGCGCTGGTTGAGTTCGAGCTCAAGGGAAAAAGGCCGTCTGTGCGGCTTGGTGTTCGTGCGCCGGAAGCTCCCGCTGTGTCCTGTGTCCACTCCTTTCACCCCTTCTTCTTCCTCTGGTGATCTAGTTCAGAGAGAGAGAGGGGTGCAGAGAGAGAGAGAGGACTAGCTAGGGTTCGGCAAGGCCACGGCAACAACAGAGAGGATCACAAGATTACTTGAAGGATTGAGAGAAAAAGAGAGGTGAAGAATATGGACTACTCTTAGACGGTCACTGGGTCACGCACATCCAAAACATCAACGTGTGCATCAAAGGCGCTCCCTCGTTGTAGCCACGTGGGCACGAAGGATTGGCGAGGGCCAAGGGGGAAAAATAAAAAAGCGCGTCGACCCTTCGATCCTCTCGCACGCAAGCCTCCCCTCGTCTCCTCTCTCACGATCTCTCTCTCCCCTGCGACTCCTCGCCCCCGCCGCCGCCACCGCCCATGCTGGCCGATTCCGGCGAGTCCCGGCGGCGAGTGACACACCAACGGCCTCCCTTGCCCCCACTCTTTCCTCCCATCCGTCCAGATCCGTCCTCCTCTCCTCGTCTCTCTCCTCCGCGTCTTCCTCGGGAGCCTTGCGCTGCAGCAGACAGAGTCAAGGGGCCGGGCCAGCCGATTTTCTCGCGGATCTGGATCACATGGGCGCCCGTCGCCACCACAGACAGCCAGCCGGTGCCACCTCCACTCCGGCGCCGATTGATGGACCTCTCCACCTCGCGCCCGCCTCCTGCCTCCCGCCTCAGACCTACAGATCCTTGCCTTCCCATGGGTGATGTCTCTAGTGGAGGAGGGCGGAGACTCACGCCGCCGTCGACCTGTCCTTCTCCGGCGCGCCCCATGTAGCAGGTAACTAACAAATGCCAGTTTTAAAAAGTTTGCGATTAGTGAGAAGGAGGTAAGCAGCATGAGAAGAAGGAAGAGGAGAAGTATGGATCTGCCAAGGAAGCAGCGGCCGTGGAGCTGTCGCTTATGAACTCTCTAAGAGAGGAGTTGTCTTGTGTTGTAAGGGCGCCTCACAGATCGATATCGTTGGTTTCATGTCTTCTCGGTGCATATGTGATTATCTCGACAGTAATCTTTCGGTAATCTCTACTAATTGTGCAGTTTGTGACAATTTCGCTAAACAATGACCTCAAGGCATATGCCGTCAGCGGAGGAGGGTAGCAGCAATCGCACCAGGTGGCAATGGTGGTGAAAGCGTCGGATGTGGGTCGCTTCAGCGAATCGATGATGGCGCAAGGCCCACCGCTTCTTCTTCTGCGGTGCTGCACAACGCGCGTCTCTGCTGGCACGCTTTTCTGCTCTCACCCTGTCTCTCTCTTCACTTCTCTGTAGGTGGGTGGTACAGCGCCGAGGAGAGCAGAGGAGAGAAGAGGAGAGGAGGTGGAGCAGCCAGCGCCTGGACGTGAGGTGAGCTTTCCATCGACACCTGCAGTTTTGGACGTTTTCTTCAGTTTTGGTTCAACACGCTTGTGTGTGTGTGTGTGTGTGACCTTTTGGTTCAGTTTTTGGATGAATGAAACTGAACCAATTGCGTGTGCATGCATCCATTGTATGCATGTATCTACGCATCACATTTTTCTAACTGGACTGCACCACACTCGTGTATTGCCATGAAAATAAAATGTTGTGGTCTGGTTTTATTTCTTAGCTGCTCAAGTGTAACAATCGACACACTGTCTTTCAATCTACCAACCAAGAGATATTGCTACCTATCTATTTGCCACTTGCTTGCATTCAGAAATTATGTTGATTTCCTCTGCTGCAAAAAGTTCATCTTGTGTTATTACACTTGATTTCTTCATTCAGAGAAAGAACATTGAGGCGTGGAAAGGTCTATTCCCAAATTTCTGTACCCGAGCACATTCTAAGACCTTCTTATGTGGGTGCAAACATACTGCAAGAACTACCCGTCATGTGCCAAATACACAATGCCGAAGGTATCGCTGGGATGAGAGCTGCTTGCAAACTTGCTTCCCGTGTACTGAACTTTGCAGGAACATTGGTTAAGGTATATTCCTTTTTTCATAGATAACTAGAATCCTTTTATACCTAAATAATCTGAAGACTCTGCATTGTACACTTAATAACAATAATTATTTCACTGTCATTTCAGCCATCAATTACTACAAATGAAATCGACAGGGCAGTGCATCATATGATAGTTGAGGCGGGTGCTTATCCTTCTCCACTTGGTTATGGCGGATTTCCTAAAAGTATCTGCACATCAGTAAATGAGTGTGCCTGCCACGAACTACCTGATTCAACACAGCTGCAGGTTCTGTAGGATGAAATGTGCATCCTCCTTTCTTTATTTTTGTGTCATGCCTATATACCGTGGGATGAAAAATGTTGTTTCTTCTGCAGAATGGAGACATCATAAATATTGATGTAAATGTGTTCCTAAATGTAAGTTCTCTCTCCTAAGATTGTGCATATGCTTAGTTGGTATGTTTGGCATAGAGTCGGATTTTGCTGACAAATTGCTTGCAAGGCTGATAGGTTTATTGATATGCCTCATATGCAAGCTCCTAACCCACTGTAGAAGTTGTCTGTTGTGGAGATGACTGGGTTCCATGGCTAACATAACACATTTTACCTGTTATGTACTCCATCTGGTTGGATAGCAAATTGCATTTTAGTGCTGATTCAATGCTTATCATTAAGTATTTCTTATGGAGAAAGAAAGCAGAGTATGCCATTTCAGCGCACTACAATCACACCTGTGTCTGGGAGGAAGTTCTTCAGAACAAGTGCTTAAACAAGTACAATCACACTGCTATCGACGGGCAATTTTACTTTTATCAGTCTGAGGGCCTGTGAAGTTTAATGCCTCTGGCCAAGATCCTGTTCTACCGAGTTGTAAGTAGCATTTACTTATGTTTGATAAATTCTCCTATGAGTAAATGAATTGATCAAGTGTATAACAATTGTGCAGATGTGCCCGAAGGTTCTTTCATGCCTTTGGTTCAATGAGGTCAACCGTTTCACCTCACGTGATAAATCGAGTTTTACATACACTTGCTTGAAGCTCATGAGAATGAACGCTGGAAGATATTTTCACCTAAATATGTTTAAGGTAATAAATATTCTGATAGAGCCTTCCTTCTGCTGGCCGAGCTCCTCCTGATATGCTGTATTTTATCTTAGTTAAATCTTAATAAATAGTTACCGTCAATGGTAGTACATGCCTATGCAAAAAGAAAAAAAACGTCGAACTTGTGTTATCTATGTTAACATTTCTTTTCATCGTATCAATGCTTACACAGGTTCACATAGAATCTTAATATGGTTATTTTCATTTTATTGTTAAAACAGGACTGTGAAAGAAGAGCAGTACCTAAACTGTTCCATCACCAAACTAAAGAAACTACAGATCCACCCCCGACAAACCTTCGTACGGATAAAAATCATTCATTGATGCCAATCTAAGTCTGCCATTGAGGAATTGAGGGCGGGGATACTCTATTCATTTTGATGCATGTACCATGCATCCAGTCTGTGGTGGGGGTGGAGCAGCGAGGCTCGAGAACCCAGGCAGCGGACGCCTCATGACTTGGAGGAGCGACGATACGGACAAGGAGCAGTAGCCTCATGGATCTACAAGGAAGCGTCATCGAGGGATGGCTGATGTCAAGGTGAGCTTCTATGAATCCTTCTCCCCCTTTAACTCTTGATCTGTGTCACTCTCTCTCTCTCTCTCTCTGCCCATATATGCAAAGACCGCTCTGTTCATTTCATTCTCAATGTTGTTACCGTGTTCATGTTTTTTTGATAATTTGTATGCACTTTGTAAGCATATAAATGTTTTTTATCCTATCATTTTTGTTGACATGATGATAGGTTCTGGAATTTTGGAGTTAACAAATCTGTTTACATATTTGTTTGTCAGGCACACATAGCTCCGGCTGCCGCGGATAGGCAGTACTCAACGGATGATGTCCTCCTGACTCTGACTGAACCCTGTTTCGTGCAAACATGCTCTGTATTTTTTTGATAGGAACATTAAGCTCTAAAGACATAATTATTTAGACTGCAAGATTTTTGCTTTGGGTTTCAGAAAAACTGTACAGACCTGCTTGCTGTAGTATCCGTGTTATGTACTTAGTGTCAAATGCAAAGTTCAAATATCATTTGATACAAGGAACAAGCATCCGAACTTTATAAAAGTAGATATAGCAAACATTAGGCTTGATTGCATTAATAATTTATATAGTTGCAGATGAACTTACTTCTGGTACTAATCCTTTGATGTTTTTCTTTTTATTTTCACCAGTACAAGATTAAGCTTGACAGTGAAATCTTGGATAGTATGTAACACCCTTTCTGCATATTTAGAATCTGTATGCAAACTCACACCAGGTGCCAGGTAAGCTGGTTTAATTTTACTTTGGTTTTACTAACCAAATTAGTTTTAATAATCCAGTTCCATTTTTGTCTTCCCTGCTAATTAGTGCCTTTCTGTGTCAGATGCATCATAGTTAATAAAAAAACATCTGCTGTAATGGAGGTACTGCTCTTTAGTAGTTTGCTTAATTTGATTTTAGCACCTCAAGTGTTTTACACAAAATTTGAACTATGTGCATCTATTGGTGAGTCCTTGGGCCTCGCTCTATTTCAGTTTTCAAGATGGAAGAATGTCTTAAAGTTTCAACTACTACTTACTAATTGTAGGTTCCTTTGAAGATTCCGCCTAATCTTTAGAAACAGAAAATTAGAAGTATATATTGTCCGCTAGATGCAAGCATAAGTAACTTAAAACTGAAACACCGGCATCTCGGACCTCCTCCATCGTTTGCCAGGCTACCAAGATCAATAATGTAGCGGCATGAGGAGGGAATTTGATCAAGGCATAAGTAGGTAAATACCCCTAGCTATTTTCTTTATTATATTTTGCCCTTCTCTCACTTTAATCTATTCTACCTTTTAGTGATTGTAAAATTAAAATATTCAATAAACATACATTTACTTATGCTTTGGAGGATAAGACTTCTATAAATACACCCACCAATGCCTAAGATTTTAGCAAATAAATCTTGGCTCATTAAATTTTGTTTTAAATGAAAGGAACAATTTCTTCAATGACAAACTACATCTTTTTCTTTGTTATGCTGTAGAAAAGATACGTGATATTAAATGTTTCTCACAAATATCCTCTCTAATCGATTTAGAATAATTGAGGATGTAACGATGTGAACATTGGTTGTTTATCGACACGGTACTAATGTTGCCTTAATGCACAATAAACTGAAATATCCTCCTCTCAGTATATGCCTCTACAAAAGGATGCCTAATGAATTCAATGGTTTGCCTCATTTTTATAAAAATTTGGACCATTCTAGCTCATTGAGATAGTTTCTAATTTAGTTTGTTGATTATATTTTATTACTACAGTTTTACTGGGCTGTGTCCTCATGGATTTCAAGTTTCGTTAGAGATATGTCATCTGCCAATGTTAGAAGAACAGGTGCTTCCATAGAAAAAGGTCTTCGTCTCGATTCCTTCCCTTTGAAGGAAACTCCAAATCGAGTCGTCCGTGACATGCATAGGCTTGCTAAAAGCTGACTCATGTCTTAGAGATTTTTAGTAGTGAATTTAAGTGCATGGTTACTGATATGGCTATGGAATGCACGGGTTGTACAACAACTAAGTTTTTAGAGTGAATTCATGTGCTCATAAAGGAAGTGGTGAAACCCAATAAACAATATCATATGGATACATCTTAAGAGGTGCACAATTGGCGATATTTCGATTGTGCTCCTTCAGGCCACCTTTGATGCTCAGATTGTGCTTTCATTGACATTCACATATTCTTGTTGTTATTGTGCATGTGCAGCTATTGAGATAGGTCTCTTATATGAATGTTAGATGTCATTTCTAAATTCATGTTGTAACTATTTCTGCCTTGCTAAGCTGAGATCAGGAGTGTTGGTCATTTCTAAAGATCAGGACCCAACCAGCCTCATTTCTAAAGATCAGACCCAACCAGCCTCATTTCTAAAGATCAGGATCCAACCAGCCATCCTAATATGAGTGTCGGATATTGGGAAGTTTGAAGAAGTCTAACATGCATAACATTAGGAGCCCCTCTCCCAAATCGAGATTAGGCAAGGCAGATGGGAAGCAGTGGCACCCCTCTCCCTCGAGCTCTAGATCCATGGCACCAAGAGCGAGGTAAGCGGTGGCACCTCCTCTTCCATCATTTTTCACCATCTCGATTAAGTATTAGATTTGCTTGGGTCTGTATGAAAGGTTTACTAAAATTTTGAATGATGTCCCATATACTTTAGTGCTTATATGTTTGTCTTAAATTCTTATGGCCTGATCTCTGTCCATAGGAATGTGACTATTGGCTCGTTGTCTCTTAAAGGGAGAATGGATAATGCAAATTTGGTGACTAAACTTGGAGACAAGCTCCCCGTCTCCTTTGCATGTATCCCTATCTTTGTTCTTAGGAGACATGTTGAAGAGTGTCTTCCTCTTGTTGCTTTGTAGGGCACGTCTCAGAATCCACCATGTCAAGAACTGGTAGCCAAAGAACTCCATGGAACTGAGTGGCATTTCTTGGTGACTTCACAATTTGAGTATTCAACTTGAAGCCCTTAAATTTCCAGTCCTTGTATTCTTATTGTTTTGGTGTAGCACTTCATGTAACAACTGAATGCTGAATTCATTACTTCATGAGTATGTGTAGCCTCTCTCCCTCTGATTCTATATCATGTCTTTCAGTGTTTTGTGTTTTAGATTCCCTAATTTCCTTGTATTTGAGTGTCCTTTATTTAGCTCCTTCAAAATTTGTAGTGCAACTTCCTAAATGCCATGTCCATGTGTTACCAAAGATAGAAAAAGAACTAGAATGGGCGGCTGCCAACCTAGCACCAAGATAGCTTCCTTCGGAGGCGCCACAAGGTGGCGCCCCAACCCCTAGTGCCCATCAAAGCGCTATGTGTGTGTGTGAGAGAGAGAGAGACGTGGACTGCAACAGCTACAATTCCACGTCTACATTTTAAATATACTAAACCTAGCTAGGTTTAATTTACCTGGTTTTTTTGACTTTTTTCTATCAGTAAAAATCAAGCCAATGAGGTGGAGACACGTTAAATAGTGGGGGATCTGCCTTGGTACACCAGTGCGTACGCGTTGCGTTTTCCTTGCGATTTGCTTTTCTGGGTCAACTGTCCGTTTTGTCCGGCGGTGGCCTCCATCTCCGCACATGCATGCAGCCCGTGGTGGCTAGCTGATTTATTTTTCTTTTTATAATTGGATGGATGTTGGCCGGCTCGGGACATCTCTTCCTCTCTTGAGAAGCCTCCAGCCGCCCGCCGCCCGCCGCTTATCCCCGCTGCCTGCCGCACCGCCTCCGCTCCACTGCCCCATCACATCCCTATATAAGAAGGGCCCGACCGCGGAGGGACGGCTTCGTCGAGCTGCCTCCAGGGGCGTACCGGGGAGGGGTTGCGTCGAGCCACCGTGTCCATCTCGCCGCCTAGCGCCTCATCCCCTCCGGCCGCCCAGATCCCTTTGCCATCCTGCAGGTCCAGCCCAACCACGACACGGCCGATGTCCAGCAGGCCTCACCGTTATGGCCATCTCTGCGCCGCTGGGTCCTCCACGCCGTCGATGCCTAGGCCGACCCAACGTGCGCCGTCCGCACCCCGCCCCCGCGCGCAACGGCTGGGGGCTTCGCTGCCCACGTTAGCAAGCACGCCCTGGCTCACCTGGCCACCCAGGACCTTGGCGGACGAGGTTGTGACAGGTCCAAGGTTCTTCGCCGAAGTCCATGGCTTCACGAGCCCAACGAGCAGAAGCAGGCATTCATGGAGGGATCCTCGATACGCCACCTGATGCTCCCTCCCTCTGCTTTCACTTCTCTGGCTACGCTGAAGGAAGGGCTAGATCCGAGAGCGCTGCCTCCGTCGGTCTCTGGCTCCCCAGCTGGTCTCCGCTATCCGGTGTCACTATCTGATCCTTGCAGGCCCTCTTCCCCTCCCCTGTTCTCTAACAAAAACAGTAAGTAATTCTTGTTCTCTGTTCTCTTTTTTACAATTCAGTTAACTCAGTCAGAAACATATTGTGGGATATTGCCGGTTGATCGATTGCTTTATTTAGTTGTTGGTTTGCAAGTCTGCCGCGTGTATACGACTACGAGCAGTGGATGTTTGTGAAGGCTATGAGATACTGGAAATCTAGGAGCTAACTGTTTGGGTCACTTGACTAAATTGCAACTGCACCATTTGAGGCGATTTTGCCATGGTTTTGCTGGTGAGGTTGTTTATGGGGAGTTGCTGATTTGGTGTAAGATTGGGGCATTTGCTTGGGACTGAGGAATGTGCTGCCGGAGTCAGGAGCAGGAGAGGTATGTTATCCTAAAATGTACACTCCTAACTGTTTCTGATTTGCTACGTGTTATCCTGAAATTGGTTTTGTAGAAAAATTTTAGGTCGATTTGTTAGAGTTAATTCTTTTTATTTTGACTCGTTTAACATGATGCACACCATATCGATGACAAACATTTGTTGTCGCAGCAACCTTTGGGATCATGGATTTTTCCCCGAGCAGAATCTGGACTTACTACCTATATATTGAAGATTCAGTAGTTGGAGGTTGATGTAACACGTCAGAAGTTTTCCATTCCTGCATAAATGGATTGCATGATCAAACTGCACTGTTAAGGTCATAGACGATCTAGGTTCAGATTGTGAAGGAGGAGCACTCAAATTGTGAAGTTACTGAAACAATACCATGTGTTCGTGACACTTTCTCTGATTCTTCAGGTGAAGTTGATGAAGAAAAGGAAAGAGAACACTTATTCATATAGGAAAAACTGGATATGGAGCTGCAAGATCTAAATAAAGTACTTCAGGATGGTACTATGCGAATTTACGTCTTGTCTGGCTCGACCTTGACAGTTTGTTCATATGTTCTGAATAATCTTCATTCCTCCATTCATTGTAAATTCATGTTCAAAGGTAACCACAACTGACATACGATTCTAATAATCAAAACTGTGCTCTGGTATTTTGCTCTTTGTTCCATCTGGAAATTTAATTATACCCTTTCAAATTTAAATTTCTGAAAGTCGAGATGGAACAATTTTTAAGTGCTTATGAGACGGAAGTTAAATGAGATGGGACAAGAAAACAAGGCTTTTCAGGTTTTACTTGCTTAAATTTGCCGGTTCATTAATTTTTGAAACATCATTGCATAAGTAAGCAGATTTACTTGCTGTCCATTGGAATCAAAAAATTGAGCGGAGATATGATTTTACTATTCATGTTCTTTCTTTTCTATTTGTATTGAGGTTCATGCTCACTCAAATATATCATGTTGTGGTCCTTCCGTATGCATGCATAATTTTTTTGTCAGTTTGTTCTATTGATAGGCAACGTCCTAATTTTTTTATCGTAGACCTCTATCTGATTTCTTCTTTAATATAATAAGAATGATCCTTTCTTTAGTATAGGAAGACCGAATCTGGTTAGGTTGCATGTGAAATTGCCCGACATGGAGTGCACTCTATACACCAATTATCTACTTCCATTTTCATTGGCATGAAGTCTGCCGTAACATACATTTTTGCTAACATATGTTTTAGTAAATGTGGGAAGCATCACTGGGTATAGAACAACCACTGTCTTGATAATTAACTTTGTCATTTGTTTCAGACTACAGAAGTTACAAATAATGTTACCTAGATGTTTTGTAATGTTCAAGTTAAGATTCTGACGGGTGATAATTACCATTCGTCAAGATCTGGCAACTATCGGTGCAGTTCCATATAAAATAACCAATGTCGGTTTCCTCAACGGAATCATATTTCAAATGTATAGTATGAAACAGTTCTTCAGCTCGAAAACTAAGGAAGGCCATTTCGATTCTCACAACTTCTCCCAATTTGGACAATGGATTTTTATTTTTTCTGCCAGTACTTCTGTCTTCACTACACCTACAGGCTGCACGCAAATCTGAATAAGAATGACCTAGATGATTAAGGCATTTTCCTATTATATATAATCATATATTTCTAAATAAATCCCAGTCTATATGAAATGTTAATGGGATCTTGTGCTGTAAATACATTGTAAAATCTCTTCAAACTGGGGCTACCTTTAGAGTTTTGTTAGTACTTTCTACGGTTGCAGTGTACTGATCTTATGGAAGAAATCATTAACAATTGTATCAAGCGAAAAGTTGGCCCTTTTCATTCCAACTACCAGACAACTATAAACTAAAACTATGCTGCTTAGCTGTGCTATAATATTGCTAACTCTGAACAATTGATTTGCAGTCAAGTAGCACCAGACGCCATGTTCATCATTTTCGTTAGCCAAAAATGCAGAAGATTTAATTTCCCTTCTCTGCATCCTGCCCCGCTTCCTCTTCCACTTGAGGCTCCTCTGCAGCCATGGTGATGGCCGTGCACCTCCGTTACTGCAAAACCGCCTACCTCGAGGTATACAACAGCAGCCACTGTGTTCTGCAAATGAAGCCACTAGGGCTTGGCAGGTCATGTCCATCGCGCCGTGTTGTCAAAGTTGCTGCACATGTCCACCCCGCCGTGTTGTCAAAGTTTTTGCCCTGTAGTTAAATCAAGTGTTCTCTCTTCTGCTGCCTACTAAGAACCAGCTCGAGTGATGGCGGCCACGATGGCATGGTGTTTTTCTCCATTAAAAGCAGTAAGTGTATTCTGTTTGAGAGTTACAATGTATGTTATCAGGATGTAGTTAATGACATGGTTAGTTTCATGTTATTTGTATCTTGATTACACTCGGAAAAAGATATGTAAATCACAAATAATTTGTCACTTCTCAAATTTAAGTATGTTGCTGTTTTTTTTTGAAAAGGATAACTATGTAGCTGTAATACCTTTTGATAGGCTACGAAGCTCTGCTACTCTTAAAATACTATATTCTGCAAACTTCGAGTCTTCGAGTCATGTTCCCATGTTTCACAGATATTTCAAAGGTACATGAAGCGGTGGACTACATATGAAGGAGAAGCAGCTAATATAGAAGATGAAGCAATGGAAAAGGCAGCTCAGGTGGCCTTAGAATGCATCTGTGCAGACTATAATATTTCCATCAATGATCATAATTACTATGCTCTTGAAGTCAGAAAGGAAAGATTGTTTACAGCAAGAGAGAAGGCTCAAACAAATCAATGGCAGTTCAATATGGCCCGCCAGCAAGTAAGAACACAGCAAAACGAGTTTGCAAAATAGACAATGATTCTGGCAAAGATATGCAATGGCTTCTTTGATTTATTACCACTTCATATGTATCCCCAGCGCCCAGACAGCGACGATCCCATTATCACATATACAGGCGCGCACCCTCCCGTCGGACGTATGCAAGAACTTGCAAAATCACTTTATCATTTTATCACAGGCACCAATCCTGCAGGAGGATATACTAGGATGATCTAATCCTCTAGCAACTACTTCTAGCTTATCTATGTAATGTGTTTGTGTTCTTATATACAGTTCTCTATCTGCAGCGAACTGTATGTAGTTTGAATAATTTGTTTGCCTCAGGAGTGTGCCACTTTTAATTTGTATCTTTGTATCTCTACATTTGCAAAATTTCAATATATTCGTATGCTTGGTATGTTTACTATCTCTATACGTTATTTTGACATCAAATGAGCGTGCACATTTCCACTTTTAGATCAATAGATTGCACATCTGCGAGAGATCATCGAGCGCGGCGTGCCGCCGCGCGGGTTAGGATAGTATTTTCCGAAAAGAAACTCTAAATTTTCATGTATGAGTTTTAGCTTAGCCATGCCATGAACAAAGAGCAAGAACTAGAGAAGCAAGATGAGTGAGAGAGGAGCTGCAGAATGAACAAGGGACGGGGAGAAAATGCATGCGATGGTGCAGGTTGCCGTTAATATACGCTGCAAGCAAACGAGAGAATATCTTGTCTGATCAATAGTGTGGGATCAGTGTGGTCATCAATATGGCTTTAGCTGCACTTAGTGCAGATCTGTGGACCATACTCATCTATTATCTATGGAATACGACCTATATATATTGTTAGACTGTATAGCCTCTGTATTTACATGTGTATATTGTAACATTGTATACCACCTTATTATATATATATGATAGGCCACTCCCAATGGGTTGTGTCGGTTCTACTAAACCTATTGTCTTACATGGTATCACGCTAGGTTACGTTCGCTTCCACTAAACCCTATAACTCCCGACACCGCCGCCGCCGCCCCGATCGCGTCGCCGCCATGGCGAGTACCTCCGCCTCCGGTTCCACCACTGCGGGGTTCCTGCCGGCCTCCCTCGCGGCGCTCTTGTCCCGCCCGCTGGATGCGTCTGCAGTGCAATCTCTGCTCGGAACACGGAGCGTCGGCTCCTTCTTCTCGACACCACCGGCTGCGTCATCGTTCGGCCACGAGCTCGCGGTCCACACTGGCACCGCTTCGTCCGTCTATCCTGTTGCGGGATCTGTCCCGCTGCTATACCGGGGGGCGCCTGAGTCCGCCTTGATGGCGGGCCTTGCGGCGTCGGCCCCGGCCATGGTGCCAGCTGCCCCGCGCCGTCTACACCTCCGGCTGCCCCCACGGTTCCCTTGACTGCCTCCATGGTGTCCTCACCCCAGGCAGCCTCCTCGATGGGATCACCGCCGCCGCCGCCGTTTCACTTCGATCACCTCATCACCATCAAGCTGTCGGCCGACAACTACATCTTCTGGCGTGCGTAGGTTCTTTCGCTCCTTGGCAGCCATTACCTGCCTGGCTACGTCGACGGCTCTCTTCCTTGCCCCCCCCCCCCCGCGCTGGTGGACAGCGTGCACGGTCCGGTCTACAATCCTCCTCATCGTGTTTGGACAGGGCAGGACCAGGCGAACCTCTCCTCCATCCAGGGGTCGCTCTCTCCGGCTATCGCCGGGCTTGTTGTCTTCGCCAAGACGTCTCATGAGGCATGGACCATCCTTGAGCGCTCATTTGCGGCGCAGTCTCAGGCTCTTGTCTCCGTGCTCCGTCGTCAGCTTGGCGAGTGCGAGAAGCTTGACTCCATGGCCACGGAGTTCTACAACAAGGTCAAGGGCCTTGGTGACACGTTGGCCTCCATTGGACAGCCACTCACCGACTCCGAGTTCAACTCCTTCATCATCAATGGGCTCGACGAGGAGTATGATGCTTTGGTCGAGATCATCAACGAGCGGGGCAACTCAACTCCCATGATGGCACATGAGGTGTACTCCCGCCTTCTCCTCACCGAGCAGCGTGTCGAGGCGCGCCGCTCAAGGCCAGTCACGGTGAAATAACATGCGGTGCCCCCATATTTGGTTTTGGTAATTGATGACAATCTCTATGGACTAATGGTTGCCTTGAGTTATATTTGAAGGTTTTGTCCATAGGCTTTTCTTGGAGTACATGTTTTGGTTTCAAGGAGAGTTTGTGTTGACCAAGGTGCTATTAAGGAATTATCCAAAGATTGGTCATGTGAGAGTTGAGCTTATTGCAAGCATGTCTTGAAGAAGAAGATTGTGTGATCATTCATGTTTACCTTCAAGACATCATCCAAATGAAGAGAGTTGGAAAGATTCAAGGTTGATCAAGACTAAGTCAAGAGTGAATCAAGTTGATCAACTCGCAAAGCGTAGAAGATGTACCGAGAGGGATCAAGTGATCCCATGGTGTGGTAAGCATTGTCCATTGTGCTTTGTGTACTAACCCATGGTCTATGTGAGAGTTCTACGTGGGGTTAGGTACGTGTTCATGGGCTTGCGTCAAGAGGAAGATATCACTCAACCCATGCAGAGGATGACATCAAGTGGTGATCGTCATCAAGATTGCCGTGTGCAATTTCAAGTGGAGCATCGTGAAGAGATCAAGTGCTTGAAGCTTGCCATCCATTATGGTGACAATGGACTTGTGAATATGTGCATAAGAGTGGCTCACCCATAGTGGACTATGGGGAAGCAATCATCTAGTCTTCATCGAGCCAACGCAATCAAGAAAGGTGGTCCAACTTGATGGAGTCAAGATCGTCATCATCTAGCTCAAGTGGACCATGTGCAAGGCAAAGGTTTGCCCTTGATAGGTTTTCTATTTTACGGGTCTCATGGTGGTAGTTGGGAGACCGGGTTATAGGATCGTTTGCCGTACTATCAAGGGGGGCTCTCAAGTTGGTAGCTTGATCGTATCGTTAGTAGAGAGCTCAAACCATTGCATCCTTGCATCATGTTTCTTGGTTTGTGTTTGGTGTTTCTCTTTGTGAGTTTTAGAGCTTGTGGTCTTCTTCTTGACAAGCTCGAGTTCATCGAAAACGGAGTTCATGTGCATCTTCTATAATGTTTTCGATGTTGGAGGTTATGCCAGTTCTTCTTTGTTGGAGGTTTCTCTCCTCTATTTGTTAGGCATACCTCCCCTACCACTTCTTTACTATAATCAGCCGCTGTTGGATGCTACTCGCGTCTTCTATCCAACAAGCTTGAGTTTGCTCAATTTGAAGCTCATATGCAGAAGTTGTGGCAGTTTAGGCTTTATTGCATCCTCTGTTTTCTCTGTTGTGTTCCTGAAAGCCTCAAGTTGTAGTACTGCTCTCTAGAGCGATAGTACTGCTTGTAAGCGGCAGTACCGCGGCCCTGTGCCGCGCGTAGTGCCGCTGCTTCTGGGGATGCGTATTTTCGTGTCGGGTTTCACGGTAGTAGAGCGGTAGTACCTCTTATAAGCGGTAAGCGGTACTACCTCTCCACCCGAGCGGTAGTACCTCTTATTAGTGGTAAGTGGTACTACCTCTCCTCCCGAGCGGTAGTACCTCTTATAAGTGGTAAGCGGTACTACCTCTCCCCAGAGCGGTACTACCTCTCTGGCAGATCTTCAACTCGTGTTTTCTCTCTCGCTGAGCTGTTTTGACCGTGCTAAGCGGTAGTACCGCTCCTCCAAGCGGTAGTACCGCTTGTGCACGACCTGAGCACATAACGGCTGGATTCAGGAGGTCCTATAAAAGGGGGTCTTCTTCCCCAATGATCCTTATCCTTTGAGCTCGTGTTCTTCCCCCATTGTTGACCTTCTTCGTGTTGGGGAACGTAGTAATTTCAAAAATTTTCCTACGATCACGCAAGACCATGGTGATGCATAGCAACGAGATGAGAGTGTTGTCTCGCACCCTCGTGAGACCAGCAACGAAGCGTTGACGCAACGTAGAGGAAGTAGTATTACTTCTTCCCGATCCAACCGATCCAAGTACCGAACGTCGGCACCTCCGAGTTCTGCACACGCTCAGCTCGATGACGCCCCTCGAACTCCGATCCAGCCGAGTGTTGAGGGAGAGTTTCACAAGACGACGGCGTGGTGACGATGATGATGTTCCACCGGCGCAGGGCTTCGCTTAAGCTCCGCAACGGTATATTCGAGGTGTAGTTTGGTGGAAGGGGCACCGCACACGGCTAAGGAACGATCTCAATGATCAACTTGTGTGTCATGAGGTGCCCTCTGCCCTGATATAAAGGAGGGAAGGGAGGGGCTGGCCGCCACCAAGGGCTGCGCTGGGAGTCCTACTCCCACCGGAGTAGGATTCTCCCCCAATCCTAGTCCAACTAGGATTGGCCAAGTGGGAAGGGAGAGGGCGCCACCCCTTCTCCTAGTCCTAATAGGACTAGGGAAGGGGGAAGGTGCGCCAGCACTTGGGCCCCTTTCCTCCTTTCCACTAAGGCCCATCAAGGCCCATTGACCCCGGGAGGTTCCGTAACCCCTGCATCGGTAAAAATTCCCAATTTCACCCGGAGTGATTCCGAGTCCAAACATAGGCTTCCAATATATCAATCTTTATGTCTCGACCATTTCGAGACTCCTCGTCATGTCCGTGATCTCATCCGGACTCAACAACCTTCGGTACATCAATATCATATAAACTCATAATAACCGCCATCGAAACGTTAAGCGTGCGGACCCTACGGGTTCGAGAACTATGTAGACATGACCGAGACACCTCTCGGTCAATAACCAATAGCGGACCTGGATGCCCATATTGGTTCCTACATATTCTACGAAGATCTTTATCGGTCGACCGCATAACAACATACGTTGTTCCTTTGTCATCGGTATGTTACTTGCCCGAGATTCGATCGTCGGTATCCAATACCTAGTTCAATCTCGTTCATCGGCAAGTCTCTTTTCTCGCCCGTAATACATCATCTCACAACTAACACATTTAGTTGCAATGCTTGCAAGGCTTATGTGATGTGCATTACCGAGAGGGCCCAGAGATACCTCTCCGACAATCGGAGTGACAAATCCTAATCTCGAAATATGCCAACCCAACATGTACCTTCGGAGACACCTGTAATGTACCTTTATAATCACCCGATTACGCCAGTGACGCTTGGTAGCACCCAAAGTGTTCCTCGGCAAACGGGAGTTGCATAATCTCATAGTCATAGGAACATGTATAAGTCATGAAGAAAAGCACTAGCAACAAACTATACGATCAGGTGCTATGCTAATGGAATGGGTCATGTCAATCAGATCATTCAACCAATGATGTGATCCCGTTAATCAAATAACAACTCCTTGTTCATGGTTAGGAAACATAACCATCTTTGATTAACGAGCTAGTCAAGTAGAGGCATACTAGTGACACTCTGTAGGTTTATGTATTCACACATGTATTATGTTTCCGGTTAATACAATTCTAGCATGAATAATAAACATTTATCATGATATAAGGAAATAAATAATAACATTATTATTGCCTCTAGGGCATATTTCCTTCATCTCCCACTTGCACTAGAGTCAATAATCTAGATTACACAAGAATGATTCTAACACCCATGGAGTCTTGGTGCTGATCATGTTTTGCTCGTGGAAGAGGCTTAGTCAACGGTCTCGCAACATTCAGATCCGTATGTATCTTGCATATCTCTATGTCTCCCACCGGACCAAATCCGGATGGAGTTGAAGCGTCTTTTGATGTGCTTGGTTCTCTTGTGAAATCTGGATTCCTTTGCCAAGGCAATTGCACCATATTGTCACAAAAGATTTTCATTGGACCCGATACACTAGGTACAACACCTAGATCGGTTATGAACTCCTTCATCCAGACTCCTTCATTAGCTGCTTCCGAAGCAGCTATGTACTCAACTTCACATGTAGATCCCATAACGACGCTTTGTTTGGAACTGCACCAACCGACAGCTCCACCGCTTAATGTAAATACGTATCCGGTTTGCGATTTAGAATCGTCCGGATCGGTGTCAAAGCTTGCATCGACGTAACTGCCATTTACGAGCTCTTTGTCACCGCCATAAATGAGAAACATATCCTTAGTTCTTCTCAAGTACTTAAGGATGTTCTTGACCGCTGTCCATGATCCACTCTGGATTACTTTGGTACCGCTAAACTTACAAAGAAGGCACACATCAGGTCTGTACACAGATTGCATACATGATAGAGCCTATGGCTGAAGCATAGGAACATCTTTCATTTTCTCTCTATCTTCTGCGGTGGTCGGGCATTGAGTCTTACTCAACTTCACACCTTGTAATACCGGCAAGAACCCTTTCTTTGCTCGATCCATTTTGAACTTTTTCAAAACTTTATCAAGGTATGTGCTTTGTGAAAGTCCTATTAAGCGCCTTGATCTATCTCTATAGATCTTAATGCCCAATATGTAAGCAGCTTCACCGAGGTCTTTCATCGAAAAACTCTTATTCAAGTATCCCTTTATGCTATCCAGAATTCTATATCATTTCCGATCAATAATATGTCATCCACATATAATATCGAAATGCTACAGAGCTCCACTCACTTTCTTGTAAATACAAAGCTTCTCCAAAAGTCTCAGATAAAACCAAATGCTTTGATCACACTATCAAAACGTTTATTCCAACTCCGAGAGGCTTGCACCAGTCCATAAATGGATCGCTGGAGCTTGCACACTTTGTTAGCTCCTTTGGATCGACAAAACCTTCTGTTGCATCATATACAACTCTTCTTCCGTAAATCCATTCAGAATGCAGTTTTAACATCCATTTGCCAAATTTCATAATCATAAAATGCGCAATTGCTAACATGATTCGGACGGACTTAAGCATCGCTACGGGTGAGAAGGTCTCATCGTAGTCAATCCCTTGAACTTGTCGAAAACCTTTTGCAACAAGTCGAGCTTTATAGACGATAACATTACCATCAGCGTCAGTCTTCTTCTTGAAGATCCATTTATTCTCAATTGCTTGCCGATCATCGGGCAAGTCAACCAAAGTCCATACTTTGTTCTCATACATGGATCCCATCTCAGATTTCATGGCCTCAAGCCATTTTGTGGAATCTGGGCTCACCATCGCTTCTTCATAGTTCGTAGGTTCATCATGTTCCAAGAACATGACTTCCAAAATAGGATTACCGTACCACTCAGGTGCGGATCTTGCTCTGTTGATCTACGAAGTTCAGAGAAACTTGATCTGAAGTTTCATGATCATCATCATTAGCTTCCTCCCTATTTGGTGTAGGTGTCATAGAAACTGTTTTCGTGATGTACTACTTCTCAATAAGGGAGTAGATACAGATTATCTCATCAAGTTCTACTTTCCTCCCACTCACTTCTTTCGTGAGAAACTCTTTCTCCAAAAGTTTCGAATTTAGCAACAAAAATCTTGCCTTCGGATCTGTGATAGAAGGTGTACCCAACTGTCTCCTTTGGGTATCCTATGAAGACACATTTCTCCGATTTGGGTTCGAGCTTATCAGGTTGAAGCTTTTTCACATAAGCATCGCAACCCCAAACTTTCGAAACGACAACTTTGGTTTCTTGCCAAACCACAGTTCATAAGGCGTCGTCTCAACGGATTTAGATGGTGCCCTATTTAAAGTGAATGTAGCCGTCTCTAAAGCATAACCCCAAAACGATAGCGGTAAATCAAGAAGAGACATCATAGATCGCACCATATCTAATAAAATACGATTCGACGCTCGGACACACCATTACGCTGTGGTGTTCCAGTGGCGTAAGTTGCGAAACTATTCCGCATTGTTTCAAATGTAGGCCAAACTCGTAACTCAAATATTCTCCTCCACGATCAGATCGTAGAAACTTTATTTTCTTGTTACGATGATTTTCCACTTCACTCTGAAATTCTTTGAACTTTTCAAATGTTTCAGACTTGTGTTTCATTAAGTAGATATACCCATATCTGCTCAAATCATCTGTGAAAGTGAGAAAATAACGATATCCGCCACGAGCCTCAACATTCATTGGACCACATACATCAGTATGTATGATTTCCAATAAATCTGTTGCTCTCTCCATAGTTCCGGAGAACGGTGTTTTAGTCATCTTGCCCATAAGGCACGGTTCGCAAGTGCCAAGTGATTCATAATCAAGTGACTCCAAAAGTCCATCAAGATGGAGTTTCTTCATGCGCTTTACACCGATATGACCTAAACGGCAAGTGCCACAAATAAGTTGCACCATCATTATCAACTCTGCATCTTTTGGTTTCAACATTATGAATATGTGTATCACTACTATCAAGATTAAGTAAAACAAACCATTCTTCAATGGTGCATGACCATAAAAGATATTATTCATATAAATAGAACAACCATTATTCTCTGATTTAAATGAATAACCGTCTCGCATCAAACAAGATCCAGATATAATGTTCATGCTCAACGCTGGTACTAAATAACAATTATTTAGGTCTAATACTAATCCGAAGGTAGATGTAGAGGTAGCGTGCCGATCGCGATCACATCGACTTTGGAACCATTTCCCACGCGCATTGTCACCTCGTCCTTAGCCAATCTTCGCTAATCCGTAGCCCTGTTTGAGTTGCAAATATTAGCAATGAACCAATATCAAATACCAGTGCTACTGCGAGTATTAGTAAGGTACACATCAATAACATGTATATCACATATACCTTTGTTAACCTTGCCATCCTTCTTATCCGCCAAATACTTGGGGCAGTTCCGCTTCCAAGGACCAACCTGCTTGCAATAGAAGCACTCGGTTTCAGGCTTAGGACCAGACTTGGGTTTCTTCTCTTGATCAGCAACTTGCTTGCCGCTCTTTTGAAGTTTCCTTTTCTTTCCTTTGCCCTTTTCTTGAAACTAGTGGTTTTGTTAACCATCAACACTTGATGCTCCTTTTGATTTCTACCTCCGCTTTCAAAGATCGCGAAGAGCTCGGGCATTGTTTTGGTCATCCTTGCATATTATAGTTCATCACGAAGCTCTTGTAGCTTGGTGGCGTGATTGGAGAATTCATCAATGACGCAATCATCCGGAAGATTAACTCCCAGTTGAATCAAGTGATTGTTATATCCGGACATTCGAGTATATGCTCACCGACAGAACTGTTCTCCTCCATCTTACAGCTATAGAACTTATTGGAGACTTCATATCTCTCAATCCGGGCATTCGCTGAATATTAACTTCAACTCCGGAACATCTCATATGCCCCATGGTGTTCAAAACGACGTTGAAGTCCCGGTTCTAAGCCGTAAAGCATGGCACATCGAACTATAGAGTAGTCATCGACTTTGCTTTGCCGACGTTCATAACTTCTCGGCGCAGCCCTTGCACCAGCCCGGCACCTAACGGTGCTTCCAGGACGTAATTCTTCCGCAGCAATAAGGATAATCCTCAAATTACGGACCCTGTCCGTGTAATTGCTGCCATCATCTTTCAACTTTGCTTTCTCAAGGAACGCATTAAAATTCAACGGAACAACAAAGACGAGCCATCTATCTACACATCATAGACAAGCAAGATACTATCGGTACTAAGTTCATGATAAATTTAAGTTCAATTAATCATATTACTTAAGAACTCCCACTTAGAAAAATATCCTCCAATTCTCTAAGTGATTGCGTGATCCATATCAACTACACCATGACCGATCATCACGTGTGATGGAGTAGTTTCAATGGTGAACATCAATATGTTGATCATATCTACTATATGATTCACGCCGACCTTCGGTCTCCGTGTTCCGAGGTCATATCTTATATGCATAGCTCGTCAAGTATAACCTGAGTATTCGCGTGTGCAACTGTTTTGCACCCGTTGTATTTGAACGTAGAGCCTATCACACCCGATCATCACGTGGTGTCTCAAAGACGAAGAACTTTCGCAACGGTGCATACTCGTGGAGAACACTTCTTGATAATTTAGTAAGGGATCATCTTATAATGCTACCGTCAATCAAAGCAAGATAAGATGCATAAAGGATTAACATCACATGCAATCAATATAAGTGATATGATATGGCCATCATCATTTTGTGCTTGTGATCTCCATCTCGAAGCACCGCCATGATCACCATCGCCACCGGTAGCGACACCTTGATCTCCATCGTAGCATCGTTGTCGTCTCGCCAACTATTGCTTCTACGACTATCGCTACTCCTTAGTGATAAAGTAAAGCAATTACATGGCGTTGCATTTCATACAATAAAGCGACAACCATATGGCTCTGCCATTGCCGATAACTCGGTTACAAAACATGATCATCTCATACAATAAAATATAGCATCACGTCTTGACCATATCACATCACAACATGCCCTGCAAAAACAAGTTAGACGTCCTCTACTTTGTTGTTGCAAGTTTTACGTGGCTGCTACGGGCTGAGCAAGAACCGTTCTTACCTCGCATCAAAACCACAACGATACTTCGTCAAATAGACTCCGTTTAACCTTCTCAAGGACCGGCGTAGCCACACTCGGTTCAACTAAAGTGAGAGAGAGACACCCGCCACCACCTTTAAGCAACGAGTGCTCACAGCGGTGAAACCAGTCTCGCGTAAGCGTCTGCGTAATGTCGGTCCGGCCGCTTCATCTCACAATACCGCTGAACCAAAGTATGACATGCTGGTAGGTAGTATGACTTGTATCGCCCACAACTCACTTGTGTTCTACTCGTGCATATGACATCAACGCATAAAACCAGGCTCGATACCACCGTTGGGGAACGAGTAATTTCAAAAATTTTCCTACGATCACGCAAGACCATGGTGATGCATAGCAACGAGATGAGAGTGTTGTCTACGTACCCTCGTGAGACCAGCAACGGAAGCGTTGACGCAACGTAGAGGAAGTAGTCGACTTCTTCCCGATCCAACCGATCCAAGTACCGAACGTCACGGCACCTCCGAGTTCTGCACACGCTCAGCTCGATGACGCCCCTCGAACTCCGATCCAGCCGAGTGTTGAGGGAGAGTTTCACAAGACGACGGCGTGGTGACGATGATGATGTTCCACCGGCGCAGGGCTTCGCCTAAGCTCCGCAACGGTATATTCGAGGTGTAGTTTGGTGGAAGGGGCACCGCACACGGCTAAGGAACGATCTCAATGATCAACTTGTGTGTCATGAGGTGCCCTCTCCCTCAGATATAAAGGAGGGAAGGGGAGGGGCTGGCCGGCCACCAAGGGCTGCGCTGGAGTCCTACTCCCACCGGAGTAGGATTCTCCCCAATCCTAGTCCAACTAGGATTGGCCAAGTGGGAAGGGAGAGAGGCGCCACCCCTTCTCCTAGTCCTAATAGGACTAGGGAAGGGGAAGGTGACCAGCACTTGGGCCCCTTTCCTCCTTTCCACTAAGGCCCATCAAGGCCCATTGACCCCCGGAGGTTCCGTAACCCCGCACTCGGTAAAATTCCCAATTTCACCCGGAGTGATTCCGGAGTCCAAACATAGGCTTCCAATATATCAATCTTTATGTCTCGACCATTTCGAGACTCCTCGTCATGTCCGTGATCTCATCCGGGACTCCGAACAACCTTCGGTACATCAATATCATATAAACTCATAATAACTGTCATCGAAACGTTAAGCGTGCGGACCCTACGGGTTCGAGAACTATGTAGACATGACCGAGACACCTCTCGGTCAATAACCAATAGCGGGACCTGGATGCCCATATTGGTTCCTACATATTCTACGAAGATCTTTATCGGTCGACCGCATAACAACATACGTTGTTCCTTTGTCATCGGTATGTTACTTGCCCGAGATTCGATCGTCGGTATCCAATACCTAGTTCAATCTCATTCGGCAAGTCTCTTTTCTCGTTCCGTAATACATCATCTCACAACTAACACATTTAGTTGCAATGCTTGCAAGGCTTATGTGATGTGCATTACCGAGAGGGCCCAGAGATACCTCTCCGACAATCGGAGTGACAAATCCTAATCTCAAATATGCCAACCCAACATGTACCTTCGAGACACCTGTAATGTACCTTTATAATCACCCAGATTCGTTGTGACGTTTGGTAGCACCCAAAGTGTTCCTCGGCAAACGGAGTTGCATAATCTCATAGTCATAGGAACATGTATAAGTCATGAAGAAAAGCACTAGCAACAAACTATACGATCAGGTGCTATGCTAATGGAATGGGTCATGTCAATCAGATCATTCAACCAATGATGTGATCCCGTTAATCAAATAACAACTCCTTGTTCATGGTTAGGAAACATAACCATCTTTGATTAACGAGCTAGTCAAGTAGAGGCATACTAGTGACACTCTGTAGGTTTATGTATTCACACATGTATTATGTTTCCGGTTAATACAATTCTAGCATGAATAATAAACATTTATCATGATATAAGGAAATAAATAATAACATTATTATTGCCTCTAGGGCATATTTCCTTCACTTCGAGCTTGCTAACTCTCAATCCCTCCATGGATTTTGCTAGTTTTTGAGGGAAAAGAGAGAGGAGATCTAGATCCAAATTTCCACCAATCACTTTCTCCTCTATGTGAGGGGAACCCCTTGGATCTAGATCTTGGAGTTCTTGGTGTTCTCCTTCTTGTTCTTCCTCTCATTTTCTTCCCTAGCATTAGTTGCTTCGGTGGGATTTGAGAGAGAAGGACTTGGGCACTCCGTGTGCCCTTGCCGTTGCATTTGGTGCATCGGTTTGAGTTCTCCACGGTGATACGTGGAAGTTACAAGTTGAGAAGCTTATTACTCTTGGGTGCTTGGTGCCCTTGAGCTTGTTCCTCTTGGGTGCTTGGGTGCCCTAGACGGTTGGTGGTGTTCGGAGCTCAATCATTGTGGTGTAAAGCTCCGCAAGCGTCGGGTCTCCAATTAGGTTGTGGAGATCGCCTGAGCAATTTGATTTGCACCGTGGCCGCCCCAAGGGTTGCCAAAGTGTACGGGTTCGGTGACCGCCCCCAAGGGTTTCCATTTGTATGAGTTCGGTGACCTCCCTCAAGGGTCCCTTAGTGGAATCACGGCATCTTGCATTGTGCGAGGGCGTGAGGAGATTACGGTGGCCCTAGTGGCCTCTTGGGGAGCATTGTGCCTCCACATCGCTCCAAACGAAGATTAGCATCCGCAAGGGTGTGAACTTCGGGATACATCGTCGTCTCTGCGTGCCTTAGTTATCTCTTACCCGAGCCCTTTACTTATGCACTTTACTTTGTGATAGCCATATTGTTTCTTGTCATATATCTTGATATCACCTAAGTAGTTTTTCTTGCTTAGCATAAGTTGTTGGTGCACATAGGTGAGCCTAGTTGTTGTAGGTTTTGTGCTTGACAAATTAACCGCTAGGTTTATTCGGCATTTGTTCAAGCCTCAACCGTAATTATTTTAAAGTGCCTATTCACCCCCCTCTAGGTGAAATCCATGATCTTTCAATTGGTATCAGAGCCTCGTCTCTCTTTGTTAGGCTTAACTGCCTAGAGAGTAATGATGTCGACTAGGGGTTTAGGATTCTCTGACACTCTTAGTTTTGATGGCACAAATTTTGATGTTTGGGTAATTCGCATGCTTAATCTCTTTAGGGTCATGGACCCAAATTTAGAGCGAATTTTAGATATGGGTTTTTCTCCTCCAAAGGATCCCCAAAGATTATCTTTAGAGGATGAGAAAAAATCTTGTCTCAATGCTCAAGCTTCTAATGTGCTTTTCGATGCTTTGAGTAGTTATATTTCAACTCATGCCGTTCTGGGATGCCCATGAGTTGTGGACAAAGCTTCAAGATAAATATGGCGTGTCCAAGATTTGTAAGGATGATTGTTCTCCCTCCACCTCCGGCTGTGTTGCGTTCTCAACTTCTTCTACATGTGGTTTGCCACAAGGTAATGACATGGTGAGTATTGGTGTTCATTGCAATGATGATAGTGGGCTTATTGTTGATTATCCTTCATCACTTTCTTATTGAAATGCTTCATCTTTGGACTTTAGCACTTCGAGCACTCCAAATGTTTCACATGCTTGTGTTGATAGTCCTTGCATATCATGTAGAAATTGCTTGACAAAATCTCATGATGATATGGTTGTTATATCTTGTTGCCATGATAAAATTGCATATATTTCCTTGAATTGTTGTGCTAACAATGAAGAGGAAACCCAACACTCCATGGAACAAGATGTGGTCTTGGATGGTGCTTCAAGGGATTCTACATCATCATCTATTGCATTTTGCCTTATGGCCAAGGCTTCAAAGGTTCTCCCACTTTGAATCCCAATATATCTTGTGATGATATTGATCATGGGAAGAGTGATGATGATGTTGATTATGATGAATATGATGATGATGTTGCCTCCTTAAATTAAGGGGGAAATGATTTTTAAAGCTCTTCTTAAGAATAAAATCGCTCATTCCAACTTCATGGAAATCATGTCTATTGCTATTGAGGGCAAGAAATATATTGATGAGTTGGAATCTCGTCTTGAGGAGCATGAGGTCACCATTGATAAAATGGAAGGTCATGAGCGTGATTACGCTAATGAGATTGCAGACCTCTCTCAAGCTCTTGAACTTGAACAAACCACCAAGGAATCTCTTGAGGAGACTTTTGCCCTAGAATTATCTAAAGTGAGGGAATCTCGTGATAGAGCTCTTGAGGTGGCCAATGTTTTTGAAACTAAAAATGCTAAGCTTGAAGTTGCTCATGCTAGACTCCTTGAGGATTTTGAGCACCTCGAAAATGGCTCAAGGGTCATCAAGGGTGAGCTCATCAAACTCACCGAGTCTCATGCTCAACTTGAAGCTTCTTATTTAAAAGAGCTTGCCAAGTTGCCTTCTCCTCTTGTTGTTAATAATGATGCTTGTGCTACTAACTCTATTTCTTGTGAAGCATCCATTTTAAAGGAGAATGTTGAGCTGCTCAACTTGAGTTGCTACCTAGCAATTATGGGAAATTGGAAGAAAGTCATGAAAAGGTTTCTAGCTCTCATGATGATCTTCTTGTATCCCATAATGTGCTAAAAATATCTCATGAGGATATGATTGCTAAGGTAACATCTAGTGAGCCTCATGTGGACATTAGCACTACTTTTAGTCAAAATGCTATATTGCCTTGTGCTAGTCCTCGTAATTCGTCTATGCATAACATTGGTACATCTTGTGATGAATTGCTTTCCTTGCCTTGTTGCTCCAATGTGAAGCTTATACTTCTTCTAGTACTTGTGTTGAGACTAAGCATGTAGAGGAAATCAAAGAGCTCAAGGCCCAAGTCACTTCTTTGAAGAAAGACTTGGAAAAGTGTCATGAAGGGAAATCCACACTCAACAATAACTTGAGTGTGCAAAAATCCCCCAATGACAAAGGTGGACTTGGATTCAACTCCAAGAAGAAGAAGAAGTCCAAGATGAACAAGATGAAGGGCCAAGAACACGTCAAGAATTTGGCCAAGATTATTTGCTTCAAGTGCAAAATTGAAGGACATCATGTTAGATCTTGCCCATTGAAGAAGAAGGCCATTAGTGACAAGAAACAAGGGAAGCGGCTACAAGTGCATTCTCATGCTCAACCTCAAGTTGTAGAAAGGCCTCTTCCCAAGAAGACTCAAGCTAATGCTTCTCAAGTTGAGAAATCAAGTGAGAATAAAGTGAAGAGTAGACGTTGCTACCTATGTCATGAAAAAGGTCACGCCGCTTCTTCATGCACGAATGGTACCTTATCCAACCCTATTATAATTGATGATATCTATTCTCTTGGGAAGGATAAGGTTGGCAATGTGTTTGCCAAATTTGTTGGTACTCAAAGTGGTGTCAAGAAAAGAACCATTTGGGTAGCCAAGCCTATTGTGACTAACCTCTTAGGACCCAACTTGGTTGGGGACCAACAAGCTCAAACTTGATCAATAGGTGTTGATGGAGGTCATTGGAGAGTTGGCTACATTATGAAGAATTAAGGGGACTTCATCATTCTTATTGTCTCAAGCCAAGTGAATTGGGTTATCAAGTTTCTATATTATATCCAATGTGCCTCCTTGCGGTAACTTGTACTTAAATTGTTTACATTGAAAGTTACTTGCCCCTTTGCATGTTTTGGTTTTGTTCCTTGCATGTGTTTGTATATGTTGTGTCTCTAAATTGCTTATCTTGAGTAATCAAGTATATGTATGTTGGTTTGCACTTCATGTACATGTGTGTCGTTCGTTGAGCCTTTATGCATCTAGTTTGTATCTTAGTTGGCTCTTGTGAGAGATTAATAGATTATCCCATTGTGGGGGAGTGATGTGCTTTCACTACTAGGGAAAAGCCTATACACAGAATCTTACCAAAGAACGCTTTAAAATCAAAGCGCTGCTAAGTAGCAGATGGCGCCGCGACAAAACTCGCTGCTGAAACAAGTTTATCAAGAGCGCCAAGACACTCAAAGACGCCAAGAATCGCTACAATTCCCACGCCGCGCCCATGAGGCTGCGATATAAGCGGCAACGTTAATCTGAAGAGCGCCATCACTACGGGTCGTAGCGATGGCGCATTCTTATAATAACCGCTGTTGCTAAGTTAACTAGTCGCAATCCAGATCCACAGATCCACACACTCACTCGATCTCCCCCTCAACCCCCAGCTGCGGTCCTCCCCCGTTGCCCCTCCTCCGATCTGCGCTGCCGTCACCTCATCCTCCTCGCTGGACTCGGTGCACGCCTCCTCCTCCGTCCTCCCTCCACTGCTTGCTGGCCGACCCCTCCTCGCTCCGCCTTCCTCCTCCGTCCTCCCTCCACTCGCCGCCCACTGCCCCTCCTCGTTCCGCCTTCCTCCTCCGTCATACTCTCTACTCCTCCTCGAGTCGCCTCCTTCTCCCTCCTCCTGCTACATTTTGATTTAGTAGGCTAGTTTATATGCAACATTTTGATTTAGTTGATATGATTCAGTTGATTTAGTAGGCTAGTTGATTTAGTTGATTTAGAACATTTTCATTTAGTTGATTTAGTAGGCTAGTTGATTTAGTTGATTTAGTAGGCTAGTTGATTTAGTTGATTTAGAACATTGTGTCATTTAGTTGATTTAGTATGCTAGTGGATTTAGTATGCTAGTTGATTTAGTATGCACCATTTTATTGTTATTTTTTCTGTACATGGATAGGTAGATGCTTTTGTTTTTTTAATAAGTTATTTTTGGCAAAATGTAGGTGCCAATTTAGATAAATTTGCCACTTGTTTTTAATCAATTATCTTAGGCAATAGGTGCCATCGAAATGCTTTGGTAGGTGGTACCTTGTCATCTAATCGTTAATCCTTTGCTCATATTGCTTTAGGAAAATGGCGCCACCACCACCACCACTATGTCGATTGTGTAAGTCAAGGTGCGCCAAAGACCTTGCAACCCAGCAAGTTGTTCGGCATCTACTTCCAAATGAGTTTTCGTCATGCGGTAAGAAATTAGATGAAGTGTAACAACTATTTTATTTTTAGTGTTGGCATTACTGCATTGTGTCATTTTGGTTTTCTTACACAGATCGTCCCATGCAATGTGAGGTTGAAATTCAACAAGCTAACAGGAGACACTATGACATTTGAGGCTCCTGGGGGCCCGTACACTATGGAGGTCGAGAAAGGACGCAATATGTCACAGATTGGAGGAGATGGATGGGCCAGTTTCCTCGCCCGCATGCATCTTACTGGTGGTGAGTTGATCAGCTTCTCCTTCAGAGCAGAAAGACCCAAGCTGGCTGTCATTTATCTCAACCTGGTGGAAGATGATGAAGATGACGAAGATGATGAAGATGACGAAGATGATGAAGATAATGAGGACCCACTTCATGAAGCCATCGTAGCTCAAAGAATGAGGCTGAGCGAGGACGAGGTGTGCAACCCATGGGACATAATTCCGCCACGTGATGACTTTGTCGGGGTGCCATTCGTGACCCGCCTGACAAGTACCATGGTCGATCGGCATGAAATGGTATGTTATACGTACTGACTGTAGTAATTTGATGATATATATATGCTTTATTGTTATACTTACAAATGCAAATTATCCGATGATATGCTTAGTGAATCCGATGAAATGCTTAGTGTAGAGTCCAATGATATGCTTAGTAGAATTCATGATTAATTAGTACAAATGCGTAGTACCGTGTCTTTTGATAGTGTAGAAATCTAGACTTAATAGAAATATATTTGCAAGAGTATGTGTGAGGCTATTTATTAATTGATATGTTTTTCTTATTCAGAAATTGCCAAAGAACCTATCTGTGAGTTGTGGTATCGAGCCTGATGAAGAAGGCTCAGCTAGACTACGCCTTACCGCAAGGGGCTCCGTCACCACATGTACTTACCGCATGGACACAGACGGTCACACACACTTAAACTCGGTTGGGTGGAAGAGATTCCTCGTTGGCAAGAATCTTCGTGTTGGACAAGCCATCCTAATTACTATCAGGAACACCCACCGCCCAGGCTTGAGGATGATGATCATCGTCGATATCATCTAGAACTACATATGTGTGGCTATATCATCTAGAACTACATATGATGATCGTCGTCGATATCATGTAGAACTACATATGATGATCGTCATCGATATCATCTAGAACTAAATATGATGATCGTAGTCGATGTCACCTTGTACTGCTTGAGGATGCATGTTGAGTATATATGAAATTGTAATCTAGTACTTCCTCGGTTCCAAATTACTCATCGTGGTTTTAGTTCAAATTTGAACTAAAACCACGACGGGTAATTTGGAACCGAGGGAGTACTACCTAGTACCTATAATGCTTTATGAAATTGATATCTAGTAGAACTAGTATCTGAAAATTGCAGTTCATCAAGCGGAATGGGGAAATGGTGGAAGATATAACAGATGGCGGGAGCAGAAATCGCTACAGCTAACTAATAGTAGCGTGTTCGGGAAATGCGCTGCTGATATAGTCAATAGTAGTAGCACGGGTACATACAACGCTACTACTAACGGTTAGTCAGTAGCGCTTATTCAGTAGGCGGGGTGCCCACTACTTGATAGCCTCAAAACCCATGCTACTACTAGGGTTTTCCCTAGTAGTGTTTGTGCACCTCACAATCCTATAAATGTGTGTACATGAGTAATACCATCTAGTATTGATATTACAAGATTATCTAGTCGCTATGTGGTATGTCTTCTCATGAGAAATTCAAATTCTAAATAGTCCATTAATTATCTCTTGTTGGGTCCCCTTATTTTGCCTCTTGTTTATCTTTAATTGGTATCACATTATGGGGGAGTAATATGCTATGTGTATATTACTAGCCTAGAAAATGTGTACATTTGAGATATTGTCACCTAGAATTGATATTGTAAATTATCTTGTTCCTAGGTGGCATGTTAGCTCTACAAGTTGCAATTTGCTTGTGTTTGGTGTGAAGATGATGTCGGATATCCTTGCTATCTACCACCGGGAATTATTTCCAAATACTTCTTGTCTTTTGACAATTGGTACTCACTTATGTGTGGTACAAATTATTGATCATCTTCACGTTGGCGTTTGCCTTTTATTTGCCTTATCTCTTGCCAAGTTTCAACTCCCATTGCCTTCCGTGCCACTTTAGGATCTTGTTGTTTTTCTTGATCTTGTCTAGTGTTTTCCTTGATATAGTGAACGTGGTGATCCTACCTTGTGCATTTTGTATTCAAATGCAAATTCTCTATAATGCACAACTCGTGGGGGAGCTATCCTATTTTCTATAAAACACTAAACTTGTGATCCATTTTAAGTGTGTGTTGGTGGACGACAAGACATTTCTTTTTGGTACTTGTGCCATCATGAAACTTTGTAGAGAGCTTGGTTTGTTTGGAACCATCCTCTCTTTTGGGAGTTTGATATCATTTGGTGGGTTCCAATGGATATCTCATTCCTTGATGTATCTTTTAATGATATCTTCCGAGTGATTATTTCTCCATTTGGTATTCTTTTCACTTGGTATTTTCTTGTATTTTGGTATCGGTTCTTGAAAGTCGTGAGCATGCATATTAACTTCATGTAGTTTCCTTGGCATGCTTTCTCTCATTGACCCAATATATAAGGGAAACTCCACCAAGTCTCAAATTGGATGAGATGTGCATGAATTTCATTTCCATATCTATATGCACATATTTATGTGGAGTTTGTCCTATGTATTGTTGGTGTTTCTAACTCTTTGGTCCCAATGAGTTTGGGTACCATTTTGTTTGTGTTGTTCTTCTAGGAACAATTGGAGATGCATTGGATGCTCGACTCACTCACAAGGAAGGTGTTTCCACCATGTGCTTATTGGAGTCAAGCTAGGATGATCAATGAACTACCATCTACCTTCATATGGTATCTACTACATCCTTCCAATGGTATCTCGGTAACAAGTATCATCATCTACTTCATGCACACATTTCTTGCATCAACCTTGTGTAGGTTGTATCATGGCATGCTATTCATTCCATCTTGTGATACTTGTTTCCTTTCTCAAAGCATCTCAACAATGATCTCATGTTGCTAGTTGTGATGTCTTTGATGGTTGTGTGGTAGGAATTCATTTATATACAATAAGACCATATCTAGCCATGTGCTATGCTTCCAAGCAAATATCTTATTGGTATATATATGTATAACTTCCTTTTGGATATCTTGTTCCTTCGTGTTGTAACTATTTCGGGTGTACATCCTTCTTTGTAGATATATATCATCATGATTTCGTATACCTAGAATCTTATACACTTGAGAGAAATTACATCTCTAGATGATATCCTTTCTTTCACTTCCACCTTGTCTTTCTTGTTATTTCTTTGGTGGCTCCATGAAAGCTTTTGCCTTGAGTGCGTGTCTTATCTCATTGCATCTTGTTGCACTCTTGTGTGGTGAAGATTATTTTCATCATGCTTGTCTTTATGAGGCTTTTGCCATCTTAATTGGTATCCCTCGTCTTGATGAAGCTTTCTTTTATATCTTCACCACGGGTTGTCACAAGCATAGTTTTTCTTATATGCTTATTAGTGAACTTGTGACCCCTTTTGCTAGTTGTGTGTGGGAATGACAGGCCTTGCACCATGTATCTCATTCATTCAAGACTATATTGATGCTTAATGCTCATCCATACATTAGTCTTCTCAAGTGCACTGCCTTAACTCACACACATCGGTTTTGGTTGAGCCTATTCTTAAGTTTCCTTTTTACATGTTTCTCAACCATGTGTTTGTTGCAAGCACTAGGCTTTGTTTCCTATATGCTCACTTGTACTTGTTGTAAGTTTCTGTTGATTTTGGGGGAGCTATGATCCTATTTTGTGCACTTTGTATCCAAATACAAAAATTCTTATGTGTGCACAAATCATGGGGAGCTACTCTAGTTTCCTTAGAACACTTCTTTGCTCTTATCATAATATCTTTTATTCATGTTGCATGTAGGATCATTGGTGTAGTTGGTTCAATTGGTATCTTTTCATAGCTTGCTTCAATTGGTATCCTATGATTGCTTGATTGCTTGTTTCTCTCTTTGTTATGTCTTTGTGGCATATCTTTCTGTTGCAATCTTTGGGCCTCAATATAGTTTGTCCTCATCCAAGTATTGGCAGTTGGATATGTGTATTGCATTCCACTCTCTTGTTGAGAAATACACAATTTATGGAGGACCATAATTTATATTGGCCCTCTAAGCTTTTCGCCCATTTTGGCAATTGATGCCAATGGGGGAGAAGATTCAGAGAGTTTTGTGGAAAAGCTTTGGTTTATGTTTCCTTAGCATTTGCATCTCATTCGCATGCATTGTTGGTTGTTGCATTGCATGGTGATGCATAATTCCTTGTATAAACTCTCTTGAAAGTGATTGTCATCAATTACCAAAATGGGGGAGATTGAAAGAACATGCGGTGCCCCCATGTTTGGTTTTGGTAATTAATGACAATCTCTATGGACTACTGGTTGCCTTGAGTTATATTTGAAGGTTGCGTCCATAGGCTTTTCTTGGAGTACATGTGTTGGTTTCAAGGAGAGTTTGTGTTGACCAAGGTGCTATTAAGGAAGTATCCAAAGATTGGTCATGTGAGAGTTGAGCTTATTGCAAGCATGTCTTGAAGAAGAAGATTGTGTGATCATTCATGTTTACCTTCAAGACATCATCCAAATGAAGAGAGTTGGAAAGATTCAAGGTTGATCAAGACTAAGTCAAGAGTGAATCAAGTTGATCAACTCACAAAGCGTAGAAGATGTACCGAGAGGGATCAAGTGATCCCATGGTATGGTAAGCATTGTCCATTGTGCTTTGTGTACTAACCCATGGTCTATGTGAGAGTTCTAAGTGGGGTTAGGTACGTGTTCATGGGCTTGCGTCAAGAGGAAGATATCACTCAACCCATGCAGAGTATGACATCAAGTGGTGATCGTCATCAAGATTGCCGTGTGCAAGTTCAAGTGGAGCATCGCGAAGAGATCAAGTGCTTGAAGCTTGCCATCCATTGTGGTGAAAATGGACTTGTGAAGATGTGCCGAAGAGTGCTCACCCATAGTGGACTATGGGGGAGCAACCATCTAGTCTTCATCGAGCCAACACAATCAAGAAAGGTGGTCCAACTTGAGGGAGTCAAGATCGTCATCATCTAGCTCAAGTGGACCATGTGCAAGGCAAATGTTTGCCCTTGATAGGTTTTCTATTTTACCGGTCTCATGGTGGTAGTTGGGAGACCGGTTTATAGGATCGTTTGCCGTACTATCAAGGAGGGCTCTCAAGTTGGTAGCTTGATCGTATCGTTAGTAAAGGGCTCAAACCATTGCATCCTTGCATCATGTTTCTTGGTTTGTGTTTGGTGTTTCTCTTTGTGATTTTTAGAGCTTGTGGTCTTCTTCTTGACAAGCTCGAGTTCATCGAAAACGGAGTTCATGTGCATCTTCTATAATGTTTTCGATGTTGGAGGTTATGCCAGTTCTTCTCTATTGGAGGTTTCTCTCCTCTATTTGTTAGGCATACCTCCCCTGCCACTTCTTTACTATAATCAGCCACTGTTGGATGCTACTCGTCGTCTTCTATCCAACAAGCTTGAGTTTGCTCAATTTGAAGCTCATATGCAGAAGTTGTGGCAGTTTAGGCTTTATTGCATCCTCTATTTTCTCTGTTGTGTTCCTGAAAGCCTCAAGCGGTAGTACTGCTCTCTAGAGCGGTAGTACCGCATGTAAGCGGCAGTACCGCGGCCCTGTGCCGCACGTAGTACCACTGCTTCTGGGGATGCGCCTTTTCGTGTCGGGTTTCGCGGTAGTAGAGCGGTAGTACCTATTATAAGCGGTAAGCGGTACTACCTCTCCACCCGAGCGGTAGTACCTCTTATTAGTGGTAAGCGGTACTACCTCTCCTCCCGAGCGGTAGTACCGCTTATAAGTGGTAAGCGGTACTACCTCTCCCCAGAGCGGTACTACCTCTCTGGCAGAACTTCAACTCGTGTTTTCTCTCTCATTGGGCTGTTTTGACCGTGCTAAGCGGTAGTACCGCTTGTGCACGACCTGAGCACATAATGGTTGGATTCGGGAGGTCCTATAAAAGGGGGTCTTATTCCCCAATGAACCTTATCCTTTGAGCTCGTGTTCTTCCCCCATTGTTGACCTTCTTCGAGCTTGCTAACTCTCAATCCCTCCATGGATTCTTGCTAGTTTTCGAGGGAAAAGAGAGAGGAGATCTAGATCCACATTTCCACCAATCACTTTCTCCTCTATGTGAGGGGAACCCCTTGGATCTAGATCTTGGAGTTCTTGGTGTTCTCCTTCTTGTTCTTCCTCTCATTTTCTTCCCTAGCATTAGTTGCTTCGGTGGGATTTGAGAGAGAAGGACTTGGGCACTCCGTGTGCCCTTGCCATTGCATTTGGTGCATCGGTTTGAGTTCTCCACGGTGATACGTGGAAGTTACAAGTTTAGAAGCTTATTACTCTTGGGTGCTTGGTGCCCTTGAGCTTGTTCCTCTTGGGTGCTTGGGCGCCCTAGACGGTTGGTGTTGTTCGGGCTCAATCATTGTGGTGTAAAGCTCCGGGCAAGCATCGGGGTCTCCAATTAGGTTGTGGAGATCGCCCCGAGCAATTTGAAAGGTACCAGTGACCGCCCCCAAGGGTTGCCAAAGTGTACGGGTTTGGTGACCGCCCCCAAGGGTTGCCATTTGTACGGGTTCGGTGACCTCCCTCAAGGGCCCCTTAGCGGAATCACGGCATCTTGCATTATGCGAGGGCGTGAGGAGATTACGGTGGCCCTAGTGGCTTCTTGGGGAGCATTGTGCCTCCACACCGCTCCAAACGGAGATTAGCATCCGCAAGGGTGTGAACTTCGGATACATCGTCGCCTTTATGCGTGCCTCGCTTATCTCTTACCCGAGCCCTTTACTTATGCACTTTACTTTGTGATAGCCATATTGTTTCTTGTCATATATCTTGCTATCACCTAAGTAGTTTTTCTTGCTTAGCATAAGTTGTTGGTGCACATAGGTGAGCCTAGTTGTTGTAGGTTTTGTGCTTGACAAGTTAACCGCTAGGTTTATTCCGCATTTGTTCAAGCCTCAACCATAATTATTTTAAAGCGCCTATTCACCCCCCCTCTAGGCGACATCCACGATCTTTCACACGACTCCCTCTCCGTGAACGCCGCCACTAAGGGTGGCCGCAACTCATCCAAGGGGCCGCCCCCTACTTCGTCTTCGTCATCTTCGGCTCCCCCAGCGTCCGCAACCCTACCAGGGGCGGTGGTCGATGTGTGTGTCAGGCTGTCAGCTGTGTGGCATTGAGGGGCACTGGTCCTCCAATTGTCACAAACGTTTTCAGCGGAGCTTTCTTGGTCTTGGCAATGACGGCAAGGACACACGCAACTTTTCCCGTCAGGGTTCCATGGCTGATCGTCCGGCGTCGCAGAAGCAACAAGGATACACTCAGTCCTACTCCATCGATCCCCACTGGTACATGGACTCTGGGGCGACGGAGCACCTGACGAGCGAGATGGGGAAGCTTCACACTCATGAACCCTATCATGGCTCCGACAAGATCCACACCGCCAATGGAGCAGGTATGCACATCTCTCATATTGGTCAAGCATCTCTTCTCACTAGACATGCCAATAGAAGTCTTCAGCTTCACAATGTTCTTAGAGTTCCATCTGTGACACGTAATCTAGTTCCTAAACTCACACGTGATAATAATGTGCTTTGTGAATTTCATCGTTTTGATCTTTTTATTAAGGTTCGGGGCACGAGGGACATTCTTCTTAGTGGACGGTTGTGCCAGGGCCTCTACCGTCTGCAGCATCCTGGCGTCGCTCGCGTTTTCAGTGGAGTTCGGGTATCTCCGTCACAGTGGCATGCTCATCTTGGTCACCCGGCCACACCTATTGTCCGTCATGTTTTGCGTCATCAGGAGCTTCCTAGCGTGTCTAGTAATAAAGATGTAGCAGTGTGTGATGGTTGTCAGCAGGGGAAGAGTCATCAACTTCCTTTTTCAGAGTCCAGTCGTGAGGTGAAACATCCTTTAGAACTTGTGTTTTCAGATGTATGGGGTCCTGCTCGACTTCACACCGGTCACAATTATTATATCAGTTTCGTTGATGCTTATAGTCGGACTGGGGGCGAGTATCACAACCTCAACTCCTTCTTTCAGTCGCTTGGGATCGCTCACCGTTTAGCATGTCCACATACACATCAGCAGAATGGTTCAGTAGAACGTAAGCATCGTCACATTGTTGAAGCTGGTCTTACTCTTTTGGCCCATGCATCTGTTCCGTTTTGGTTTTGGAGTGATGCTTTCACCACTGCATGTTTTCTCATCAACCGCACTCCCACTCGTGTTTTGAACATGAAGACTCCCATTGAAGTTCTCCTTAATGAACAACTCGATTACACTTTCTTCAAGGTTTTTGGGTGCGCCTGCTGGCCGCATCTCCGTTCATATAACAAGCGCAAGCTTGAGTTTCGCTCCAAGAAGTGTGTTTTTCTTGGTTATAGCTCTCTTCATAAAGGATACAAATGTCTTCATGTTCCCACTAATCGTGTTTATATATCTCGGGATGTCGTGTTTGATGAGCATGTTTTCCCCTTTGCCAAACTTCCTGTGTCCACCGATGAACCACCATCCATGCATTCATCCTCTATTTCCTCTGACCAATTTGATGATGTTGCATATTCTCCTATATTATTGCCTAATCATGGTGCAGGCACTGGACGTGGGGCTCGCTTGGAGGTTTTAGAGGAGCCATCACCTTCTTCCTCGCCCTCGTCGGCACCTCCAGGTGTGGATGTCGATCGCATGGCGCCGCTGCATGGCCTCGGGTCTCGTGCCCATGCACGACCACTTGATGATCCGGTGATGTTGCCCGCTATCTCCCCTGGCCTCTAGGCCGGCTTCGTCGCTCGCCCGGGCTTCGTCGCCCGCCCAGCCCATGACACCGGTCATGCCTACAGCGCTGGGCGGCCGCCCGCCTTGCCTCGCCTCTCCTCGTGACCGGGCATTGTCCCCGGGCCGCCTCTCCCGGCTGTCGCTTTGTCTGCGGGTCCCCGAGCCGCTGGCTTGGTCTCCCGAGTCGCCAAGACTGGTCTCTCCTGCTCGTCGCAGCCGCCGCCTGGTCTCCTGCTGACCGGGCCACCACCGCCGCCTTCGCCCAGTCCGGCTCCTGCTGTGGGCTCTTCTGGCACCTCTCCGTCGTCATCCACAACTTCGACGGCTCCGGCTGCTACTCTACGTCCACATACGCGCAGCCGTAGTGGCATCTTTCAGCCTGAGCAACGTCATGATGGTACAGTTGCCTGGTTAGCTACATGCATGACTGCTGCCCTTATGGATCCCTCCTCCGAGCCGCGCATGTATCAAGCAGCTATGCGCATTCCTCATTGGAGAGAGGCCATGTAGCAGGAGTATCAAGCTCTCATTCGCAATAAGACATGGACTCTTGTTCCTCCACCGTCACGGGTTAATTTCATTGATTCTTAATGGGTTTTCAAAGTGAAGAGGCATTCTGATGGGTCCATTGAGCGCTACAAAGCTCGTCTTGTTGCTCGTGGTTTTTCGACAGCGTTTTGGTCTTGACTATGAAGATACCTTCAGTCCAGTGGTCAAGCCTACTACCATCAGGCTTCTTCTCTCTCTTGCCGTTACTCGAGGTTGGTTTCTTCGTCAGTTTGATGTCCAAAATGCCTTCCTCCATGGTGTGTTGGAGGAGGAGGTCTATATGCGCCAGCCTCTGGATTTTTCTGATCCGGATCGTCCTGATCATCTCTGTCGTCTGTCCAAGGCAATTTATGGTCTGAAGCAAGCCCCCCGTGCTTGGCATACTCGTCTTGCAATGGCCCTTCGTGCTCATGGTTTTGCATCGTCAACTGCTGACTCCTCACTATTTCTTCTACAGAGGCCTGAGGTTACTATGTACTTGTCGGTCTATGTGGATGATATTATTCTGGTCAACTCCTCTCAGTCGGCTGCTACTGCTCTTGTTCGCTCGCTTGGTGCTGATTTTGTGGTCAAGGACCTTGGGAAGCTTCACTACTTCCTTGGTGTGGAGGTTACTTCTCGGGCTGATGGTCTTGTTATGACACAGAAGAAGTACTCATTGGATTTGTTGCAGCGGGCTAGGATGCTTAAGTGCAAACCGACGACTACACCCATGTCTACCACTGACAAGATCACTGCTGTTGATGGTGAGCTTCTGTCTTCTGCTGATGCGACGGAGTACAGGAGTATTGTTGGTGGTCTTCAGTACTTGACGATCACACGACCGGACATCTCTTTTGCTGTTAATCGAGTCTGCCAGTATCTGCAGTCACCCCATGATACTCATTGGTCTGCTGTTAAGCGTATCTTGCGCTACATTCGATTCACGGTGTCTCATGGATTGCATATTCGACCGACCTCCTCTGGATGTCTCTCAGCATATTCTAATGCGGATTGGGCTGGCAATTCGGATGACAGGCGATCTACCGGGGGTTATGCTGTGTTCTTTGGCTCCAATCTGATCGCATGGAGTGCTCGGAACAGTCACCGCCTCACGAGCAAAGATCAAGAAGAGTATAAGGCTGTGGCCAATGCCACTTCGAAGATTATCTGGGTACATTCTTTGCTTCGGGAATTGGGTATATCCCAACCATAGTCTCCTGTCCTTTGGTGTGATAACATCGATGCTACATACCTCTCTGCAAATCCGGTATTCCATGCCCGAACGAAACACATTGAAGTTGACTATCACTTTGTGCGTGAACGTCTCTCTCAGAAGCAACTACAGATCAAGTTCATCTCTTCCAAGGATCAACTTGCAGACATTTTTACCAAGCCATTGCCTCTACCACAGTTTGAGGCTTGCCGGCGCAATCTTATCCTTCTAGATTCTTTAGGAAGCGGCTAAGATTGAGGGAGGGTGTTAGACTGTATAGCCTCTGTATTTACACGTGTATATTGTAACGCTGTATACCACCTCATTATATATATATATATATATATATATATATATATATATATATATATATATATATATATATATATATATATATATATATATATATATATATATATATCTGTGTGTGTGTGTGTGTGTGTGTGTGTGTGTGTGTGTGTGTGTGTGTGTGTGTGTGTGTGTGTGTGTGTGTGTGTGTGTGTGTTTCCCCAAACCTATTGTCTTACATACATTGTGGCAATGTATATACAACACGATGTCCACTCATGATTTATCGATAACAAACACCACCTATAATTTGTTTTTGGAATCGATGATCAACATTTATGATATGATGGTGGTCAATTGTGAATTTGTGATATATATAGTTCAACAAGATGACATTTGTATGCCAGTGTCAAAATGGCGATTACCCAACATATATTGACTAATATAAATTGTTTTTAGAAAAACCACTTTTCTTCCTAAGGAGCAGATATGTATTTTTCTGAGCAGGACACTCACTAAAAGAAGTAGCAAGCTATTTATGCAATCGAACCGCCGACTTGAAATGAAGACTTTGATCTGCCGATCCTACGTGTCATCTCCCATAGTTCCACTACAGCCAAAGGACACGTTGCTTTGAGCTCAGCGTATCCCTGATTTGCGATCACATCATCCAGCTCTGTTGTACTCACAGACCCAATAAACCGAACACACGCATCATTCAACCTACCACATTGATGCTGACCAACCAAAGCCCATGTAATTACCGCGGTCTTCACATCAATGTTCTCACAAAGGATGCTCTCACATATAATCTTCAGCCTTTCCATGGCATACCGATCCGCAGCGACAAGCAAATGCCTGATAGTCTCTTTGTAGTCATCTTGGCCAAGATCATCCATGGCGGGCAGCGAATCATTGTATATAAAATGGAGCAGGACCACAAACACAGCGGCCTGCATGTCACCGATGGTAATACAACTCATGTCCTTTGCTCTCATCTCACCATACAGCACCGCTTTGAAGACGGGCGACCGCATTGCGAGCACGATCTTGTGGGCAGGAAAAGCCTCTCCTTCAACCTCGAGAACCACGTCGGTGCCATCTTTCTCCCGCAACAACTTTCCAAGATGCTCCGCGATGTCGGAAGGCGGCACCTTAGCAATCGACTTCACATCGTTGACGAGGGCGATCTCCGCGACGCACTCGATGGTGAGGCGATCATCGCGAAGGTAAGGCGACCCTTCCAGCTCACTTCTTTTCATGAACTTGTGAAGGCCGACGCATGTTTTATCGGTGGTATTCAGCTCTGTTGCCCCCGTTGTCAAGTACGCGGCGGCGCAGACCCGGTTACGTCCACCAGGCTGAGCTGGAAGGATGCCCTCACGCTGATGTCCTTGTTCTTGCTCTCTAAGAAGACGTACGCCGCCACGTAGTCTTTGCAGCAACCGATGACTCCACCGGGGAAGAAGTGAATTTGCCAGTCGTAGCCTCCGACGGTGAACACGGCCGATCTGCTGGACACCGCGAGGCGCTCCCGTTGGCCTGAGATCTCGAACACATGAGAGCCCTGCACCGTCTTCGCGGCACGGCGCGCGCATATGATGCTTCCCATGGCCGCTTCTCTTGTCCTGCTCGGACTGTTTGCTGGTGTGATGGCGTGCCGTGGCAGGGACCGGAGCAGACCCTGATCCGAACACTCGGGCATTCCCAACAGAAAATAAATAGGCAATCTCGGCGCAGTCCGTTATCTATCGGCCGTTGTAATCCATCCGGTCCAACTACAATAGGCCTAGCCCAGTAGTGCCATGGTTCGTCCATAGCCCACAAGCGACGCTCCTATCTTCTTTTCGTAAATAGTAGCAACCCACTAACTATTTTTTTTCTTATAAACATGCAATGCTTCCATATCAATAAACCATACATGTCCGTCATGTCATTAACCTACGACCCCCTAACTATTTTTTCAGCAACTCTTTCACATCAACAAATTATGCATGGCTGCCAAATCATTTGTCATCACATTATAATTAATTCTCACAATTATTCACGATCGACCTAATTATCAATGTTTTCAGTCTATCAACCGGCAACACGCGGGTTAGCTCCTAGTTCACTAAACTAACTGTCTGGGAAACTTGGCCGATCTACTTGTATACGTGACACATTAAAGAGATCTTTTTTCTTTTTATTTAAAATTTATTTAAAATTCGAAATGTTCTAATATATTTATTTTTAAAAATAATTTACATAAAATATTCAAAGACGTTCAGCGCACATTTAGGACATGTTCCTGCATTGTAAAAGATTTGTTTGAAATTTTTTTAAAAAATGTGCGAGCATTTAAAAATATATTCGTGAGATTTAATTTTTTATAACTTTATAATCTGTTCATGATACACTTTAAAATGTTCATGAAAATGTAAAATTTTGATTGTATAATTCTTAAAAATGTGCACCATTAAAACCAATTCATGACATTTAAAATCTTTACGCATTTCACAAAATATTTCATTTTACAAATGTTCAACATTCAGCATGTATTTAAAAATGTTCAACGTGTATCTAAAAAATGTTCAATCTATAAATATGTTTTTCCAATGTGCCATAAAAGAATTCAACATGTATCTCAAACAATGAAAAATAAAGTAAACAGCAAAAAACAGACATAAAAAAGAAAAACTGATAAAGAAAAAAGAAAAAGGAAAAACCCGTGTAGCATCTTCCCTAAACGCGTGGAAGATTCCATGAGCCGGTCCATAGCGAGTAGTCCACGGGTACCAGCTGAAGCGAGCCCATGTGGGTGTGCGACCAGCCACCACCAAGGTTCGCGTGTTGGGCGCATCTGCGGGAGCATTTTTTTGTTGTTTCAGGATGCATTTTATGTTGGGTTTTGGATTGTGTTTGTTTCTTTCTAGATTTGTTGATTTTTTGTTTTGTTTTTTTATATTTCTGTCTGCTTTTCTCACGTGAAGTGCACCGTGTGAAATAGTACACATGTGCTCTGTGCTTCCTTAAAGTGAAGAAAGTGAAATGTACAGTTGCACTTCACGGTGAATCACAACTATGATTCCTGCAATTGTGCTTCTCCGAAAAGTGAAAAGCACAAATGTGCTTAAGCGTGAAGCACGCATGTGCTTCCTAGAAAATGAAAAGCACATGCTTCACAGTGAAGCAGACTATGCTTCTCAAAAAGTGAAAAAGTACGGTTGTGCTTTTCAAAAAAGTGAAAAGCACAATTGTGCTTCTGGTTTCCAGGATTTCGGATTTTGTTTTTATGTTTTCGGTTTTTAGGTTAAGTTTTTTCAGGGTTCTTTACAAAAAATGTTCATCCAAAATTGTTAATATGGATTTTATTTCAAAGATATCAACGCGAAAAACACAAGGTGAAAAATGGTTTTCGATTTGAACAGACGGTGCAAGAGATAAAACATTTTGAAGAATCAAATCTTTAAAAAGGATACACAACTCTCTGGTTGTGACAATTATTGCACGTAGCATGTGCCACTTACCACTACAAGAGGTGATGGGGAGTGACCTTTGCAAAGGTACACTCTAGTTAGTGATCTGTTCAGAACCTTTTGAAAACCGCTTGCTATAATTTATTGGGCTACCCCACTTACATTGATCCCTGTAAGCGAGCATTTTATTTTTTACGTTGATTGATTCCTATAAGTGACCGCGGCATGGTGAGACTAGCCGCATCATGTTCGCATGTCTGGCAATAAGTGATGTTTGGCCTTTGCGAGCGAAGACGACATATTCAATGGGAAATGATTGAAATCACTTGCCTGATTTCTGGGCTCCTATCCACCACTTTGCTGGTGTGACACGTGTCCACGTGATGTGGTGCCTCTAGCTCCTCTCAGTTTCCCATATGCCTTATCCAACCTCAACGACTTGTTCTCTTGCCCACTTCCAAGCGTTGTTGCCACACCGCAAGGCAACCGCCTGCTACCTCCGTTCAGGTCCTGCAGCTCCGCCACCATGGCTCAGTCAGATCTGGTGGTGAGGCTGTAGTTGCGAGGGCACTCCCCCACTCGTCGCAGGGGAAGTTGTGCTTCCAACTACAGATTGAGGTTGTGGGCTGCCTCCACCATAGCCGTCGGCTCGACACGGCCACTGTCGACCTCCTCCAGTCGTCCCCAACCATCATTGACCGTCCCATGTTGTAATTGCAATGATGGAGTTGCAAACGACAATGGCGAACGACGACGATGGTGGCGTTTCGAATCATGATTTCCATTGTAAATTTTCTGCAACAACACCTATGTTGTAAACAAAAGTGAAGATGGAAAACAAATTCCGCAATAACACCTTTGTTGCAGAAAAAATGCAACAAGACCTCTGTTGCCATTTTTTTTTGCAACAAGACCTCTGTTGCATTTTTTTACAACATGACCCGTGTTGCAGAAATTTCTTGCAACACGATCTGTGTTGCGATGGTAGAACGTGCTGTTGGCAGCTCAATCCGTACGGTTTGCGAGGCGGTGGATCTTCTAAATCTTTTTGGAACATCCGCCAGCCGACGCGAAGCAGCGCCCAAATTCAATTCAATTTGAAACCTAGTGGACGTCCCTCAAAAAAAAAAAAACCTAGTGGACGTCTTTTTTCCTGTCATATTTGCACATTAACATAGTAGTCACCACATAGCAACGCTTGAATGGGCCTTACCCATTTCCTGTTTATCCTCTATTTTGTTTTCATTAAATTTTCTACTTTATATATATGATCTTTTTTCATCCTTATTTTTAATTTATTTCCCATCTTAATTAATAATATGATTTTTATATAGGTGAACATTTTTGAAATATACGGTGCACACATTTTTGTCACCTTTTATTAAATACACGATGAACGTATTGATTAACATTTTTAAATGTGCGATGACTATTTTTCAACATGTGATGAACATTTTAAAATATGACAGCAATATTATTTAAATATGTGATGGAAATTTCCAAATAGCTGATGCCTATTTTTAGAATATGTATGCTTCATTTTTAAAACATAGTAAGATTTTTGTTACCCAGTGAATTTCTCCAAATATAGAATGATTTTTTTCAAAAATATGCGATGAACATTGTTACACGTTTAAAAATGTTTTTATTTTTTGCTGTATATTGTTTTCTCGTTTTTTTGAACATATTGTTTTCTTGTTTTCACAACATTTTCTTTAACGCTTTAATCAAAATGTTTTAAACATAAAATAAAACTTAGATCATAAATGGGTCACCCCGTGCTTATAGCCCATATATGGGGCTACATTTTCGAGAACAATTGATGCCGGACTACAACATGGAAAACATTATATGCCACACGTTGGAGAGCAACTAATTGAGGAGCGCTCGTTGGGGAGCCTCCTCAAACGTGGCGTGGGCTGAGAGCGTGCCACTTGGCGCACTCTCAGCCGCCGCCACGTGTCAAGCTCTGGACGCTCCCTCCGGATTATTTTCGCACGAGTTTTCGGCTTTTTAGATGAAGTTTTCCGGGTTTTTTCGGCTTTTGGGTTTTCCACGGGTCTTCCTTAGCTTTTTGACAAAAAAACAAAGTAAAAAAATGTGTGAAAACGCTATTTTTTTGCTTCGTGAGAAGCAAGATTTTACTTTCAGGAGACGTATGGTTTTGCTTCCGCGAGAGGCACACATGTGCATCTCGAAAAATGAAAAAGTGCATTTTTTGCGCGAGAGGTATGGTTTTGCTTCCGCAAGAGGCACGACCGTGCCTCTCGGATTATTCAAAAACTATTGTTCAAATACTAGGGCTTGGGCTTGGCACACCCTAACCAAGTATTGCACTATTGCTAGGGCTTGGCGAACCCTAAACAAGTAAAAATAAAACTATTGTTCAAAAAGGTAAAGCATAAAATCATTTAGATGTATTTATTAAACAAGTAAAATCACATAGAATTTCGTTGGATTATCACAACCCAACCAATTTTAAAAAAAAATCAAGAAACATAGTAAAAGAGAAAAAGAAAAGGTAAACAAAGAAACCAATGAAAAAAGAATGGGATAGTTAAAACCGAGAAAGAAACAAAAGAAAACAAAGAAAACCGGTGAAAACGAGAAATAAACAAAGAAAACCAAAGAAAAGGAAAGAAAAGGGGAAAAGGCAGTGAAAATTGAGAAAGAAACAAAGAAATTGAAGAACAATAAAGAAAATAAAAATCAATGAAAATAGAGAATGAAACAAAGAAAACCGATGAAAAACAAAGAAAGATAAAAAACCAGTGAAAACTGAGAAATGAGCGAAGAAAAACGGTTAAAAACAAATAAAAAGGAAAAAAGGAGAAACTAGTGAGGAAAGGAAGAAAACCAGAAAAAAGGAAAAAAAAGAAGAGAAAAAACAAAAAACCTAGCGAAACCAACGAACCAACTGCAGCGCGCGAACCCGGTCGAAAACTTATAGTGAATGAAAAAAGAGAGACAAAGATGTGTTGATCCAATAGCTACATCGCATGGGAAAAAGCTTTAGTTTTTTTAGACAAACAAACGCTTTTTATTAAATAGCATGCAAACTGTTTACTGGTGTGTTGACTGGATCGTATGGTAAATCGAGCCAAACGTGTCGCCCAATACCTAATGAAGAAGCGTGATTTGCGAGGCTGCGCCTCAAAATTACAAGTTCTACTTTCAAAAGTAAAAAAGCAACTTGTAAAAGTTGTCTGCCTTGTTCGAATCTCTTGAATAATCGCACTGTAGCTTGCATTGGAGCCTTTTCTTGATATCTTCCACCAATCCCTGACAACCAGTGGTCAAATGGACCTTTGGGAGATTGAGGTTTTTAGCTAGAGAGAGACCTTCTCGACATGCCAATACTTCCAGGTTAGCTAGATCGGTCACATTTGCCACAAGTAAGACAGAAGCCCCTAAGTAATCGCCATGTTTGTTCCTGCAGAAGGCTGCTGCCGCTCCAACACTGCCATTCCGTGAGAAGGCACCGTAAAAGAAAAGACACAAAGATGTGTCGATCAAATAGCTACATCGCATGGGAAAAAGCTTTAGTGAGATGGAAGGAACACTCTCGTGAAGCAAGATTTCGGTTTTGTGCTAATCGATGAAGGTGATTGATGGATTTCATGTCTCGAGAATCCTCAATCTCCTCTGCTGCAGCGGCCCCTGGGCCTGTAGAAAGGCTGGTTCGAGCCATACTAGCACATTTGTCTTTCCCCATTCATCGCCAAGGGTCAGACGGGCCTCCAAGAGATGCATCAAGTTATTCTTTCTTGTGAAACTGTCAAATTTTTTATGGAGAGCAACTAACATACGGTTGCACCTTGTGGGGCTCCCCCAAGGGTCATTTTTTGGTCGAGGAGCGCGCCAAGTGGTGCGTCAAGCCACCATCATGTGTCGTGTGCTGGGTGCTACTTGTGCATTTAATTTTTTTATTTTTCTGTACGCTTTTCGGAATTTAGTTGATCTTTTTGGGGGGTTTTCGACTTATTGGTTTTCTCCTAGCTTTTCATAGGTTTTGTAGAAGAAATGGATTTTTTCCGATACATAACTGTGCTTCTCGGGAAAAAATTATGCTTCGAGGCGAAGCACGTATTTGTTTCCGCGAGTGTCTCTTGGTTAAAAAATAAATTATATCTCCAAAAGAAGCAAATCTGTGCGTCCCAAAATGGGAAAAATATGTGCTTCCATGAGAGGCAAATATGTGCTTCTGATTTGCTTCCGCGAGAATCACATATTCGCTTCGCGTGAAAACACAGATTTTCTTCCAAGAGATGTCCTTTTTGAAAAGAGAAAAAAGTGAAAAGCCGCAACTGTCCTGCGGATTCTTTTTTTTACTTCCATTTTTTCTTATTCATTTTTTGGATTTTTTGAACTCGTCTTGTTTTTGATTTTTTTCCCGTTTTCAATTTTCCATGTAAGAATGTTCATCAAAACTTACTAACATGGGATGTAGTTTTGAAGATCTTGACACGAGAAATCGAACGGTGAAAAGGGTTTGGGATGGATGGTTTAAGAAATAAAACATTTTGAATAAATGAATTTTAAAAAAGGAAAACTCCCAGGTTGCAACACGCGCCACTTGTTGTTGGGAACGCAGTAATTTCAAAAAAATTCCTACGCACACGCAAAATCCATCTATGTGATGCATAGCAACGAGAGGGGAGAGTGTTGTCCACGTACCCTTGTAGACCGAAAGTGGAAGTGTTATGACAACGTGGTTGATGTAGTCGTACGTCTTCACGATCCGACCGATCCTAGTACCAAAAGTACGGCACCTCCGCGATCTGCACACGTTCAGCTCGGTGACGTCCCACGAACTCTAAATCCAGCTGAGTGTCGAGGGAGAGCTTCGTCAGCACGACGGCGTGATGAGGGTGATGATGAAGTTACCGACGCAGGGCTTCGTAAGCACTACAACGATATGACCGAGGTGGAATATGTGGAGGGGGCACCGCACACGGCTAAGACAACTGTCAACTTGTGTGTCTATAGGGAGCCCCCCTCCCTCGTATATAAACGAGTGGAGGAGGGGGAGGGCCTGCCCTCTATGGCGCGCCCAAGGGGAGTCCTACTCCCACTGGAAGTAGGATCCCCCCTTCCCTAGTTGGATTAGGAGAGGAAGGAAGGGGGAGAGAGGGGAAGGAAGGGGGGGGGGGCAGTCCCCCACCCAATTCAGATTGGGCTTGGGGGCGCCTCCTAGGCTCCCTTCTTCTCTCTCCCACTATGGCCCAATAAGGCCCATATACTTCCCAGGAGGTTCCCCCCGTACTCCGGTAAATGCCCGAACTCATCCGGAACCATTCCGATATCCAAACATAGTCATCCAATATATCGATCTTTATGTCTCGACCATTTAGAGACTCCTAGTCATGTCCGTGATCATATCCGGGACTCCGAACTACCTTCGGTACATGAAAACACATAAACTCATAATATCGAACGTCACCGAACGTTAAGCGTGCGGACCCTACGGGTTCGAGAACTATGTAGACATGAACGAGACTCATCTCCGGTCAATAATCAATAGCGGAACCTAGATGCTCATATTGGTTCCTACATATTCTACGAAGATCTTTATCGGTCAAACAGCATAACAACATACGTTGTTCCCTTTGTCATCGGTATGTTACTTGCCCGAGATTCAATTGTCGGTATCTCAATATATACCTAGTTAAATCTCGTTACCGGCAAGTCTCTTTACTCGTTCCTTAATGCATCACCCCGCAACTAACTCGTTAGTCACATTGCTTGCAAGGCTTATAGTGATGTGCATTACCGAGAGGGCCCAGAGATACCTCTCCGACAAACGGAGTGACAAATCCTAATCTCGAGTTATGCCAACTCAACAAACACCATTGGGGACACCTGTAGAGCATCTTTATAATCACCCATTTACGTTGTGACATTTGATAGCACACTAAGTGTTCCTCCGGTATTCGGGAGTTGCATAATCTCATAGTCATAGGAACATGTATAAGTCATGAAGAAAGCAATAGCAACAAACTAAACAATCAAGTGCTAAGCTAACGGAATGGGTCAAGTCAATCACATCATTCTCTAATGATATGATCCCGTTAATCAAATGACAACTCGTGTGTATGGCTAGGAAACTTAACCATCTTTGATTCAACGAGCTAAAGTAGAGGCATACTAGTGACACTCTGTTTGTCTATGTATTCACACATGTACTAAGTTTCCGGTTAATACAATTCCAGCATGAATAATAAAAATTTATCATGATATAAGGAAATATAAATAACAACTTTATTATTGCCTCTAGGGCATATTTCCTTCAGTCTCCCACTTGCACTAGAGTCAATAATCTAGATTACATAGTAATGATTCTAACACCCATGGAGTCTTGGTGCTGATCATGTTTTGCTCGTGAGAGAGGCTTAGTCAACGGGTCTGCAACATTCAGATTCGTATGTATCTTGCAAATCTCTATGTCTCCCTCCTTGACTTGATCGCGGATGGAATTGAAGCGTCTCTTGATGTGCTTGGTTCTCTTGTGAAATCTGGATTCCTTTGCCAATGCAATTGCACCAGTATTGTCACAAAAGATTTTCATTGGACCCGATGCACTGGGTATGACACCTAGATCGGATATGAACTCCTACATCCAGACTCCTTCATTTGCTGCTTCCGAAGCAGCTATGTACTTCGCTTCACACGTTGATCCCGCCACGACGCTTTGCTTAGAACTGCACCAACCGACAGCTCCACCGTTCAATATAAATACGTATCCGGTTTGTGACTTAGAGTCATCCGGACCAGTGTCAAAACTTGCATCGACGTAACCATTTACGGCGAGCTCTTTGTCACCTCCATAAATGAGAAACATATCCTTAGTCCTTTTCAGGTATTTCAGGATGTTCTTGACCGCTGTCCAGTGATCTACTCTTGGATTACTTTGGTGCCTCCCTGCTAAACTAATAGCAAGGCACACATCAGGTCTGGTACATACTATTGCATACATGATAGAACCTATGGCTAAAGCATAGGGAATGACTTTCATTTTCTCTCTATCTTCTGCAGTGGTCAGGCATTGAGTCTGACTCAACTTCACACCTTAACACAGGCAAGAACCCTTTCTTTGCTTGATCCATTTTGAACTTCTTCAAAACTTTATCAAGGTATGTGCTTTGTGAAAGTCCAATTAAGCGTCTTGATCTATCTCTATAGATCTTGATGCCCAATATATAAGCAGCTTCACCGAGGTCTTTCATTGAAAAACTCTTGTTCAAGTATCCTTTTATGCTATCCAGAAATTCTATATCATTTCCAATCAACAATATGTCATCCACACATAATATTAGAAATGCTACAAAGCTCATAATCTATCACCCCTTCTAGCACATGAACCAAACCAACAGCTTGTTGCGCTTAATCCTTCCCATTTTCTTCCCAATCTGAGAAATCAACATTTGTAACCCATTAGCACTACACCCTACTAGTTTTAGAACAACATGAGACCTATTTAACATCGTACAACTTTCACAGATGTGGAAGCCCACAATGGATGCATTTCAGCATGGTTTTACACACTTTTGTTATATGCCCTAGTTGATAGAATTTGAAATATGGTGGATTCTTTGACTCTGCCTAATCATTCTTTCCCTTCTCAAGTCCTCTCTCATCAAAACCAGATAAACTTGACTTATTATTCAATTTGAACTAGCATTTTTCACCATATCACCACCTGAATTTGGAATCCTCTTGTAACATTCCTTACTCTTGTCTTGCGTTCCCTCCATCTGTCTGAATCCCTCCTGATGCCCTAGATTGGGTCTAATTTTCATTGGCATATTCAAATACTAACCTAATTGAGCTACATCATCCATCCGTCGATTTTGACCTTGCCATGGCTTTGTGGGAGGGGGAGGTTGCATACCATGGGCAGGCCCCAGTTGTTGGACAAAGAAATCATGGTCGAAGCCATAGGGATCCGGGCACCCGAATGAGGGAAGTGCAGTGGCGCCCCTGTGCAATTGCGTCCCTTACATCGACGCTGGATCGTAGCTCGCATGCGTAAGCAATTAATCAAACTAGTATTTTTATGGAAACTAATTGATATTTTTTAGTAGAATGATGTCTATACGCAACCTTCTTCTTGTAGACTCGTGTTGGGCCTCCAAGCGTAGAGTTCCGTAGGACAGTAGTAAATTTCCCTCAAGTGGATGACCTAAGGTTTATCAATCCGTGGGAGGCGTAGGATGAAGATGGTCTCTCTCAAACAAGCCTGCAACCAAATAACAAAGAGTCTCTTGTGTCCCCAACACACCCAATACAATGGTAAATTGTATAGGTGCACTAGTTCAACGAAGAGATGGTGATACAAGTGTAATATGGATAGTAGATATAGGTTTTTGTAATCTAAAAACATAAAACAGCAAGGTAACAAGTAACAAAAGTGAGCAAAAATGGTATTGCGATGCTTGAAAATAAGGCCTAGGGTTCATACTTTCACTAGTGCAAAGTCTCTCAGCAATGATAACATAATTGGATCACATAACAATCCCTCAAAGTGCAAAAAAGAATCACTCCAAAGTTTCTATCGGAGAACGTAGGACGAAAACGTGCTTCAACCCCTATGCATAGATTACCCCAGTGTCACCTTGGGAATCCGCGAGTTGAGTGCCAAAACATACATCAAGTGAATCAATAGAACATCACATTGTCACCACAGATATACCATCGCAAGACATACATCAAGTGTTCTCAAATCCAATACTAAATCCAACATAACGAAACCTCAAAGAGCAAGACTCAATTCATCACAACAAGACACTACTAGGGAAAACCCTAGTAGTAGCGCAGGTTTTGAGGCTAGCAGCAACACGGGTGGACGCGCTACTAATAAGGCGCTACAGCTAACTTGTAGTAGTAGCGCGGTCGAAAGAAGTGAGTGGGAGGAAAGTAGAGCTTGATAAGGTAATTGTACCTTTTTCCGAACGCGCTACTTTTGCTTAGCTGTAGCGATATCGCAGTCCCTCGCTACTGCTATATCTTTCATCATTTTCCCCGCACTTTCCCTTTCGGTTTCCTTTCGGATACTAGATACTAGGTACCGCTACTAGATATCAAATTCATAAACCATTATCGGTAGTACTCGCCGTTCCAAATTACTCGTCGTGGTTTTAGTTCAAACCACGACGAGTAATTTGGAACGAAAAGTACTAGATAACAATTTCATGCATAGTCAACATGCATCCTCAAGCAGTACAAGGTCATATCAATGACGATCATCATATGTAGGTCGTCATCATCTTCATTGAGTGGGTCCTCATTATCTTCATCATCTTCTTTGAGCTACGATGGCTTCATGAAGTGGGTCCTCATCATCTTCATCGAGTGGGTCCTCATTATCTTCATCATCTTCATCATCTTCCACCAGGTTGAGATAAATGACAGCCAGCTTGGGTCTTTCTGCTCTGAAGGAGAAGCTGATCAACTCACCACCAGAAGACGCATGCGAGCGATTTAAACGGGCCCATCCATCTCCTCCAATCTGCGACATATTGCGCCCTTTCTCGACCCCATAGTGTACAGCCCCAGAGCCTCAAATGTCACAAAGGTCTCCTGTCACTTTGTCGAATTTCAACCTCACATTGCATGGGACGATCTGTGTAAAATAAGCAAATGACACAATGCAGTAATGCCAACACTAAAATAAAATAGTTATTACATTTCATCTAATTTCTTACCGCCGCATGACTAAAACTCGGTGGAAGTAGATGCCAAACAGCTTGCTGGTTGCAAGGTTGTTGGCGCACCTTGACTTGCACAATGACATAGTGGTGGTGGTGGTGGCGCCATTTTTCCTAAAGCAATATGAGCAAAGGATTAATGATCCACTTCACAGGAAAGAAAAAGAGTAGCATGTGATATTTTTGGTTTTTCCGCGAGAAGCAATTTGATGGACAATTATAATCCTAAGATCTAGTAACATATTAGATGACAAGGTACCACCTACATTTTGCCAAAAAGTAACTTATTAAGAAAACAAAAGCAACTGCGTACCTATCCATGTACGGAAAAAAAATAACAATAAAATGGTGATACTAAATCAACTAAATGATCTAGCCTACTAAATCAACTAAATCAAAATGTTCTAAAACAACTAAATCAACTAGCCTACTAAATCAACTAAATCATATCAACTAAATCAAAATGTTCTAAATCAACTAAATCAACTAGCCTACTAAATCAACTAAATCATATCAACTAAATCAAAATGTTGCATATGAACTAGCCTACTAAATCAAAATGTAGCAGGCAGGAGGGAGAAGGAGGGGCGACTCGAGGAGGGAGAAGAGAGTATACGGAGGAGGAAGGCGGAGCGAGGAGGGCCGGCCGGTGGCTAGTGGAGGGAGGACGGAGGAGGAAGGTGGAGCGAGGAGGGGCCGGCCGACAGCCAGTGGAGGGAGGACGGAGGAGGAAGGCGGGGCGAGGAGGGGCCGGCCAGCGGCAAGTGGAGGGAGGACGGAGGAGGAGGCCGGTACCGAGTCTAGCAAGGAGGAGGAGGTGACGGCAGCGCAGAGGGAGGAGGGGCGACGGGGGAGGACCGGCGCGGGGGATTGAGAGGGGATCCAGTGAGTGTGTGACTGTGATTGGATCGGATAGAGGAGAAGGGGGGTGGAGATGGAATGGCTTAGCAGTAACGCGCTATAGAGAAAGAGGCTATCGCTAAACTACCTAGCAGCAGCGCTTTCACAAAGAAGCGCCATCGCTATGTGTCAAGATGTAAAATGGACTTAGTTCAATGTATCAAAAATACATTGATCATCAACGATCTTTTTGTGTACAATCTGATTTGTAAATATGAGTCCTCACCGGTTTAGGAACCGGTGAAGACTCATATTGCAGCCACAAATTCTACACATAGAGTTCAATGAAGACCAGTGCTTGTCAAAGTTTGAGAAGTAACATATTTAAGGTGGTATAAACTCTCTTCACGGAGCAAGGTGGGACTAAATTTTTGTAGTAAACTTAGCAGTAGCGCTTATTGGCGAAATGCGCTGCTATTATGCTCAGAGCAGAGCGCTGTCGTTATAACGCTTGTTGCTATAACTAGCCTCGCATGGCGACTCGTGGGAATTATAGTAGTAGCGCGTCTTTGGCGGCGGCGCTCTCGCTATATTTATTTCAGCAGCGAGTTAAGCTTGACCTCGCTACTGCTAATTAGCAACAACGCCTTATTTTAAAGCGCATTGCTGATAAGATTCTGTGTATAGGCTTTTCCCTAGTAGTGAGAGATAGAGAGGGGAGAAATGCCATATGATCCAACTATAATAACAAAGCTCGCGGTACATCAAGATCGTACCAAATCAAGAACACGAGAGAGAGAGAGAGAGAGAGAGAGAGAGAGAGAGAGAGAGAGAGAGAGAGAGAGAGAGAGAGAGAGAGAGAGAGAGAGAGAGAGATCAAACACATAGCTACTGGTACATACCCTCAGCCCCGAGGGTGAACTATTCCCTCCTCATCATGGAGACCGTCGGGATGATGAAGATGGCTTTCGGTGATGGCTTCCTCCTCCGCCAGGGTGCCGGAACGGGCTCCCGATTGGTTTTTCGTGGCTACAGAGGCTTGCGGCAGCGTAACTTCCGATCTAGGTTTCTTTTCGGAGGTTTCTATATTTATTGGAATTTTTGGCCTCGGAAACAAGTCAGGGGGGTTCCCGAGGAGCCCACAAGCCAGGGGGCGCACCCTAGGGGGGGCCTGAAGGAAATATGCCCGGGAGGCAAAAATAAAGTTATTATTTATTTCCTTATATCATGATAAATGTTTATAATTTATGCTAGAATTGTATTAACAGGAAACATAATACATGTGTGAATACATAGACACACAGATTGTCACTAGTATGCCTCTACTTGACTAGCTCGTTGATCAAAGATGGTTATGTTGTCCTAGCCATAGACGTGAGTTGTCTTTTGATTAACGGGATCACATCATTAGGATAATGATGTGATTGACATGACCCATTCCGTTAGCTTAGCACACGATCGTTTAGTATGTTGCTATTGCTTTCCTCATGACTTATACATGTTCCTATGACTACGAGATTATGCAACTCCCGTTTACCGGAGGAACACTTTGTGTGCTACCAAACGTCACAACGAATCGGGTGATTATAAAGGTGCTCTCAGGTGTCTCCGAAGGTACTTGTTGGGTTGGCGATTTCGAGATTAGGATTTGTCACTCCGATTGTCTGAGAGGTATCTCTGGCCCTCTTGGTAATGCACATCACTTTAGCCTTACAATCATTGCAACTAATGAGTTTGTTATGGATGATGTATTACTTATTTAGTAAAGAGACTTGCCGTAACGAGATTGAACTAGGTATTGAGATACCGACGATCGAATCTCGGCAAGTAACATACCGATGACAAAGGGAACAACGTATGTTGTTATGTGGTCTGACCGATAAAGATCTTCGTAGAATATGTGGGAGCCAATATGAGCATCCAGGTTCCGCTATTGGTTATTGACCGGAGACATGTCTCGGTCATGTCTACAGAACCCGTAGGGTCCGCACGCTTAACGTTACGATGATAGTTATATTATGAGTTTATATGTTTTGATGTACCGACGGTTGTTCGGAGTCTTGGATGTGATCACGGACATGACGAGGAGTCTCGAAATGGTCGAGACATGAAGATTGATATATTGGAAGCCTATGTTTGGATATCGGAAGTGTTCGGTGAAATCGGATTTTATCGAGTACCGGAGGTTACCGAACCCCCGGCAACTTAATGGGCCTTAGTGGGCCTTGGTGGAAGAGAGAGAGGAGGTGGGGAGTCCTACTCCGGTTGAGTAGGACTCCTCCGCGCCGCTCTCCTTGGCCGCCGCACCCCTTGCTCCTTTATATACGGGGCGGGGGCACCCCAAAGACACAACAATTGATCGCTTAATCTTTTAGCCGTGTGCGGTGCCCCTCCACCATAGTCCACCTCGATAATCTCAGAGGTGCTTAGGCGAAGCCCTCGCCGGTAGAACATCAACATCGCCACCACGCCGTCAGGTTGATTTAAACTCTCCTCAACACTCGGCTGGATCGGAGTTCGGGGACGCCATCGGGCTGAACGTGTGCTGAACTCTGAGGTGCCGTGCGCTCGGTACTTGATCGGTCGGATCATGAAGACGATGACTACATCAACCGCATTGTGCTAACGCTTCGCTTTCGGGTTCACGAGGGTACGTGGACAACACTCTCCTCTCGCTATGCATCACCATGATCTTGTGTGTGCGTAGGATTTTTTTTGAAATTACTACGTTCCCCAACAGGGCCTAGGCTTGTGGTCACATCGGGACTCTTCTGGCCCGACTCCGATGCTCCGTGGGTCTCTTCTGGTCCATAAAAAATCACCGTAAATTTTCAGCTCGTTTGGACTCCGTTTGATATTCCTTTTCTGTAGAAGTCAAAAACATGAAAATAAGAGAAACTGGCACTAGGCTCTAGGTCAATAGGTTAGTCCCAAAAATAATATAAAATAGCATATTAATGCATATAAAACATCCAAGACAAATAATATAATAGCATGGAACAAGCAAAAATTATAGATACATTGGAGACGTATCATAGACCTGGGTTCTTTATTCATTCAAAACATTCAAAGGAATATAATTTTTTTGGTAAATTACCTAGCCAAACATACTGACCCCCATCCTAAGATGATGCAACCTTAGCTAAGCTATGAGCTTTTATGATTGACTCCCTGTTCTCATGCACTACAACCACTTCACAGAAAGACCTAGAGCGACTCTCCACTTCTTGTAGGATCATCGAGTAAGCCTACATCGCCTTCTTCTGAAGATTGGCAACTGTCTCTAGACTGTCCGAAGGCACCTTCATAGCCCCAACATTCAGGTCTTCAGCAAGAGCACATCCCTCATTACATGCAGCAACTTCGAGACACGTAGGGTCAGTCTAGCCTGAAGGAAATATGCCCTAGAGGCAATAATAAAGTTGTTATTTATATTTCCTTATATCATGATAAATGTTTATTATTCATGCTAGAATTGTATTAACCGAAAACTTAGTACATGTGTGAATACATAGACAAACAGAGTGTGACTAGTATGCCTCTACTTGACTAGCTCGTTGAATCAAAGATGGTTAAGTTTCCTAGCCATAGACATGAGTTGTCATTTGATTAACGGGATCACATCATTAGAGAATGATGTGATTGACTTGACCCATTCTGTTAGCTTAGCACTTTGTCGTTTAGTATATTGCTATTGCTTTCTTCATGACTTATACATGTTCCTATGACTATGAGATTATGCAACTCCCGAATACCGGAGGAACACTTTGTGTGCTACCAAATGTCACAACGTAACTGGGTGATAATAAAGGTTCTCTACAGGTGTCTCCGATGGTACTTGTTGAGTTGGCATAGATCGAGATTAGGATTTGTCGCTCCGATTGTCGGAGAGGTATCTCTGGGCCCTCTCGGTAATGCACATCACTATAAGCCTTGCAAGCAATGTGACTAATGAGTTAGTTGTGGGGTGATGCATTACAGAACGAGTAAAGATACTTGCCGGTAACGAGATTGAACTAGGTATTGATATACCGACGATCGAATCTCGGGCAAGTAACATACCGATGACAGGGAACAACGTATGTTGTTATGCGGTTTGATTGATAAAGATCTCCGTAGAATATGTAGGAACCAATATGAGCATATAGGTTCCGCTATTGGTTATTGACCGGAGATGAGTCTCGGTCATGTCTACATAGTTCTCGAACCCATAGGGACCACACGCTTAACGTTCGGTGACGATCGGTATTATGAGTTTATGTGTTTTGATGTACCGAATTTAGTTCGGAGTTCCGGATATGATCACAGACATGAAGAGGAGTCTCGAAATGGTCGAGATGTAAAGATCGACATATTGGAAGCCTATGTTTGGACATCGGAATGGTTCCGGATGAGTTCGGGCATTTACCGGAGTACTGGGAGGTTACCGGAACCCCCCGAGGAGTATATGGGCCTTATTGGGCCTTAGTGGAATAGAGGAGAGGAAGGAAAAAGGTGGAGGGTGCGCCCCCTAGCCCAATCCGAATTGGGTGGGGGGGTGCCCCCTTCCTTCCCTCTCTCCTTCCCTTCCTTCTCTCCTACTCCTACTACTTGGAAGGGAGGAATCCTACTCCCGCTGGGAGTAGGACTCCCTAAGGCGCGCCATAGTAGAGGGCCGGCCCTCCCCCTCCTCCACTCCTTTATATATGGGGAGGGGCACCCCATAGACACGGGTTGATCATTGATCTCTTAGCTGCAGCGGTGCCCCTCCACCATAATCCACCTCGGTCATATCGTTGCAGTGCTTAGGCAAAGCCCTGTGCCGATAGCTTCATCATAATCGTCATCACACCGTCATGCTGACAAAGCTCTCCCTCGACACTCTGCTGGATCGTGAGTTTGTGGGACGTCACCGGGCCGAACGTGTGCAGATCGCGGAGGTGCCGTATTTTCGGTACTAGGATCGGTCGATCGTGAAGACGTTCGAATACATCAACCGCATTGTCATAACGCTTCCGCTTACGGTCTACGAGGGTATGTGGACAACACTCTCCCCTCTCGTTGCTATGCATCACCATGATCTTGCGTGTGCGTAGGAATTTTTTTGAAATTACTACGTTCCCCAACATAGCCTTCATAAACAATAGTGGAAGCCCCCAAAATATTACCATGTTCATCACGACAAATTGCTACCGCTACACCCCCAGCGGCCATCTCTAGATATCCCTCCATGAACATTCACCTTGTAGCATCCCGGCCCCGATGCAAACCATCTCACTTTCAGCCTCATTATACCTCCAACGAAACTCATATTCCCCTTCTTGCAATTAGTGGAAACGTCAATCTCCTCAAGATACGTGTTAATGAAACCGAAGGTAGATATATGGTTTTAAAATTCTTCATCGTGGATAGCTCGCCTCCCCGCCCACCATATGGCCCATAAAGTAACCAACACAATTGGCAACTCATGTTTGTTTAACGTATCAAACAACCACAAAAATCCATAAAAGAGCATCTTAAGTTCATTTCATTATCACATGCTCAACCAATTCTTCATCCGCTAGACCCCACACACATCTTTGACTTGTTGCAATCAAATA